>VRYO01002297.1:45729352-45766558 GCA_009812075.1 Sialia sialis
TAGAAATACGGTATTATTTTATACTGCTTTGCCTAATTCCATATGGAAACTGAAAGGAATGTTGAATTTTTATTTATATGCCTATGCAGTGGCCTCTACCTGAGGGCTTTTACTCCCACAGTAATTCCAGTTAAAAAGAAATTCCATCTCTAATCCAAATAGTCAGACCAGTAAAATATTAGAAGCACAAAGCGGGCCTGAATGGGTGTGCCTCTCCGTGTAGTCAATGCCGGTAAGATAGGAAGGGTTGGTGCTATTTTAAACACGACCATTGCACTTTTCCTGCAACACCCCTGTGTGTACATCTAGCATGGTGTGCACTTAGCTCCAAAACGGGCAGTGACAAATATTGTGTGTGTTTGAACTTTCATAACCCCCTATCTGATGTGCTACAATCTCTGCAACAGCAAAAGATTTTTTTCTTCCTGTGCCCTAAATACATAAGTTCTCATAGCCTTTTCTAGAGTAAAAAATGAGAAAACACTTTTCTACTTTTCACTTTTTCTGGCTGATCTTGTGGACACCAGTAACTCACTAGATCAATTATAATCCTTTTAAAAATTATTTCTCATTATTTTACTTTAGTTCCCTGATACTGTTCCTCCGGTCCTTATTTTCACCCAGATTTGTCAATATCCCACTGCAGAACCCAGTCTTGTTTCAGATCTTCCCTTAGTTTTGAGTTCTTGCAGACTTGTCCACTCCCGGGGTCCAGGATGGAGATTTTTGTCTCCTACTTGTCCCTCATTCTGGGGAAAGACGTGACAGAACACAGGAGTCATGATTTTTGAATGCATTCATGCTCTAGGATTGCTTCATCTGTTTTCTCCTCCCAGCACCCACTTTTCCCTTTTCACACTGTTTTTGTGGAATGAGTCTGACTGCTTCTGCAGGAAAAGCCAGACTGGCACTCACTCTCTTGGCACCCTTCTGGGAAGCCAGCTTCTACAAACCCTGCCTGACCCAGGTGCCACATGACTTCAGCTATGCTTCTTGACAGCAGCAATAAGGAGTAGTTAGTTATCTTTCCATCCAGGTATCTTCATCTGCTGTCCATACACAAACAAAACTTTAAAGCACTTGTGTGGCATGTTAGTATATAGAAAGTGCTCAAGACCGTACAGTGAATAACTAGGTAGAAAATATGAAGGATTTGCATCACTGGTTGCACCTTTTTTTACCTCTTCTGGATTCCTTCCACTGTGATCATGTACGAGTCACAATATTTCTGTGACTCAGTTTCCACGTTAACAATGAAGCAATAATCCCTGCTTTCTAGGAATGCTGTGAGGATAATGCTTCAAGCATTATATAATGCTTTGGGAACATCACTCAAAAAAGTCACAAGTGACAGCAGGGGTCCAGGCCTCTGTCCTCAACTGTTTTAATTCACGGCATGAAGAGCTTCCTGTAGAGGATTCACTAGCCTCAGCTCTGGTGACACACTTGCACTACCCTCATCTCACAAGCAGAAAAAATGGTTTTCTCTGTGAGCATCTATACAAAGTTTGTATGTTCTAACACCTCCCATGCACAATACATGTTGTGCCATTACTTAATGACAAGAATGTGAAGAAACATGAGAGTTAAAGAAGTGACAGTAAAACTGAAATAGCTCAGTCTGTATTTGTGCAGGGGAGCAAATGTCCTGCTATAGAGAAATGGTGAGCAATTACCAGTTCCAATTTGTGGAAGGAATTTTATTTGAATGAGGATTTAATCTGTGGTTTATATTACTATTATGTCTTGTCCTGAGGTGGCTAATGAGCCTTTTCTCTACTGATGGGTCTATGTAGGTCTTGCCAGCAAGAACTGTAGTAATATTTTGGTACCAACAGGGAAATAACTCCGAATGCTTAGCAGTATTTCTGAAGTGGAATCAAAAGCAGAAAGCTGTTCTATTTTATTCCTCTTCTCCTTTTGGGAGGGAAGTCGCAGCAGCTCACTGTGGCTTAGTCAGTAAATCCCCAGCTGGGATTTGAAACTCATGACATCAGAGAACAAAGCATCTTTGCTGTGCTAATGTAGGCAGCAGTGATGTGTCATCGGCTACCACGCACATGTTAATGCATCATGAGGGTTCAGTTCTGTTTTATCCACAAGGAGCAACCTTATACTTTGGTACTATGTAAACACTACATCTATTCACAGTCTCTCTCCTTGGGTAATGGTTCTCACATACAAAGTAGCAGTATGCAAAAATCATTCTGCTGATGAATGAATTACTTTGATCGGAGCATTTTGTAAGTGTTCTTTATTTTTAGGTAGTGATAAAAAGAAGCTTATTTTGTACAAGAGTCACAGGCCAAGGGAGAAAAACCATGATTTGTAAAAAGTGTCAACAGGAACTCATCCATGCATTGGGGTTCCTGGAAAGCGGAAGGTGAAGGGAACCATCCATAATACTCCTTTATGCTATAGCTACTTTTTACATTCCCAAAAAAAACAAACGACCAGGCACACAGAAATTGTTGCCTAGAATCATGTCACCAGTAAGCTTAGCTCTATCTTCCTTTCTGAAAGAGTACCCAGCTGCTACAAACTCAAAAATAACAGCTTTTAACACTATCAAGAAGTCCAGCTATTGCTTGGTACCGCCACATGCTAAATACTAAAACGTGTTTTAAGGGTTTTAATGTGCGACTACCTGGCTCCAGCTATTCCACAGGACCTGTGTGTTTACACAGACCTGCCCTGTGCAGCTTCCTGTGGCAAGGTGAGGTCTCATCCTCTCTGGCAGTGGGGGAAACATCTGTGCGCAGTTCCCGGTGTGGATGCCGCACAGCATCGCGGTGCTGGATGCTGCATAGGAAAAGTCCCAGTGCACCACAGAGTGCTGGCATCTAGCAGAGCTGGAGTTCCACACATGTAGAAAACCCCATACTGTGCTGTGGCTTCTCCTGGGTGTGGACTTCCTGCCAGGCTCTCCAGGCACAGCCACCCTCAGACACCAGTGACTGGTTTCCACTCTACCTCAGCAGTCTGGGAGTAGTGCCATGTCTTGGGCTCAGCCATGGGTGGGGAAAGCCACACGTGCTGGGCCCCAGGTGGCCAACTGCTGCTTACAGGTATTTCTGCTCTCTGGGGAAATGTGCTTACTAGTTTATTGAAGGTGAATATGTCAGTGTGTTTTCATAGTCTAGCATACATATGGTTTATATTTCCTGTGCTATTTCTCCACATTAGTTATCTCATTTCTGCTCTCCTTCTCTCTCTCTCTCTATTGCCTTTGATAATTCAAAACAGACTGTAGTTTAACAGTGAATTATGCCCTTCTAAAAATCTTCTTACATTTTTATTACAACTCAGAGTATTCCTGTTATTATTCCAGCTCTCCAGGAATGTAATTAACTACTTGAGGAATTTTTAAAAGTTGTGTCATAGTCATTATTCCAAGACTCTTCACCACTATAACAGCAATTTTGAGCATAAAGATGTAAGTAATTGTCAAGATTTTTTAAAACTAGGCATTGGATCATGGCAGGAAGGAATCATCCTCTTCAAAGAGACCTAGGAAGATAAGATAAACAAACAAAAGATATTAGAATATTACCTATTAACCCATTTGGTAAGTAGCAGCCCAGATGCTGCTCCCTCATAGCATGGGTGAGGGAGTCAATCTGTTAATTCTTTCAGAAACATCATTACAGCTTATAATATCATATGAGGGAAATGCACAATTTAAGTTCATCTTCTGTGCATTCCAAATTATTGCCATTACAGCCTCTTTCCTTGAACATTTTACACATCTCAAATTTATCATTTTCTTTCATTACTCTGAAACATCATTTGACAATGCCTTTGTACTAAAGTACAGCAATTTCACACATATAAGGCGCACCCCTTTTGACTAAAATTTAGGTCGAAACCTGGAAGTGCACATTATAGGCTGGTGTGCCTTATATGTGGACAAAGTTCGGAAATTTGCCAACCCGGAATTGCGAGCCGCGCTGGCAGCCCCGGCCGCCAGCACCGGGGGCAGGAGTGCCGGGGCTTGTGGCATGGGGAGGGCGCCTAGGACTGTGTTTAAAGGCTGCGCTGATCTGTGAAAACTGTTTGCAAATTGAGCACCTGCCAGCAAACCCCGCAACCACGTGATTCTGTTACTAATTTGTTACTTTGTTGTGCAGAGATCCTCGCTTATACACCAGTGCGCCTTATAAATTGATAAGGTACAGAAAATTCTGACAACCCGGAAGTGTGCCTTATACTCCGTGAAATTACTGTATTTGAATATGTACATTCACTGTTTCCATTAAGAATCAGTGCCAGGCATAATGCTGTGACATTGCTACATGGAACCCTAGGACTGTGTTGTTAAGAAATGCTATGATCCTTTACTGTAGAGGTTGTAGAGAAACTTGTATTAAGTCCAATTGTGGGCAACTGAAGCTTTGAGAGTTTCTGGAAAATAGCAAGTAAACTTCAAGAATGCAGACACTCAATAGTGACAAAGAATACCACACTTAGCAGAAAGGGCTTGGGTATTGTGCTATGGCACTAAATGCTAGACATGAAAAGCCATCTTTGGGAAAGAAACACCTTTTCTAGCAGAATTTTTGTGAAAAATCTGAAAAAGGGACTTAAATTAAAAGCTGTATGTAGTAGAAGTACAATCCTATAGACACTTAATATCAGTCATCAGAGAAAGAGGGCCTTGTACAGATGTTATGTGTCCTTTCTCTGCAGCCTTTTGTGCTTAAGTTTCTGTTGTTTTGAATCTGTGCTAACATGACAAAGCAATGGTTTACAACCAAAACACTTTTTTATTTTAAACAACCTAAAATTGTACAAAAAATGTATTCACAGAAGCTAAAAAGCTTATAACTTTGTGCTCTATGTATACTACACAGGTTTCACATTTAACAGTAACTCAGGATTTTCGAAGTGACACAGTTACCAGAGAGAGATTTTGTGGTATCTTGTCTAATGATAGCATGATAATCTATTCAAGAGCTAGAAATGGCCCCAAAGAAACTATTACAGTGCAGTAATGTACTGGAAAAGATATAATCAGAGCCCATAGAACTGGGAAGAAGCCTTCAAACAGAAGTGTTTTAATAGTGATTGTTCCCAGCAGAACTATGAAGCCTGTCTGGCTGTGCTCTATTGAAGAGTAGTGTGAGAGGCACAAATATTCATGAACTCAGCTGGCAGCTGAGCAGCAGATTTCTGAGCTCCTGAGGGAACTTGAGAAGCATAAACTGCAAAAAATCACCTAGAGGGAAATCAAAGGCTGAGTTACAGACACTAATAGCCTACAGGTTGAAAGGAGTCTGTATACCCTCATCCCAAACCCAGACACAGTGGGGGTGTCCTGCTGTGGTTTAGACTTGCTTGCTTGAGCAAGCAGTAGGACAAACAATACACATTCATTTGAGGGGAATATATAATATATCAGGAGAAAACATTTTTCATAACTAAATGCAGAACTTTCATCTGACTAGCTGTTGCATGTTAAAGCACTGAGTTGTCCTAAATTTTGAGCAAGTCACAGACTGAGTAGCACAATTGTTTTATTAGCAGTTACACCAGAGATGCTGTCACGAGACCACAGTCACCACTGAACTTCCTGAGAAGCCAACATCAGGCAGAGATCCTACTGTAGGTATGTAAATAAACTGTTTCCATTTGGCATTCCTGTGCAGAACAGGGTGTAAGCAAATAGGCCCTTCCTGAAATCCACAACTTTTTTTCCAGTTCTGCTTAGTAAACTACACATACCTAGAGAAATTCTCAGTCAATTAGTCAATGCTTCTAACGGCTGCAGACTGGACTATATGGTACCAAATTTGCAAAGAGTTAAATTTGCTGTGTCAAATTAATGCCAGCCGCAACAAATAATAGGCAGTAGTTTTATGAGAAGTTGCTTAGTGTTGCCCAGGATCAGCTCTGGCTGAATGTAAGGGATTTAGAAGAGTTCTGAGAAATTAGAGAAGCTGTTCAAAATTAATATTTTTCTACAGGACTTCTGAATTCTGAAGGGTGTAGAATTTTGTTCAGCAGGTCTCAAAATAAACCAAAGAAATGATATCTTGATGGCTTCTTAAGATGAAATATTTCTTTCAGCAGAGTTTCCACTAGGTAGATGTTAAAGAGCAAGGGGTTTATGTGTGTAAGGAAATAAATATCTTAAAGGGAACAATATCCAGTAACTTACATGGCCTCATTTCTCACTGTCTCAGAGGGCAATGACACACAGGAATTCCCAGAAAAGCAAGTTGGAAAAAATATTGTCAGATTTGAATGTGATTTACATCCTCCATGGAACTCAGTGCAGATAAGTATTTTGCTTGAAAAGGTAAAAACTTTGTTGTGATAAGAGACACATAAGGCAGTGTTGATGCAGAACAAATGAAAAGCTCTGAAAAGCCAAGTTCAGGTTAGTGCCAAGTGCTGAGCCCCTCCATAGCCGCAAGAGGCAGGAGCGAGTTTTCCAAGCTAAAGAAAAACCAAACCCAAACCAAAAACCAATAACAACAACAAAAAAACCCCAAAACCAAACACGCTTATATACATAAAAGAGCACAGGAATTTTCCATGGGGGTGGGGAGCAACAATAGAGAAGTGATGACCTTGGGATGGCGCCTGGAGCCTGAACAGCTTGGCTATTGTATGGAAACAGCTGACTTCTGCACAGGAAGCAATCATTGCTGATTAGGGACTCCAAACCCCTATCTCTATTTTTTTCTGTCTTTTTTTTTTTTTTGTATGTAAGGCAAAGCTCCCGAGGGCTGTTCAGAGACTCACCAAACCCCTGGCTTGCTACAACCGGGTGCGTGCGTCATGGGCGGCGGAGAGGCACAGCCAGGGACCCTGAGGGGCCCTGCTGTTCCTGAGCTCTGGCTGCCAGGGGACACGGATCCAAGGGCATAGGGAAGTGCCTGGAAAGCCTTTTGGGCACACAGTCACTGATATTCTGCAGTGGACCTGGGAGGTGGCCTTCTGGTTCTTGTTGACTCTGTGGGCTTGTTCCCAGGTATCCCAGTTTAAAGAAGAAATTTTCATTATTAGTGCTTTAGTGTGTATTCCCCCTGCAGCCTTTTTTTGTAAAAGGCTTTGTCAATAAGTTAAATGTAAAATTAATGTTAGATGTAACACTGTCAATTTGAGGATGAGCTCCTTACAAGCATACTGTGTTGAAAAGCTTCAGCTTTTACTGGCTGAGGAATAGGAATGTGGAGAACAAAATGAAGCACAAAAACAGTCTCCTGGAGAGCAAGAGAAATTGCATGTTTAATTGAACACCATGAGTTTTGTTAAACTGATGTATGCTGAATGCAGAGAGGAAAAGAGATAACCACAAACACTGCAGCCAGCTGGGAGGAGGTCAGCAAGTCTTGTTGGCTAAGCTAGGAAAGACAGCTCCAAAGATATGGGGAGCACTGAGTGGGGATGTAGGTGGAAAGACAGAAAGGGTGGGGGGACACACTGAAAAGCCAATTAAAATTCTTCCCTTCATCATCTTCCAGTGCAGCAACCAGGGATGAAAAGACAGAGGGGACAGAAAAGCAGCAGCCACAGAGGAAAGTGAGCCTCGCTCCGTAAGCTGCCTCTGTCTCTACCTCTTCCCAGGAGCTCATCCTGCTGCACACCCCCACACCCCCCCTTATCCTCTCCCAGGTGCTTCAGCTCATGCTCCATGAGGAATGCAAGTACCATGAGGAATTTAAGCCCCTCCAGACTTAACCAACAGTAGAGCTAGGGTTTTTCAGATTTTAATGATGGATTTGTGTGTCTGTGGAGGCAGTTAGTGACTTGAGCTGCTTTAGGCTTATAATATTTAGACTGTAGTTATATTGACACACTTTATCTAATGACACCCACATTTGGTATTATGCTGCTTATTCACTGCCTGCCCAGTCCAGGGCAACCAAGACATGTTGTGACTATCCTGTCCCACTGTGCATTGCTTCACAGATCTACTACCACATGGTAGTTTCAGATGCTTTGGCAAATTGCTAAAGATGCAACACTGTGAAAAAGCAGTTGAGATCCATGTTGATGAAATATGTTACTTAGTCAATGAATTTTGTGTGAAGTGATTCAGACATGCTTTCAGGTAAAGGAAAGGAGAAGCCAAGAGATGATAGCCCCTGTGTGATAGGATGTTTTTTAAGGTATCATTTAGCTAAATCTGTAGAAAATACCAGTGGAAGCAGAGGTCACGATATCATGTTTATTCTTTTGCTACTCTGACATTCTAGACTTTTGGTTAATAAACTGGTCTCATCTGTGATGATTGTATGGTGCCATTTCCACCATGCTTTGAATACCACTTTCAGCGAAAGCAAGTAGAAGCAGTCTTGTTTAGTCTGGCAAGTTTGTGGGAGGATGGCTGAAGCTGGAAATGCATAAAGAGCAATGCTAAAACAAGATGTTATATTCCTCCATCATGTCCTTTTACATCATTGCCAGGAAATCTCACTTTGCTCTGCTGACCTTCTCTGTTTCAGGTGGGCTCCTAAGTGTCAGTGCAAACCTTTCAGGTAGTCACTTCTAGAAGAATGGATTTGGAATTTAGACAGATGTCTTTTTATAGGTGCATTGAGAATAATGAAAAATACAATGAGCCTAAGTTAATTAATCAGGAGAAGTATTATATTAAGTATATCTGAGATCTTCAGCCTTCATATACAGAGCACTTTCTTTCAATACAGAGCATCCAAGAGACCCCAGAAAATGGTTAGGCATGTTTAGAAGTGACATGGCTGGTTTCTAAACAGTGCTTATCTTGAAGATACATTTTACTCTGAAAATACACAGTCACACTAAGACAGTCTTTACCATATGGTATTCTTTATCAGTCTGCTCCCTTGATTTCTGCCGTGTGGGAGCAATAAACTTCAGCAGCACCAAATTCTAAAATAATGTCTTAATCTTATAAACTTGGCAAATTAAAGGTTTGGTTTATATTCTGTTCATCACAACACTAATACCGTTTCTAGCATGGCTGGCTTTCAGGTGGACGATTACAAGGCTGGGACTCATTTTACCTAGTTTTAATTGTCTATAGTTTTGGGAATAGCCTCAGCCTAAACCAGAAACCCTCTTCAGTCAATTCAGATTAAGAACAAAATTCATCCTTTCCCAGTTCAGGGCTATCAATTGACCCCAAACCTCCCTGTGTGAGGCATTAAAGTTCCTAATGGTACCCAAATATCAGCCATGAAAAATCATGTTGTATAGATGTCACTTGGGGATAACCATTTACATGGATCTGTGGGTAGTGGCCATTGTACTTGTTTGTTCATCAGACACCCAGCTCTTAGGGTAGTTCTTATATGGTGTTGTTGGATGGGCATTTATGCTTACATACCATTGCTCACAGCACAGGTCTAACATGACTGAAGTGTTTTGGCATGTTGTAAACCTCATTATTATTATCAAAATTCTTACTGGTCATAATTTTTCCCAACATTGAAGCAAAAATTTCCTTTGGTCACTGAGCTGAATTGCTTTCCCCTTACGACAGTAAGTTAATAATTCACTAAGTCTTTTGATTTCTCTAATGTGTATCCTGATGCCCTTTGTTTAGCATACCCTGAATTGTCTCGGTCATAAAAGTGGCAAAACTTTATAAAACATTTAATTTTCCCCTACTCTCATTATCTTTCTTATTAATTTCATTTGTGTGATTTTTCTTTCAGTCTGCCCTTGCCTTAAGTTCTGATCCAGTGACTCTTCTCCAGCAGTACCGTGGGGCAGGCAGACTACAGTAATTTCACGATTATAAGCCACACCTTTTTCACTGAAGAATCCAGCCTACCCCAGCAGTGTGGCTTATATTCAGGTGCGGCTTATCTATGGACAAATCCCAGTGAAATGCCAACCCAGAAGTGAGAGCTGGCAGGGGAGGGCACCTGGGGCTGCCTTTAAAGGCTTCGCTGGTCCATGAAAACTGTTTGTAACTTGAACACCTGACACCAAACCCAGCTGGCATCAATTCTGTTACTAATTTGTTACTTTGTTACACATGGATCCTCGTTTTAAAAAAAAAAAAAAAAAAGTGCGGCTTATATCCAGGTGCGGCTTATATATGGACAAATCTCGTGGTCTACCTGGCTACCGGGAGGTGCAGCTTATATTCAGGTGTGGCTTATAATCATGAAATTACTGTACCCTCCTGCCTGCTGTCCTTGCCCCAGCTTGGCCTCACCTCACATCTCTGAGCTCAATCTGGGAGCCTCATGATGTCTAGATGATGTCTAGATTGAGACAGACAAGGCATCAACAGTAAAAAGAGACATTCTCCCTTTCAGAATGGATGGCATGTGGTCATTAGAGGCAGATGGAAGTAAGGAAGCTTTTTTTGATTGCCTGAATAATTGACACAGAGGAGATCTGCCAGTAGTAAGTATTTCTAGACATGAAATTTTTAAAATAGATTTTGCAACCAAAGTGGACTGTGAGAGGCTGATTCTATTTATTTTGTAATAATTTCCTCCATCCCCAAGTACCCTCAGAGACTTTCTGGTTGAATGTTTTCCTGTCTTTATGAGCCTTTCAAGAAGACTAAGTAGGGGAGCTATCTCCAGCTTCCAAAACCTGCAGTTCATGATCCATGCCCTGGTCTCAGGTTTAAGACTCAGTAACTGATCTGTGAGAAAGAAGCTACTTCTATTTCCTTTTAACCAGTTTCATCCCCTTGCTGTTTGAGACTTCCTGAAATACTTCTGGTGGGGAGATGCCAATTAAGTACAGTACATTTACATCTCTTTCCACTGGACCTTATAACAGAAAAAGGGACTTTTTCTATAGGATTTGATGAGAACATTTATTCCTCATAAATAGCTACACTTTGTCCTTATGCTCCCATGTGCATTTGTCCACATGGCAGACTCACAGGGTACTCACTTGCACTTGCAGCCAGCTTAGGCTTAATTACAAGACTCCATGAACAACCACAAATCCTGCAAGGCCACAGCCTGAAGACTGGTCAGTAGCCATATGACAAGAAAAGTTGGGTTCAGTTGCTGTCACAGTGTCTCAGCTGATGGCTGAAGTGACCCTCTCTCACTAGCAGAGTCGTTCTCAGCTGCATTTCTTGTACCAATCTGCCAATCACAGTGGAATGCCACTCGGTGTCCTAGCCCTTGCAGTTTACTCCCAGTTACAGCATTGCTCTCCAGGGCTGTTTAGTGTCGTAAGTGTAGGTGGCCTTTCCTTTCCAAGAGAAGCTCTGGACACCAGAGCACAGCATATCACAACAGCCAGACACTAAATGCTTTTAAACCCTTCTATAACAAGAGGGCTATTCTTGTGGAGAGGGAAGGAGGGAGAGGAGGTAATTCCACATGTCATCCACTTCCATCAGAGGTTCCTGAGGATACTGTTATTACTAATGTCTACTGTTTTCCGCAGCCCAGAATAATGCCCACCCTCCAGTACAATTTGTGCCTGCTTTAAGGTGCTGCCATCCGTCCCTCTGGAACAAACACAGGAAATGCATCAGGAGGCCTCGGCTGCAGATGGAAAGCACATCACTGAGCAGCACTTACACTGCGAGATCCCCCAGATGAAAGCCTATTTCAATGAGCATTGTGTTTCAAGGTCCACTTCCTCCAAATCTGGAAAGCTTAAGAAGGAACATCCCACTTGTGTCTACCGACACAAAGGGCTGCTGTGGCTTGGGAGATGTTATCAGCCTTCCCGTGCCACGGCAGCAGCCTTCCAGTGGCGTCTCCCAAGAATTACTCATTGTTCCCGGGGAGGCTTGACTCCTCTGGGTGGGATCTCGTGGCATCCAGTTCAGATGGAAGTAGGTGTTGCTGGGAGGCTGGCCAGGCTCATGACAAAGATCTCTGGCTATGGGGAAGTTACACTGGGGGACCGGGCTAACAAAGTCCATAGCGATCACAGACGTGGATACTGATTCATTATTGCGTCCCTTTTTGCTGGTTATAGCTAGTAAGTACCATTGACAGCAATCAGATGTGAGTCCTGGCTCCTGGGATGAGCTTTAGAATCTTTGTCCTTTTTTTATTTTTCATGTACTCAGGCACTATTGATTTCTACTTACTTTTTCCCATAGTTGTCAACTTTGATCTCAGTTATGTCATGGCCACCTTAAATGAGGAAATAAGGAGTGATCCATGCTTTCAAAGATCATCACTTGTAATCCAGGGCTTCTGTGAGACACATGACCCTTGAAAGGCTCTAGTTGGGCTCACTTTGCAGAAGCCTCTTGCAAAGAGGTGGATGCATGCTCACATTAATGTTTTGTCTCTAAAATTAGAGTGAAGGTATAAAAAGCAACTTCCCTGGAAGACTTCCTAGAACTGGTGCTTCTGGTGCCAACTGAAGATACTGGGAACAAACACTTTTCTCACAATGATTTGGCTTTGTCTTTCAGACTGCACTTCGAAGCACAGAAGAGGAAAATGAAAAATGACCTGAACATTTCTGGAATTTAGCAAATCTTTGATTTGCAGTCTGGCAGGCTCACATTTGAACTGAGAAATTTACTCTTTTTATTTTCTCATCTCTCTCCTGTCATACCAGTAAATCCATCTCTGGTTTGTCTTTCTTATCTCTTTTATGTTTTTAGGAGGTCAGTAGAAGATAAACTGCAAAGCAAAAATATCTTCTGGCAGTAATTTCTTACATATAAATGAAAAAGATTGAAAACATATGTTTTGGAGAGGTATGGGAGAGGCAGCACAGAGAAAGAGATACAGCCTTTCCAGAATGAAAACTTTTAGTCTGCCTTGCAAGCAATGGAAATTCCAATTTTAGAAATTGTGCTACAGGCTAATAATGTACAACATTGTTGGCTATGGCATATGGAAAAAAAAGCTTTTGTAATTCTGTCTCTCTCACCAGAGGAATGACATGAAGCCAGTCAAGCACATCAGAGGGAAATGTTAATTTTCCACAATACAGTCTAAGAACAGTCAGCTAATAATGGTCATGCATAATGCCTTATACCCATACCATAGAGGTGTATCATGTTGTTTGGTAAAACGTGAACTTCTGAGTTTTCCATCAATGGCAAACCTGCAAGCTCCAGTTGGTTAACATCCCAGCAATCAGCATGTAGGAGCCTGGTGGACTGTGGACAGAACTTCATTGCATAGTTTTCCTAAAATAACGTTGTTATTTTGTGTGGCATATGCTACAACTCCATGGCAACGGAGCCAGGGAAAATGGTGACTGAATGGTGACAATGATGTTGAATTACCTTCTGATAACCTCACTCACCCCATTTCTGGACCAAGTGTCATGCTAGTCAGCTGCTGGTGGCATATTGCCACCAGTTTCCTCCAGACTAAAGCCAAGCGAGGTTTTGAAAGAACTGCTGACAAATAAGGCCAAATGTATGCCTGGAATAACTTTTTAGTTTAATGGTCACAGGAGTGGATTTGGCCTGTGTCTGTGTTTAAACCACCTTCTCAAGGATGCTGTGCTATTTCTCTGGAGACACGAGAGAGCGCTTCTCACCCTTGAGCACAGTAATCAGTGCAGGTAAGACCTCTGTGGCTCCAGGAGTATGCTATATGGCTCAAGGAGAGAGAGAATGATAACTCTCAACAGCTGACATGATGGCAGAAGGATGAATGAAAAAGAAATAATTACAAATGCATGGAACTGTGAAATTCGAGATATCCCTGCATGAAATCCCCAGTTCACTTACAGCCTGAGCTGTAAATTTTTGGCACAGCTTAACAAAAGAGAAAATAATAAATCCATTACTGTTTTTCCATGTTGCAGATCAGTTTGTGGTGGGTAATTCCTAATGCATGTCAGAGCAGCCTGTAGAATGTCAATGAGTACTGTTTCCTCAGGCCTTGATGGTCAATTCAGTAGTTAAGATTCTACAGGGCTTGAGGCAAGTCTGTGTGTAGCCAGTAGTAGTTGGATACACCATGAGATAGACATAAAAGTCCAACAACATACTCTGCTCAGCTGTGTAAACATAGAGCTGTTTCTGAGCATCTCCAAAGATGGAGACTCATTTTACAAGGAGTCATGTGGAAAAGATAAGAGGTATTTGGTACAGGTTACTTCTGGGGAAAATCCAACGAGACATGAGGTAAAGTTTTTCACGAGAGCAAACAATCAGCCAATCAAACAATCTCTCAGTGACAGGAATTGCTGCTCATTACTACAGGTGGTAGCTGGCTGGAGGCTTATGGAATTGAATTTAAGTGCACCAAAATAGAGATTGGATAAAAATTAACTATCTAAATATGTTAACTTTGCATGCCTGGCACTGCCTAATTCCCACTGATTTGTGAGTGATGTGCTTTGGAGACTCTTGATCAGTGCCTATCTACACGTTCAGGCATTGACACCTTTAGCTGGCAATGGAAAAAAGCTTTATCCCTGGTGCCAAACATGAGATTAAAACAAATGGAGCTAAAAATAAAACAACATGCTTAGACAGAGTGTCAGGAAAGGGTCTCCCCAGTTAACCAGAACAGCAAGTCCTTCATCTTCTGGAAAAAATATGATCTTTATTGTGTAGCACCCAAGCCTCCTGGAAGCACTGCCGGGGGATATTAGCTGCTCACTTTAGACTTACTGATATTGAGGGACTGACAACTCTTCTGCACAACAGCAAAGAGCTCCTCTGGAAGTAGTACAACTCTTCCATGAGATGGTGATAAATACAGATGGCTTCTGCACTGGACTGGGCTAGAGGGCTGCCAGCGAAAGTGACTCACTGAGAAAATTTATGTACTTTTGTCACTTTCCTAATCTACAAGTTGAAAGTGACTTCAAGGCAATTCCGACTGAGCAGGTCTGACAATAGAAACAGACAGACATGGCACAAGTCATTAGCAGAATTGGAAAACAAATACTAAAACGAGTCAGCATGATTGATACCGTTGTCTTGGCTGTGTAGTCCTTTTATTTCCCACCCTAAACCATGTCACTGAAGACATGAATATTTCTTAGATTGTTCTAATTCAGTATTTCTGGTTTAAATTAAAAAAAAAAAAAAGATAAAAAGTGGGAATTTTTATCTGACTACCCACCTCTTTCCTGTGCTGTTCCATTTTTTGGAGATGTATGTTTCAAAGAATACAGTAGCTGTGCTATTGCATTTATACTCCTTGCCTAGATGTCACTTCAGTGACCAGTTGGCGTCTACTACTGAGGTTGTATAAACTGGTTGAGCATTAAAAACATTTATCTTAAAGAGATGCATCAGGTCCAAGGAACAAACTAAGGTGGTGACTTCCCTCAGTTAATGCCATCCATTTTTGCCTGCAAAGTACATCTTCACATCATTTCTAGGCAGTTTTTGCAGTCAGGAAAAATATATTTACGAACAGTTTGTCACTGACGTTCCCTTAAGACAAATACAGGTTCAGGAATGCATGAGCCTGGCTTTTCTGCTCTGACACAAAGCTCTTAACACAAGAAGGAAATGGAAACTGCTGGCTACTTTTTGCTGCTTCTCAGCTGATACACCTTAGCTGGCTCTGATCTATGACCCCAGCCAAGCACTCTCTTTCCACATGCAATGGACATGTCAGGATCTGTCAATACAGATGAGTAGGAGGGCTGGCACATACTCATTCCTCTCACTTGATCAATAAATCTCCCACCAGCTCTATTTGTTCAGGTTTGCTCCCAGATGATTTGCTGCAATCATGACACCATAACTCATCTGAGAACAAACTTTACACCTTGTTCCAAGAGTTTGAGTGTCTGTTGTTTTCCGTGTGAACAGTCAAGGCTTTCAGTGATATTTTTAGAATATTGTGGTGTTGGAAAGTCCAGTAGTCCCAACCATTAAAATCAGCCTAAGGTTAATGTGTAAAAAAGCCCCCTCTTGGTGCCAGATTTTACAACAGCAAAGTACTATATATAGCTTTGCAGGAGATACGGATAATTCAGCCTGATAGTTGAAGGCACAAGGTCATCAGCAGTGAGAGCTGGAAAGAAATGCTTCATGCAGTGTGTAGCAATGTCTGATTGGGTAAGGACAGCACGCTTTGCCTGTAATTCCATTCCATTTCACCACATGCTGCTTGTTACTACACAGGCTGAATACCAGATAGGGTTGACTAATAACTTCACCCACTGGACCAAATCTATGTTCTGAAATGATTCTTAGGAATGCAAATTAGCCCAATGACTTATTGAATCAAATTTACCTCAGAAAGCCTTCTCAACTTTTTTATTTCTATAATAAATTTGCTGTAAAGCTCATATCTTTTTCTTTGATCAGTATAAAAACACAAGACCTTATCATCTTGTCTTTCTGTAGCCTAAACTTGCTATTTCTAGCAGAATCTAACACCAGAACTCCCTGTTGGATATTCTCTGTAAATTCCCTTTCTAAAGACTGTATCTTCATTCAAGGTTCTAGGCAACAGAAGAGAGCAGAAGAGAGCAGCTTAGCATTAAATGCAAAAGTCCTGGGCTTGGTTCCGAGCCAGCCCATCACCTGCCAATTTCTGCCTCATTTCCATAATTTGTAAATTAAACTGGCAATGGTTCTTAGACTTAGTAATGATCAGAGAATAGTAAGAACCACCTACTACAGCATGATGTCGAGGCATCACAGAATCACAGAATCACACAGAATCATAGGATTAATTAGGCTGGAAAAGATCTTTGAGATCATCAAGTCTGTGTGGCTGTCACTATACCACAGACAGAAAAAAGTGGCTCCTGGACACAAAGGTGGCAGAATGTCCTCCACCCTCCCACTGCTCCATCCCAGTGTTTCCCGAGCAGACTGGCTACGTGCCTATCTTGTAGCAGTTGGCCCTGAAGTTTTTAGGTCTCATGAGTTAGGTCTCACACATTAAGACCTGATGGTTAAATTTTTAGTGGGGTATTTTTTTGAGTTCAAAGTGATTGAATAAATGACTGGATTGCTTTGCATCCCACCCAGCTGGTGGTTTTGTGCTATGACTTGAGACTAGAGGCCAGGAGCTACTGCAGAGGACAAAGCCTACTGCATGACTAGGTAAGCCAGGGGAGACAACTCCAGAGCATCCATTAAAACTTTTGAGAGTGGCCTGCTGAGTGACCTGTCACTCACACTACTCTGAGAAATCTTGCTGCAGTGATCCAAACTGGACTGAGGTAACACTTAAATGATGTAGACTTGTGTAGTGCTCAGCTGGATCTCCTCTATTTAGCATAAATCTCACAAACACAAGTGTGCCAAGGATCTACAGCTAAAGCAAAGGCTTACAGCAGGACCCTCTCTAGGCTTACAGTCACAGTGAAATGGCAAGAAAGACCCTCTAAACCCCTCTAAACCTTTGAAGTATCTCTCTGTTGGCACAAGAAGGTAGACTTTTTCAGAAGAATGTCTGAAGCAAACCGTGGCATGTCTCCTTCCCCATTTCTCTTGATACCTGTCTAGCACTGCAGAGGGGGAAACAAGAAGCAGGTGCTTGCCTGTGACACAGACGCAGTAGTGGCGTGTTTGACCAGGGCAATATTCTGCTGGGTTACTTACCAGCAGGTGCTAAGCTGCTGCTAAGAGTGGCATGGAAAAACTAACTTGAGAATAGTGCTCAATACTTCTGCAGTTGCCTTCCCTTTCTCCCTCCCTGCTTATTTCACCTTTGCCTCAGACTCTTCCACAAAGAGCAGCCAGCTCTGAAGCTCAGGTGGGTAGATATGTGGTCCTTTCAGCCTGCCTATAATACTTCCTGGCTTGTGTTGAGCTGCAGAAAGATTTGCCTTTCTCTCCTTGGCATTTGTTATTACTTATGCCAAGGACTGTTGATACAAATCTAGGGACCAGGCACATAAAAGGTTGGAGCGGAGGGTCAAAAGCTGAGGTTCCTTGTTCTGCCTCAGACATCCGATGGAGTGATAGGCTGGTTCTGATTTATGTGTAAATCAACAGCAAGCACTCACACCACCTCCTTGGGCCTCCTCCACTTCCCCAGTCTTCTCTGCAGAGGCTCTGGGTGTATTAATTCCAGCTGGGCACATAAGTTCAGAGAGCCCCCCGTGGAAGGAAAATAGTGAAACAAAAGGAAGAGACAGACACTTTCAGTGCTGTTTTGTTTTTGCTACCGGAAGCTCAGAGACAGCCGTTCAGACAGCAGAAGCTGCAGGTCACAGAGTGGGCACTTCCTACGAGACGGGAAGCCACAGCTCCCCGCTGCACATGGAGCTGCGGCGGGATGCAGGCTCCATTCCCTCCTTTGGACTTTTATTGCCGCAGCCGGCGCCACTGTGGCTCAAAGGCACGCGTGCGAGGGGCCAGGCACCCTGGTGCCCCAGGAGCTGCTCAGCACCATGTGCTGCCATCCCCCAGCACGAGGCTGGGGCTGAGGTAGGAAGAGCCACACAATAGCAGGAGCACTGGGAGAACAATCACTGAGGACCAGAAGCATGTGGCTCAGTGTGCATTGGTCATGAGCGGTCTTCCTACAGCACATTTGTTGGGAGAAAACAGCAGCTATTAGCAAAACTACCCAAAACTTGTCTTCTTTAATGAATTTAATGAGTTATGTCGTACCTTAAATCTCTAGTAAAGTTACCAATATATAGGGCTATCTGAGGAGAGTATAACTACTTTTTTTTTAATAAAATTGATTTTAAAAGAAATGTCAGCTGTGCCTTCCACATTAATTTGTAGGTTATATCCTGTATTTATTACTCTTAGTGTAAAAGTTGTTTTTTGCATTTTACAAATGCAACAAAAGCTGTGCATATTTGCTCTAATTGTAGGCCATGTGAAAACACAACAAACTTAAGATTCCTCCAAATATTGATGAATTACAGTCTAAAGAGTCACAGAATCACAGTATATTCTGAGTTGGAAGGGACCCACAAGGATCAACAAGTCCCACTGCTAAGTGAATGGCCCATATGGGGAACGAAGCCCTCTGTGTGAGAGAGACAGAAGGTTAGTACACAGAAGAGGAAAATCTAGCTCCTGGCAGAAAATATATGCAAATATAAATGTATACATATGCTTATGCAAGTTTAGATTCTGTTTCTACCATATTTGTTGAAGGGAAAGTGCAACAGGGTCATCTACAACTCTAATTTAGGAGTCCCAGTACTGAAAAAGAATCAGCACATTCAGAAGAATTTTCTACTATGTACTGGCCAGTGAGGGTTCTTTGCCATCTGCACATGGCACCAGAATGGCCCTAACTTTTAGGACTGAGAGAGGGTGACATGATATACATACCAACCATCCATGGGGAATAACTGACAGAGATTTTATTCTCACTGAAGTGCCAGGATGGCAGTTTGGCTCCATACATCACAACTCATTTTGATTCAAGTGATATCATCAGTTGCAATATTGTGATTAAAGCAAACAATACGCTGACATTCATAAATACAATTAATAGTCAGAAACCTGGCCTTAATTTTCTATACCAAAATTATTGTGCTGTCTCAGGCTCAGGAACCAGATGTGATATAATATTTCTAATTAAGGCTTTTGAATAGTCTTCTCTAGACTAAGTATGCTAACATTTCAAATAACTATAAGTGTGACGCTAAAACATGCAAATTTTATATGAAAATATATGAAGACACCAAACTATGGAAAGACCCCAACCAATCTTATCTTTATGAAAAATCAGTGAGTGTGGTGATGCAACAAAAAGGAAGAGGTGAATGGTGAATGACCTCTGAAAGCCTCTAGGTTTTCCAATTGTTCCAAAACTGTTGAGTTGTTGCACAGCAGATATAAGTCTGCTTTGATCTTGTGGTTGGTGCTAGGAAGTGTATAACTGTCAGCAAGAAGAAATGTGGCCTGGTGGAGTGCTGAGATTCCTGCATACCGGTAAGAACCAGCTACAAATGGAGCTGGCATGATTTCCAGGGCTGTGGAAAAAAAGATGAAAACAGCATGGGCAGTTGTGTAGGGAAATTACAGGAAATTTGTTAATTACAGGAGTTATGGGGAATCATTTCATATGAGGATTCATGTATTCATTTACCAAGTGAACTGTGTTTCCAAATGGATGAACACTTCAAAAAAACCCCTCACCTTTTTTTAATTTAAGATGAGGTGACTGGAACAGCTCATATTATTTTTCATGTAAGTTCATTGAGTTCTTGTTAAGCCCAAGGGGTAACTTCAGTACACAAAAAATAACATACAGGTCGTTCAGAATAGCCTAAATTTGCTTCTAGTTAGAGTAGGTTCACTTAAAGAAATAAAAAATTTAAAAAAATTTCAGAAAATGATAATTTTAGGAATTGCTTAGAAAAGATTCCTGCTAAAAAGATTACATCTTTTAAGTTGCTAAAATATTTCAAATTGGGAAAGATTCAAATAATTCCTGAATTACCAGAATTTTTCAAGAGCTGTTTTACTTAAAAAAAAAAAAAAAAACACCAATCCACTCCACAAATTTATTGTATCTGGAAAGGACTACACAAATACATCACTCTGCTTTCATCTTGTCCACAAGCACTTTGTTTCTATATCAGTTTTGCATTTTATGGAGCTACAAAGGAACTGGGGAAATCCAAGTGAATTATTTCACCTACAGAGCACGAAACACACTGGAAAAATTCCTATGGCATGTGCAAGCTGCTGTCCAGCGTCCAGTCCCTTGTTCTCACTGCTGCATAGAGCAAGGGGCTCACCTACAGAACAGCCTTAAAGGCCATGACCCTACCGTAAAACAACTGTGCTGGGCAAGTCATGCTACACTGTCCATTCCCCTCTGCAGTCATTTATACCTGGGTCAAATACATTTCAAGTCCCTTAAATTCACAACTGGGTTGTATAGCCAGACTGTCACAGAGCAGCAGCAGTGGATGGATCAATTTGATTCCAGTCCATTGGACTCAAAGGAGAGCTGGACAGAGTCCATCCACATGATGCTTGCATTTAAAGAGGGATATCTGCTTCAATAAACAATGTTCTCTGTTTGCTAAATAGGCTGGATTTCCGCTCAGGTGCCCTGACTGAAGCATAGTCTGATTTCAGCCCCACCTGGAGTGGGAGGCTTCAGCACAGACGCTGGCTTTTGGCTTGAACAGAAAATTTCTGCAAGAGATGAGAACTCTGCTCTTCTGAAGCAGTGGCAGGTCTGATCCAAAGGTCATTGAGGCTGATGGAAGAGCTCCAGATAAATTTAATAATCCTAGAACAGGCTGTAACTTATACTTTGTTCTTTTTTTTTTTTTTTTTGTAAGATTTTTAGATGTCCACTTTTCTGTATACAGAACTACTTTTCCTATTTCTTATTTCTTGTTTGCATTTGCCTGTTTAAGAGCCCTTCACAGACTGGACAAGAGTGAGACAGAGAAGTGACTAGTTATTAGTCAGATTGGGGATATTTCTCAAGTGAAAAAAATTCTCATGTGTATTTGTTGTTCCATACTTCTGATCTATTGTCATCAAGCTGAAATGTTTGCCTTATATTGCTAAACAAAAAGAAAGCTTTGCAGTTTGTTAGTCACTGTTTCATGAACCCCTTGAACATGAGAAAAGCTAGCTTGGTGTTTGCTTGTTTTAAAGATGCAGAACATTTTCTTCCTAGGGACTTTTACATGCTGATTAAATGGATATTTCTGTGTTTTCTTCAAATCATTCCAGTGGTTTCTTTGTCATCTAGAATGTCTTTCCTTGGACAAACCTAGACATTTTCCACAGCCTTTTAATTTGCAGAAGTGCTATTTATAGGCCTGACAGTTGTTTCCCTTATTGATAAAATTAATCAAAGAAAGCACAAAAAACATTAGCTATTTTATCAAAACATGATGAAGAATAGATAAAATATTATATTATTGAAAGATTAGTGGTAACATGATGTACACCAATCAATTGTAGTACAAATTTATGACATATTAAATGAAATGTCAAAAACAATAATTCTCTTTTGGGAGGTTATATTTTGCTGAGCAAGTGTAGAACCGGAGGCGTGAGTCTGAAAACATGTGCAGAGATTCTGTCTTCATCCCTTCTCAATGAGATTATTTGGAGTGTTGGTTGTAGGACATATGAGAGCAGTGGGTAGAATATTGAATGGTGTAGGGAAAATGAGATTGACAGGAATGAAAGGCTTCAAGATTCAGATGGATGTTTTCAGATGGATGTTTTTGTTCACTGCTGGCAGCTACTGGTTCCAACCAAATAATGTGACTTGGCTTAGGTAAGATGGACTGTGCTCTCAGTGACTTTGATCTCTCCTATCTCCTGAGGTCTTACACAACCCTGAAATGAGGAGACGAAGGCCTGCTGTTATCAAGGGGAGTTATCCCCTACTAATGATGAAAACAGGTAGAATTTGATAAAATGAGGGGTTTTGCTTCAGTTTCTGAAACAATTCTTTCTTTGTGGTTGAAGAAATGTGTTGCCAAGAAATTATTTATATATATATATATATATATATATATATATATATATAAGAATCTTTCAGACTCTAGGTCATCTGATACTCACATAACAAAAAGCCAGATATAGTTTTGATTAAAGCAGACTTTCCTCTGATAACATATAAAACTAAAGAATAATAACCACTATTTGCACAACTTTCAATTTCTGAAGGAAATTAGAGTGCTTTCCTAACATAAGGAACCGATCTTGTGGCAAAAGGACAATCCTTAAAGAGGTTTTGTTTTAAGTCAATTTCTTCAAACAGGTGTAAAAGACATCAGCATTGTGACTGCCTTTTGTCCTTATCTTCTAATATGTATGTACTTTTTAATTAGCTAGAAAAAAAATGGCTTCAAAGGGAAGCAATTTCTAATTATATTTAAAATTTGTGTCAGTTTAATGGACAGTAAGTCTCTTACTCTTGTTTAAGTGCCACTAAGTGAATACACATGGATACTCCTTTCAAAATCCAGAACTGCAGTCATCCATCAACAGTTGGTCAGTGAGGATGGAATAAATCTTTGAGTGTAGCTATTTAATTTTTAAACCTTTTCTTCCCAGTCAAATGAAAACATATTTTGAAATCTATGTATGTTTTCTTGTTATTCCCACTGGCAGGCTAAGCATTGAATAATTCAGCAGACTGAGTAGTCTATGCCAAGTATAACCTCAAATCCCCAGACTTACTAAACTCAATTTCAAGTTTCTCACTTTAAGCAATACATTTAATAAATTATGTATTTTCCCTTCAAATTTTCCAATGGATTGCAAGTAGCTGAGACATCATCCCTTGATACTGTTCATTTTCATATTAAAGGAAGGGGAAAAAAAGCTGAATAGGGTGTAAATATTCCCCTAACCAAAAGACTTACTGTTGGTTTTGCTGTTTTGGTTTGGGTTTTTTTCATTGAAATCTAACCCTGGGAAAATGTGACTGTACAGAAAAATTATTCTGAGTTCTTGTAATCTAGATACTATTGCACGGAGAAAATGAGAGGTAAACATCTAATTAAGTGTATAATCATCTCCTTGTGAAATTTGCCAAAGATATAATTTATTCTAAAATTACTGAGAAAAATACAGAAGAAGGAATAATCAACAGTCTGGTAATTAGGTATGTGTCCTCTGGCATGTGGCCTGTCTTATTTTAGACCAAAAGTGGATCTGAGCTGCACATTTTTGATGCAGATCTCGACTGATTATGATCTCTCCAAAACTCAGGGTGTTTGGCTTATGGTGTTGGCAGAACCCAATGGAAAGGGCACAGCTGTGTCCTGCATCACAATCAGATTCCTACATCTGTAAATACTTATGGGATTTCAGATTGAATTTTAGCCTTATCATGCTCTCGTGGACACATACCACAGAAAGCAATTAAGATGTTGGGAAATCTAAGTGACTGTAAAGCTTCAGGGCTCGTTAAAACTACTTGTTATCCTCCTCAGGAGAAGAAAACATGGGGGGAAATGAAACCATAAAGAGCTACTATGACCTCTTCTGACCTCTCATCTTTTGCTTCTGAAAGAGCAATGTAAGACAGATATCAAACTATTAAAGAGCATCCAAAGGAGGGCAACAAAGAGTAAAGAGCCTTAAGGGGAAACTGTACAAGGAGCAGCTGAGGTCACTTGGTCTGCTCAGCCTGGAGGAGACAGAAGGGAGATCCCACTGCAATTACAACTTCCTTGTGAGGGGAAGAGGAGGGACAGGCACTGATCTCTCCTCTCTGGTGCTCAGGGACACCAGGACCCAGGGGTCAGGGGAGGTTGAGGTTGGATATCAGGAAAAGGTTTTCACCCAGAGGGTGGTTGGGCACTGGAACAGGCTCCCCAGGGAAGTGGTCACAGCACCAGTGTGACAGAGTTCAAAAACCATTTGGGCAATGCTCTCAGGCACATGGTGTGACTCCTGGGGATGCACCTGTGCAGGGCTGAGGGTTGAACTCAATGATCTTTGTCAGTCCCTTCCAGCTCAGGATATTCTATGATTCTGTAATTCTGTAATACAAGTGACTATGTTAGTAACAGGCAGATGCCCTTGTTGGTGGATCAGTTCATTGCCATTCTCATCACAAGTGGAAGTAGAGCAGTGAGCTAATCTACAGACACTTTTATCAAACATCTTGTCTCAGTCTTCTCCACTGAGCTTTCTGCTTTAGTCCCTTGCCAAATTAACTTTGAAGGTATAACATGACATTCTAGACCCTACCCAGTGTCTGCAAAGGAGTTGTTTTCCATTTTGAAATGCTCTAGAATTGGGAGTCCAGGGCAACAACATTTCAACATCATTAGGTACAACAACACCTTGTTCTTCCTTAGAATAATCCTCAGATAAACAAAGACCTGATCATTATGCTGGGTGCTAGTGTTCATACCTACAGAATGAGTAGAAATGGTAACAGCTGGCTTCACCTTCTACAAGACCCGTTTTGGCTCACTTATTCTGAGCACTGCTTACCTATGTGACACAGCAAGATCACTGACAAGGCAAAATGCTACCCTGCCTAAAATTTACCCTAAATCTCTGTGATGAGAAATGACCCTCAGGAGGATTACTAGAACCAGTTGTACAGGAAACACCTTTTGAAGGGACAAGAGATCATTGTCTTGACATGTGAGAGAAGAGGTTTTGGAATCTGTCTCTTGAAGTAATGTGATTGGAAAGCTGCCTTTGGCAAAGGGGATAAAAGAAATCTAGAAACAGTAAAAACTAGAGAAACAGTCAGAAGGCCTCCAAGTGGGGGGGAATATTCTCTAGAAACAGAAAGATCAAAGCTGCCTTATATCAGCTGTTTGGCAGATTGGCTTAATTATGCATCTGGACAATATTTTAGGAATTTGCACAAAAGCTTTAATTTTCCTTGAAAGCCATTTTTATTTTAGACTCTTACTTTCAGTTTGTTTTACAGCACTAACAATTGCAACTTTGTCTCATCTGAAGAAAAAAAAAGAAAAAGAAGAAAACTCTTCATTGTCCTTTGTCTTTATTTATAACTTTCAGGTACATTTGAGAAACACTTTATGTAGTAATGGGAAATAAGTGGCCACTTATCTTTTCTGAGAAGAGCCACTTGAGGTGACTCAGCTGATTCACTCCTGTAGCGTTTAATGAAATATGAAAGAAATCTTTCAATCTAGCACAGCCATTATAATTTGCTGCTTGTTTGGAAATAGCTGCTATCTTTCTTAAGCCACATTGTAATATCATAAGACCTTCTCTACTCTCTTGAGAAATATTTTTCTGAGATCATATAAACTGAAAAACAAAGGACTGCATGAACTCCATTTTGGAGGAGGAAACTGTATGTCTGGAATAATAAATATTTTCATAATCTCAAGACAGGCAATATTCAGAAATAGAAAAAGACAATAGAAGAAGTGAAAAAAGGGATCAAAAGCCACTGAGGTTTTTATTGCCTACGTATAGTGACATGGGTCTTCATTCCAGAAGTCCGCCTCTCTCCACTTTTTTAATCTGTTGGTTATTAAAGATGAAATATCTGTTGAACCTTCCTGAAGAAGTGACTGGTGCACAGCTCTATGGGGGTGCTGCTCTGAACAGATCTACAATGGAGCCCATAATGGGCCCCTGGTGCAAGTCCCTACCTCTGAAGGGCAGGGTACTTGGGAGACTTCTGAAATATCATTAAAAATGTTATCTGCTCCCCCTACTTTTTATCAATATGGGATTTTTATTGCTCTCAGAACTAGCTGCCACATAAAAGAAAACACCATTTTTTCTCCAGGTAGCTCTACAGTTCAGATAGACTAATAAATACATATTTTATTTACCATATCTGATGCACAAAACAATATATGAAAAGTGAAGTAGCATTAGAGGAGAGATTGTTAGTGCATTGCTCTGGATTGGCCTTGAGATTAAATAGAGCTCTTTCAATTAAGCAAACTGCAGCTAAAGAATCCACTGCATCTAAGTCAACACTAATTACTTGATCATAAAATGTTAAAAAGGAAATAGGCAAGGTAAAAAGGGGAAAAAAGGTAAACAAAGAACCTGCTGATCTGCTGCATTTCTCTTTTGCACATTGCCAGAGCTACAAGAAGCCCTCAAGGAAACTGCTGGCATGTGAAGCAGGAGCATCTGTAATAGATCCAGCCACTTACTTGAGTGGTTACCTTTCAAATTCAGAGAGCAGCCTAACTAATCAACAGGGATAGCTTATATACAATTAGTTCTCAGGACTTGGTGCATGCTGCTATGAAGTCTGAATGTGTAGGCACAGATGAACTACACTCACCTTAGATTTCGCCAAGGAGATGATTTGAGGAAAGCTTCAAAAACCTGTCCATTATCTCTGCTACAACTCAGCTGAACACCAGAAGCCAACTTGCATCTCCTTCTTCCAAGCCAGGACAGCACTGCACCACCTTCTTTCAGTGGCTTCAGAGCTACAGGGAAATTGCAACAGTGCAGTAGTGGGGAAAGCCTCTGTCCTCCCCTGGTCCCAGGATGAGAGCCAGGATGCACTCCCTGATCTAGAGGGCCTGGCATGGAGGCATCATCTCACTGGGAAGAGGCAGTTCCCTCCTGTGTCCCCTTTATGGGAGCTGTGCCTGTTGCTGGAGGTGCCTGAGCCCTCAGCAGTCAGGCTGGGATACCAGCACTGTGTGAGGGCTGCAAGTGTCAGAGTGGGCAAGGGACAGGCCGAGCATATCGAGATAAATAAAAACACACAACAGGGGCACCCATCATTAGCCCCTGAGACTCCAGAGAGTCTCCCCATACAGCGAGTCTTGCCCTCCTCCAAACTCAGCGAATGGAAACCTGGGGGTGTGGAAGAAGATAGAGAGTGCACAACAGCCTAATTGAATTAATCATTGAGCATTAGTTAATATATATATATATACATAAGTTTCATATACAGAAATTATTGGTACAAGAAAGATGAGTAAACAGTTTAAATCAATTTGAAAGAGAAAGTAAGAATCTGACCCTCTTGTCTCCATAACTTGAATGAAGTAAGGAAACATGGGGCAAGGTGGAGGACTGTGGCAGAAGTGAGTGAAGTCTTAACCCTCAGAAGCACCACACAGTGTGAAAAGTAACCTAGAAGATACAGGATTGTATGACAGAAATTATAAATTTCTGTTTTTAACTCACAAACAAGTTGAAAGAAATAACTATAAAGGTCGAGACATGTAGGAGAAAAGAAAAGGGTCAGCAGGAGGATTTCAGAAGGAGGCAAGCACGGAGAGAATGTCCCCAAGCCGAGGATAAGGAGCAATGTGCCCAGCATGTGTGGCAAGAAGCACATGCATGGGGGGCAGATACTGCAAAGGGAAAAGCCACTCCCAGGCCAAGTGCTAGAGATATGAGCAGTCCTGTTGACAGGCAATTGAAGGGGAGCCAGTGCTTATCTTCCCCACTTAGACTATTGCGACTTCGTCTGTTACACTTTGACTTCCTTTTGAACGTTTGCATCTGTTTGTTTTCTCCTTCTGTGTGCCAAGTGTATAGTGACGTTTTACACAACGCTGTTCTCCACTGGGAAAATGCCTGAGAAGCCTTGCACGAAGAGCAGGCTCAGTCCTGGGGCTAACACCCAAGTCATGCCTGGTCAGGGACTCTTTCTGGGACAGTCACTTTTCTCCATGAAAGCATAATGTCACGTTTTATGGTGCTATGGGAATAGTAGTCCAGGTATTGAAGGAGCTGCTTGAAATTTTTAGGAGTTTTCTGCAACAACTGGATAAAAACCAAGCAAGAAGACTGTTCATTTCTTTGAAAGTCTGTTATTTTTACTCATTATGCTAACTGGATGACTCAAAAATTACTGCAAAATTAATTAAAATTGTAGTATTTTTTGAAAATTACTGATTTCACTTGCAACTCATCCAGATGTACTGAGAATATATAATTGCTTGGGGACCATTTCTGCAATGGTGAGCTGTATAAAACATAAATTGTTGCCATAGTCCTTCCTGTTACCCAATGAATTATACTGAAATAATAAAACTAAAAAGCAGCCAGCACATCAGTGCCTTCTTTCTCATCTTGGACTGGCTTAACTTTTGACTTCACACTTTGGAGGAATTTTTATACTACTCTAGATTTGTTGCAATGCAGAAAGCTGTTGCTGAACTGAAACTCCCTCTGAACTCCCAGGTCAAACCTCAGAAGGTCTGGAACAGCCAAAAGCCTGGGGGCAGGAGAGGAAGTGGGGAAGAACTGGGAAAAGTGTTTCTAATGTGCAGCATTCTGCTTCAGCAGATACAAAACTGTGAGACAGCCAATTGCTCTTCACTCTGTAGCTTGTGAGGAAGAAGAAAAGCACACTGAGCTGTCTTTCTTGTTGTGAAATGAGCACAAAAGAAGGGTTTTTTTACATCCCCTACACTTTCTTCAGCCATTTCCCCCTCCACACTCCACCACTGCTCAGCTCCAGCCCTCCTGGGTCAGCAGTGGGGTGAGATGAAAGGTTCACCTTGAAGTAAGCAGAAGCTTGTCTGCTGTTCCTTAGTGGGCCAGGCTTTGTGTCATGAACTTGCATGTTGCTGCAATGGATAAATAAAAGCCAAGATATTCACGAATATGATTGAAGAAGGGACTTACGTAGTAGTCAAGTACACATTAGAAAAGGAAGTACTTGAATAAATATTTAAGTAAAGTTCAAAACTACTACTTATCTCCTGTCAAATCCTGAAAGTACCTAAGCTCCTGTACAGGCTTGCTAGTCTGGTTTTCTAAGGAAAAATTCCATGAGATTGAACTTTGACTATAATTTCATGTCATCAGAGCTTTTGAACCCTTGGGAGAATTCACATCATGCGTGGAAGATGGCTGGAGCCTCAAAGATAGTTTTGTTCCTATGGGTCTTGGGAAAAGTTGAAGACAATGTAATACTCAATCCTAATAGAAAGCCAGAGGCAAGAGGATGAGATATTCAAAACATCTGCAATGATTTGGAGTTATCACCAGTTCATGTGGGAATCCCCACACTATAGTCCATGCTCAGCTAAATCCCACCCTGTGTATTCCCCCATCACATCCTCTGGCGATAACCCAGTCTCAAAATATTTTCAGAGTGTATCTTAAGTGTAGACCAACAAACTCCTTCCTAGGGCAGCTGTGATGTTTATCAAGAAATATGGCAAGATGGGGACTGGTGCCTACTTTCAGTCAATCACACTACCTTAGAATTACCACCTTTGCCCAGCAAGTGATGGACAATTGGGATGCATTTTAGGAAGTGGTTTGTTTTCCAGGCTTTCCTATTAGTAGGTTTTAAGCAGCAGTTCATTGAGCAAAGGTCAGTGAAACTAACTCCTAGGAGACTGTAGGAAACTCCTTTCTTCACTGACTGCCTTGAAGGCCATTTGGAAACAGACATTTGACAGAGATCGAGAGTGATACAAAAAACAGACAGCTAGGTCAAATAACATAAAGCTGCAGTCACTACAGGAGAGTGTCTGAGAGCAGCATCTCAGCTGATTATCGTAGTCCCACAGTTTCTGTGGCTTAATGTCCACTGAAAAGAAGGTTCTTGGTGATCTAAAAGTGGTCAATGCCCATTTCTTTTCATATTCTTCATAGAAAAGTCAGGCAGAGCTCTTGAAGACTGGCCTTGAAATTCTTACAGTGATGTTCTGGCAAGTGGCAACCTCATTACTAACCAATATTGTTTTATTAGCTGTTGTGTTATTACACAGACACACAGCATATATTATACCTTTGTACATATATTTAGCACAGAAACAGACAACTTTAAATACAAACTTTTCTGAGACTTTTTTTATAAATGGAAACATTAATTACATACCTCCAGACTCTGCTTGTTGCTCTGACATTAAGGTTACAGACAGCTTCAAAAATGTGCAAAGTACATTAAGAATTTTCCCAGACAGATTAGGTATATGCTTAAGTTTTATAAACCTACTCTTAACCCTCTTTTTCAAATCTCCTTTTCCAGGAACTCAATCACAGCATGAACAATAGTTTGCTTATAACTGCTGCAACACAATGACCTGTGTTACTTCTTGGTTTTGTGTTGTTGCTTTCAGTGAGCTCTGGAGTAGAGAACAATTTGATACAGAACCTTAGGGGTGATTTTGTCAGGTGGCTAGGAGGACACCTCTAAATGCACTCACCACAGAACTGTTTATATGGCATGATTTTTGAAAAAACAAGCATCCCTGTTTCTGACAGGCCATGTGCTCTGGCAGGAAAACAAAACTACCTGCTGTGTAGAAAAACTGGAGGGTGTCAACAGGCAAGCCTGACCTTTCTGTATCATCTTCTTCATAGTAAAAGCCCTAAAAAACTAAGTTTCTGAGGTGCTCTGAAGAAGCAAGTGGGGTTTTGATGACATTCTGACTTATCCTGGCTGCTCCCAGACTGTGTTTTTGTTGGGTTTGCATTGCAGTGGACTAGGAACAAAAGAGGAAGCTTTAATTCACTGATCCCCTCCTAGTGCACAGAATTACAGGCTAATGAGACACAATCTGTAGCACCCCGGGAAGGCTCTGCTGCACACACACTGGTGGTGCTACATTTACTTATGTAAGCAGGTGCCCACCCCAGATACACTGGGAAAGGATTAAGTATTGCTTAAGACAAATAGCTTGTTTGCAAAGGGTGTAATGGAGATAAACACTGTCTCAACAGAACTGAAACTTGTCAAGTATGACTTTAAGTCAGTATTTTTTTGGTACTACTTTGCTGTTCTTGTACTTCTGAATTCCCTCTGACACAGTAAGGTAAGTTTGCACTGCTGGAGAGGGAGACACAGAAAGGCTGCAGATACATGGCTTCGTCACCTTAGGAGCCTGATAAACCAGCCTGTCTGAACTCTGTGCTACCATGAGTGCTTTTCAGTTGTTTTGTAGGTTAAAGAACTTCAATGCAAAGCTCACTCCAAAATCTTTTCATTGTGTCACTCTCTGTGCTGTCAGCACAACCGCACATACAATCCAGATTTTGGTCCTAAATGGAGGAGAACTGATCCTCTGAGGCTATGGCTAAGAGATGAAAGCAGGTACCATGTCACAGAAGCACATTAAATGTGTGCAATTAAATAGTAGAAAACTTGCCATGGGAAAATAATAATAATAATTTTTTTTTAAAGTTGCATTTCATGCATGCTGCCTGTCCAGTAGTACATATTTGGATTTTGCATGCAGCTTCCCAAGAGGCTGTCATGCATCAGTGAGGCATAAATGGCCACACCTTCAAGATCAAATTTATCATTTGTATATACTACACAGAAATTTGGACACAACTGACACACTGCCATTTGATTCAGCCATTCTTATGACGTGGAAAAGTACAAACAAAGGAGGACATGTAAAATTAGTTGTATTCTCAGCACAACGTAGTTTCAATAACTCCACTTAATTGTTCTGGAACCACAGTAACAATATTATATGGCCTACCTTAGAGATTGTCTGTCTGCATAATCTGGTGACGTTGTAAAGTTAATTTTTGTTTCGAGCTGTTTCTTGTTGGTTGCTTGACCATATAATTATGGGTATTCTTTTTGCAGTTGACTAGGGTATCATAAAATCATGCAATGCTTTGGCTTGGAAGGGACCTTATAGACCATCTAGTTCCTAACCCGCTGCCACTAGACCACGTTGCTCAAAGCCCTGTCCTTGAACACTTCCAGTGCCTCACCACCCTCATGTTGAAGAAATCTCCTCTTTGCCACAGTAAACTCTGAAAATTTGAAACTCTCTTCACTGTCTCTCTATCTCTCTGAAGAATTTTTCAGAAGTTTCTAATGAGTATTACAGTGACAGAGCCTGCTAACAAACCTACTCATCTATTGCTTTGCAAAGAATTATGGTCATTCTGTGAAAAATACAGACATTTCAAATTTTATTTTTTATCTTCAATATGGCAAAATATGGCCCACAGAATATCAAAAGTGCCTTGCAAAATGACGTTGTCAGAATGTTTCTTTTTGACTCCTTGTTCATACGCAAGTCCATCAGATGCTGCACAAGTATGCTTATGAAATCTTAGAGAGAGGGTCCAACAGTTATTTACATTCCTGCAAAATGTTTTGATTTCCTTAAATCACTACTTCCTAACACAGTAGTTTTCTAACTAAAAGTTTTCAACAACTTTTACTCTTGGTTCACAAACATTCTTTACCAATGTCTATTGAACTTTTTCTTCTATACTTCTTTGGAAACTGCATTATTTTTCTTTGTCCAGTGCTTGGTTATGATTTAAGATGTTTTTCTAGTTGACATGACTTATGAAATCAAATAAAATATTGTAAAAAAAAAAGTTATTCAAGCTTGCCTGTACCTTAGGATTTCTAATCCTCTTGTTAATGAGTGCACTGCACTTTCTTTCTCTAAATCTCCCTCATCCTTTGTTTGGAAGCAAGGCAATAATGGCGTTTTTTTTAAGGATTAGAAATTCATCTCATAAGTGCGTATACTCGTCAATTAATTACCTGTTGATGCCAGTAAGAGCCAGTTCTAGCAGTATTTGGTCAGAAAGTTGCATATTAGAGTGAACAGGGCAAAAGAAAGTGTACTTCTGCTGCTCTGTGTCTCTTCTCTGATTTATCCAACGTTTGCTTTCAAGTATTTTCCAAAAACAAGTCATGGTTATTATGTAAAGACCAGACTTGGCTCTTTGCTAAATAATTTGGAGCTTGTTTTTTCGTTTCCTGCTCCTGCACTGTAATTTATAATTGAATTGAAGGAAGGTTTGCCAAACAGCAGTCACATGGAGAAGATTTGCATGCTTCAGCTGATCTTTGGGTCTAGCAAGTTCTCAGAGATGTTGAACTGTCAGTGAAAGCGTGACTGAGGGAGATAAAACTTGCATTGCTGTAATCCCTCCCCCAAAAATGGACATACAGTGCAGCTCTTGCATCCCCTGTAGGCCTTTCCTCCTTACAGGTTTCTGACTTTCAGCCCTGAAGTGGCCTACTGTCCCCTGGCACAGCAGCACACAGAGTTGAGAAATAAGGGGTGGGTCTGGAGGGCAGCAGGCTCACCTTCCCCCGGTGCCTGAGCTTTCCTGTGGCTTGCTGCACTGGCTGCAAGGGACCAGTGAGAAACTCCTGGTGCCCTGCTGGCACCACCAAGCTTCATCAGCTGCAGCAGGACACAAGGAGACAGAAGTCAGTCTCTATGGCTGCTGTCAAAAATTAGACACATGGCAAGTTCTCAATGCCAGTTACTTCTGGGCAGAATACAACTGCCGCAAAAGCAAGGAGGGAAAGCCTCTCTCAGTCCTCAAATAAATAATTCATTGTCCCACTCAAGAAGGCACAGAAGAACCACCCTTCCTGAGTTCTCCAATCTGAATGAATTTAGAATAAAACTAATTCAAGATTCCTTACCCTCTCCACAACTTTATGCAGCTTTGTTCATTCTTTGCGTTTAGTTACCATTTATGTTATGTCCTCATACACTTTGCTTTTGAGAGTGATGACATTGAAATGTTTGGAGCCGACAGAGCTGCAAGGAATTGTTTTGCCAGAAAATGTGTTCAGGGAGAATGGAAACTATTTGTGAAGTTGGATCTAATGCAAGCAGTTTGTATTTGAATCAATCAGCTGAAGTCAAAGAGTTGTGTTACACAGAAAAAAAAAAAGAAAGAAGAAAAGAAACATATTTATGGGTATTTTTTCCAAGAATTTCAACTTCTGGTTTTGAAACAGATCTGCTTCTACTGGTTAAAATATCTCCAAAACAAACCCCCTTGAATATTTAATTTTCAATTGATCAGTGTTTTAACTTAGCAGAAAATGATGTTAGGCAGCTATGTCATTAAAAAAAATAAAAAAGAAAAGTCCAATGTAAACAGCCTAAACCACTTGGGATTTTTCAGCCTTAGCTTGGCTTCCTGGAGAAATACAAGCTTACATGAGTGCTCTGTATAACTGTGTGCCTCTAGACTAAGCACCATCAACTTATTTTGTGATCACTGACTTGAGTCTGTCTTGTCTGGACTACAGGTATGCTGCAAAGATACTTAACTTTCTGCAAATTCCATAAATAATGGGAGATGAGAAAGAGACTTAGGCTCATTACAACATAAGATGGGTCAGAAAGGAGGAGTAAGCATCATGATGACCTCAACTGAAACCTCATTTTGGGCAGCTGCACAGATTTAAAAGACAGCAAAGATGAGAAGAGCCCTTCATGAGCTGCCTTGGCTCCTGCTGCAACGTGGCCTCCATACATTACTACCATCCATACCCTTTGCAGGCTCCTCACCTGCTTGTGGTAAAAGATGACAAAGGATGGGCTATTCTTCCTCCAGCACAGCCTGTGAAGGATCACTCCATGGAGTATTGTGGTTTACAGATGATGGAAAGCATGCCATTGGGAACAGGAGCTGAGATAGATTCTTGATTCCCCTATACCAATGTTCCCAAAATAATTTACTGTGCTTTCTTGGTGAGATTTTATTATTTCAAGATGATCTGATCCAACTACTAGGAGGAAAGGATTATTTACTTGTATGAGTTGGTGAAAAGATAGAAATTAATAGAATTCTTTTAAAATGTCAGCCATATTCAAGGCAAAATCCAGAGGAAAACAGACAGCTTTTGATGACTTTGCCAAAACCCTGGTCTTCAAACAGCTCTGCTGTTCACATCATACATAAAACCCTCCATGTCAAGCAAGAGTTGAGGATATTGTTTAGGCTGCAGAAAAAGTAACCACATGACATTCCATACTTGCATGGAAATGTGGCCACACATTTGCTTTCGTGAGGGAAAACTGCTTTCGTAATCAGCACAACCATTTCCATCATGGAACCATTGTGCTATTTTCCATTCAAAGGAATCAAGTCACACTGACTCTTTTCTAACAGCTTAAAGATCAGCAGAAACAATGAAGAGAATTGACCTTATGTAATCCTAAACTGATGCCTGGAGTTGAACTGTTGCCCAGTGCTCTCATGCCAACTTCAGCAAAACAAGATCTTTCAGGAGGTTACGCTTCTATCCTTTTTCCACATGCAGTTTTGAGGCAAGTGACAGTGACTCAAGAAGGGGGAGGGGGAGGAGCCACTAGAATTTTTTTTAAATGCCTTTTGAAGCTCTTGGGTTATTCACGATTTTATTATTATTCTGTATTTATTCATGGTTTAAACAAAAGAAAAAAATACACTTCCTTTAATTTGAGTGACGTTAGGCAGGAAGACTAATTCTTTATATCATGTTCAGTGGAAATATGTTCACAAATAAACTGTGCTCTTTAGTCTTGGGCTGTTACCATGTTTCAAGTTGTTCGTTTGCATGGATTAACCAACAGAACTACACCCATAAGCCCTTCTCTGTCCTGGTGGCAGGTAGATTCAGCTTTGTCAAGTGGAAGGAATCTTTGCCAAAGCTTGGTGGCTTTCCTGTGTTTGTTAAAAATTATTCTTATATCCATGTTCCTAACCAGGTATTGACAATTCTGTGAAGGGCTGGGTTTGGGTTGAGTTAAATACCAGTGAACTTCTGTATTGTGCAGATGGAGACATCCCCATCACATTCATTCACCAGAAGACAGTGAACTGCAACCGTGTGCAGTTTGACGGCCACTGGAACAAACCTTATTTGTGAGTAGAGCTGGATGGCTTGTGGAAAAAGCATTCTCCACATGCTCTATGAAAATTGAATCACTTCTCAGCTCAATGTGATCTATCAGTATTTTTTCCTACTATCAACATACCTGCAGAAAATCTAAACTTTTATTTGGATGGAATTGCCATTATTTAGGCTGTAGTTGTTATATCTACAGAAGTGGATGTTCGCTGTGTTTGCTGCTGTACAAACAGAACAGAAGGACAGTGAATATACAACCTGTTGTGTTGGGTTTGCAACACAAACCCAAGCTTTGGTAGCACAGGGGCTGAAGGATGGCTTCTGTGAGAAGCTTCCAGAAGTTTCCTCCATGTCCAGCAGAGCCAGTGCCAGATGGCTCCAAGATAGACAAGCTGCTAGCCAAGGCTGGGCCAATCAGAAATGGTGGGAACACCTCTGGGATAACAGATCTAAGAAAAGGAAGTAAAGAAAGGTTATTGGGCAGATGTAATAGCAGCCAGTGAAGAGCAGTGAGAATATGGGAGACAAACAACTACACCAGTGTACAATGAAAGGTGGAGGAGAAAAGGTCTGGTGACTTGGGTTTCCTGATCATGCTACCACCAATGACTGACCTGAGATGGGCTGTGACAGCCACTAGGCCAAGCTGACCCTGTTGTGTGCAGAGCAGGGCACCCCTCTAGGGTAGGTACCCCTCTAGGCAGCTCCTACAGCCACTGTAGGTAGCTTGTACCCAGCTCTAAGAAATTCTTTATGAACTGTAGCAGAAACCGGCCTAGCTCTCTGGCAAAGCAGGCAATAAAATCATGATCATTTTGCCAGCTGTACTGTAACTCTAAAGCACTCTTGGTAACTCTTGAAGCCTTCATTAAAACCTCTTATTTCAAAAGCACATTAAAAAATAGCCGGCATCCTTGATTTATTTTAAAGAGGAGAAATTATTTTTTGTCACAAGCTGTGAAATGTCTCTTAAATAACAAGAACAGAAGGTATGGCATGCTAAGCCCTTTACTGTGTAGGTCTCTATTACCAATTTACAGTAGTTTCATAATTATAAGCCGCACCTGATTATAAGTCGCACTTCCGGGTAGCTGGGAAGACAACAGGATTTGTCCGTATATAACCCGCACCCAAATATAAGCCGCACTTGTTTGGTTTTTTTTAAAAAAGCGAGGATCCATGTGTGACAAAGTAATGAGTTAGTAACAGAATAGCGTGATTGTGGGGTTTGTAATCAGGTGCACAATTTGCAAACAGTTTTCACAGGCCAGCGAAGCCTTTAAATGCAGCCCCAGGCACCCTCCCGTGCCGCGGGCCCCAGCACTCCTGCCAGCCCGCCCGACTCACCCTGCTTTTCCCTAGGCTTTGCTTGATATTATGTTCTCCT
>VRYO01002297.1:45767558-45853026 GCA_009812075.1 Sialia sialis
GCTTATAATCGTGAAATTACTGTAATATTTTAGGGGTTTCAGTGTGAGTACATTTCCACTGGCTTTTAATGATTCACAAAAGGGTCCTTAGAGTAAACAATGGTTTTCATTTGTGAAATTGGTGTGTAATAAGAAGTTTAAAGAGACTGAATCTCAGTATTTGATCATCTATTTAAGCATCTAGCCATTAGTGACAGCTTGTAGTTACAATGAAGGTTCTGCCTCTACAGCATCACATTAATGTTATGCAGTTCTACTTCTGAATTGCCTCCTCCCTGACCTTGTCACTCCAGAAACCATCCTTTCAATGTCATTCATTTCCATGCTACTCCAGAAAACTGCAGGATATTTCTTCTTTTTATATATTCCTTTAATCTAAAATAAGTGTGGATTTTATTTCAGAAAGCAAGGAATAACTGCATATAAAAATGGATTTACACACATATATATTCACAACTTACTGAATTTTGCTCATTTCCCTTAGCAGTTGGCTGTGCATACCCAGCTGCTTCTATCCCAACTGAGAAGTGAGTCCACCTTGGCTTTCTTGCTGTTCTTCATCATTGCAGCTCCTCTAGTTTACATCAGTCACTGTGAAATATGAGGAACAGCAAAAGACAACAAGTGATACATTCTGCTGTGTGCTTCATAAGCACTCTGATAAGAAATGTGGCAGGTAGGAAAGGAGCCAAGGTCTTGGAAGTGCTCAGATGGTCTGAAGGAGAAGAAGCCTGGCTCAGCCAGGAATTCCTTCCTGCAACATCAGCTGGACCCTGCAGAAGAGTATGGAGAAGTGGTTCTTGCTGCAGGCCAGCTCTCTGTCCTGCTCCTTGGAGCAAACTCTACTGTAGGAGATGTGAACATTTGAAGCACTTGGAGGTCAGTAGTTAACAACTACTGCACTCTACAGAGAGGATATCTTTATCACAAACATAGTGTGTGTAATATGAGCCCCTCCTCAGTTCTGTCCCTTGCACAAGACAAATGGGCTGCTGGTGTGTGCTCCAAGGTGTCATCAAACATCAGAATCCCAAATCTTTAGCATCCAAAACGCCTCTGCCTGCCGCAGGATATCAGCAGAAGAGAATCTGGTCATGTGTATTTTTCTCAAAGAATTAACACTTTTCCCTAAATTTCAGATCAAAGAAACTATTTTGGTGGTGACACCTGACTTTCTAGATAACGGGGGCTTAAAAATGGGCCAGGGAAAATAGTAACTGATCTAAATAGTTAGCTTCATGGTAAAGCAAAGGCACAGATATCAAGAAAAGAAAGATTTGTCATTTTGTTTTCACGTGGAAAACAATCTGCCTAAGCTTGCCATATGGTTTTTATTGGAGACATTCTGTGTTTATATATGTGTGTCTGTATATATACATGTGTAAGCTATTATATTATAACAGATTCTGACCTGCTTCATAAAACACGGATATCTGAAAATATGTCTGCCATTGCCCTTTCCCTTATGTATCTGAAAGTTTAGGACTGGCTTGTTTTGAATATTCAGAGATTTCAACTTCAATATTAACAAAAGTAACTTAAAAGATCCAAAATGTTCTACTTTTTCTAGCTTGTATTTCACTTCATAATACAAGTATACACAAGCTCAAGGATAACCTATCCTACTAAGCTAGATGGCACTTGAATAATGTGAGTTGTCATGTTACAATTTTCCACTTTGGTGAGTATAATTTTAGGTACTTCTGAAAAAAAAAAGTTATTTATTTATTTATTTAAATATCTAGTTCAGTTTACATTTAGTGCTATTTATGGCCATTATCCCTTTTTCTTTAGCAGAAGCTACCCTTCCTCTGATAATAGATACAAAACCAGTAAGGGAGGTGAGTAAAATGTAACAATATGAGAATCTTAAACATGCTGCCATTTACAAACTGATTTGAAAATAAACCCCACTTATTTCTACTGTGAAATCTGTAAAAATAGGTAAATATGTGATTTCTTACATATTGATAGTTTTTGGTGGGTTTTGTATGTCTATTATGGTTTTGATTTTTAAATAAAAATGGCTGCTAATCTCAGCTGTTGATATGTCCATGCCTCATAAGACCAAGCAAAACAACACAGCTGATAAAATACCATAAAGTGAGCTATCTAAAATGAATAATCTTTTTGGGAATGAATCTACTTCCATCCAGTTTAGTAAATCTCAGCATAACTAAAAGCATAGTCAATGTAACGTGGCAGAGGGTAGAATATTAATATATTTGTAAGATGTTGACAAGTACTGCATCTGTCATGAGTAGAGGCTATAAAAAAAAGTCATCTTCATTCTGTCTGTGCTTGAAATTTCTTACATTTAAAACAAGGAACCCTGCCATCTCCCCAAAGTTTGGCTCCTGCAGCCCTGCAGTAGAACATTTGCTAATACATTTGATACTGTCATGATGAAAGTCAGACTATAATCTGCCAAGAACAGAAGTTGCCAGGTCAATCTTCCGATAAGTATGACTGATTTGCCTCAATACAGCAGTGGAAAATATGCAAATTCACAGGGTGACTAATTACCCTTGGGAAAATTTAAGCAACTGGTCTGAACTCCCCTGTAATTAAAACCATCTAGATAATGTAAACAATTGTCTTGTAAGCATTTTGCACTGGAAACTTTCTGCAACTACTTATTCTGTGGCCTGGCTTTGTATTTGCCAAGCTCCTCAATGCATTTTAAGCTCATTAAGGCTTAGCTCCTGCCAAGGACTTTCTGTCTCAAGTCATCCAGTGCTCGCAGGTGGCAGCTCTGGTTGGAGGCTGGAACTATAACCCTGTTGAGTATTCATAGCTGAGGGGGCAGCACATCACATGTCTGGCCCCCAGCACCAGCAGAAGTGGCAGCAGGAGAGAGGCAGCAGGACTTTCAGAGGCACTGAAAATCCAGATGAAATTACTGAGAACTGGAGCGGTAGTACAGGGGAGGAATTAGCATGTGGAGTGGTGCGGGCTTGGTATGCACATACATGAAAAGCAAGGTCACCAAATGTAATTAAACTCAGCTCCTTGTTACTTTGTTTTTTTAAAGCTCCTGCCTTGTTTTCTTGCCTCATTTTATCTGACATGTCTTTCCAAATATGTTAGTAAAATGTTTCATCAAAAGACTCTTACCCTCAGTTGGACTTCTGATCTGGAGTAGTAAACTCTCTGATTAGAGGAAACTGTAAATAAGTACTTTTATCACATGAAATAACAGGGGCTTTTTTTAATCAAGTGGACTCCGTGATTCTGGGAAAGCTGCTTTTACTGCAGATTGTCACTGGTCTCAGTATTTCTCCATGGGATGTGTTCTGAATACACGTTCTAGATATCTGATACTGAGCACTGAAACATGAAAGTTCAGGTGGTTTCCTTACAGCTTCCCTGCTCTTCCCCTCCCAACAGGAGAACAAATCACACTATTAACTGTAGAGACTCTGAAATCTACTGATGGCAACTTCCTGAGCTTATTTAATAGATCATGAGCTAATAAATAATACTGCACTTGGAAGGGGATTTGGCTTGTATGGAACGAGAGCTACTAGATGAGGAAGAAGAAATGCAATGTCCAACTATCACATATTTCAAGCCCTGAGTAAGGCAAGAGCCAGTGTAGGGCCATGTGTGCATGTGTGCTTTGTACCAGAGACTGGTCACAAGAGAGCAGTGAATTGAAATTTCAATTGCATGGGAGTTCAGCCAGGTCCATATTCAATCATGAATTTGAATCTTTAAAACAGGCCAACAGTTGCACTGAGAGAGGCTGTGTCGTGTGGTGATTCAGTCCTGAATCCAAATGCAGCTGAGCTCTGGAGCTTCAATTTGCCTGACATATGAAGAAAATGCAGTTTCCAGAAATCACTGTTTAGTGATCCAGAAGATTAGTTGTTTGTTTGCTCACAGAAAAGGTACAGGAAAAGCCTACACAGAGATTCCTTGTGCATTATGCTGAGGCATTCCCTTCACAAACAAACTAGCAAACAAACAAACAAACAACTGCTAGCTGACTGGAAGTAGACCTCTCCCAGAAAATAAAACAAAACAAAACAAAACCCAAAAACCAAACAAAAACAGCAAACAAAAAAAACCTGGGGAAGATCAGAATCTTCAATTTGCCTGAGCTCCAAGCCTTCTTGAGCAAGATGCCTACAAAGCTGTTCAGAAAATTTGAAATGTTGTAGGCTGGGAGCTGCTCTTTTGCTGAGGCTCAGCTGTCAAAATTAATTGCTACTTACTAGCATCCTCCTACATATCTCCAAAACATTTGATGGCACACAGTGCTACTGCAAAATGGTCCAGAGGAGCACTACAGGGGCATTTTTTTCTATTCGAAAAGTTCATGTTGCTATTTCTTCAGACTCAGTGTGAGGACTAGTTTGTAGTGTATAAGCACAGAAAAAACCAAAAATTAGCTTCAACCCAAGACAAAGTTCCTCTTATCATATCCTCTAAGTGGAAAAACCTCTCAACAGGAGTCCATCACAGCTTAACTAGGGCTTGCTGCCTCATTTTTTGATGGGGTGTGTCCCATTTTTTGATTAGGGGTGTGCAGTTGCTGCAAGAGAGCTGGAGAGGGACTACTTACAAGGGCGTGTGTGACAGGACTGGAGGAATGGCTACAAACTGAACAAGAGTACATTTACATTTGATAGAAAAAGAAATTCTGTACCCAGAGGGCAGTAAACAGGTGGAACAGCTTGCCCAGAGAAGTTATGGATGCTCTGTCTCTGAAAAGCATTCAAGGCCAGGCTGGATGGGACTTTGAGCCACCTGTCCAGACAGGTGTCCTGCTCATGGCAGGAGGATGGGAACTGGATGTTCTTAAGGTACCTCCCAACCCAAACTGTTCTGTGATTCTCTGGTATGTGCTGGATCTTGATCTTTCTGCATTGCCTGCCTCTCAGGAATTTTAATTTATAAATATTCCTATGGCATTAGATCTTGAAGGCAAGAGCTAAATATTTGGTTTTCAGCTTGGTAAAAGCTATATTTTTTGCAAAATTTGTGAAACAGAGGTGGCTCCAACCCCGAGGCAAAGGACAGAACATAGACTGAACAGGACTTTACACTGTCAGATGGTGAAGAAACTCATATCCCTCCTGCCCCTCTTAAAATGTATGGGGGACTCTAAAGTCCTTTCAATTCCACTTCTACATCTGTTCTTAGTTAAAAACATAAACAGTAAAAAAAAATGAAGAGAAATTGTGACATTTGGGCTACCAGAAGTATAAAGGATGTTTCTTAATATTAGATGTTTTTCCAGTCCAGAGCATGGAGAAAAGATGTAAATGTCTCAGAAGAAATCAAGTTTCTGTTCCTCTATGTCTCCCGCTGGGTGCCAAATGTTATGGAAGTCTGCCTGAGGCTCGCTAACACTAAAACTATTATCTATCTAAATCTGGGGCAGCTGAAGTTGCATTTTTATGTTCATTAGAGCTATTCTGGCAATAGGAAATGAAAGATTCTGAGGCTATATCACATCAGGGACAAGTACTTTTTCATTCTCACAGGGCTGCTGTGGCTATATCAACACGGCAGGTTGCCCATCTAATGTTAAATTGAACCAAAAACTGCTGCATACTATGACAACAAAATAACTCCCAGTACCCAGACTCTTCCACTTAAAACCACCTGGTTGTCTTCTCTGTGCTCTCTGCCTGTAGAAGGCCATAATGTTAAAAAACAGCAGAATTCTTGTGCTATAGGAGTTCCACTGGGTTGCTGGCTATGACCTAGAGAGCTGAACAAAAGACCTGATCATTTTCACTTCAATTCTGGTTTTAGAGGCAGTCACACAACTAGTGCAGAAACAGTTAAATTGCTGTTAAGTTGCCAAAACATAATTCAGTATCATCCTTCAAAAGTTGTTTTTGCCATGAAATTTGAAAGCCCAAGAAAAAGATCCAGTCTCTTTAGTGTCAAGCAATATAACTGAGGGGAAAAACAGTGTCTGTGTGGGTTGACAAGGCAAATTAAAGCTGAGAGGCAAAAAATGGCTACATCCAAAATAATAGGTGCAGTAACCCAGCATATCTTGGACAATTGGCTCAGCACATTGGCAGCTTAACTTATGCCAAGTTTTTTGAAAAAGTAATTATACATGGGAATCTGAAGAACAGATTTTTGAGATTGGTTATAGAGAATTTCCTAGTGCTAAATACCTAATGCAAAGGGTAGCATGAAATAAAAAAGTTCTTATTTCTATTCCAAGGCAAACCACAGAGGAAGGATCTGGTTAGTCAGTGATGACTGACATTGAGAAGGGGAGACAAGGAGTCAGATAGTGGGGAAAACTGGAGAGAGATGAAATGGAAGAGGAGAGGCTGATTGTTACAGCCTGGAGAGTATGGGAGAAGAAAAGAGCAGCAGAAAGACTATCAGGTAGGCCTAGGAGTGTAGCATAGCCAGAAGCTGAAGGTGTCAGGTCATGTTGAGTTCAACAGTGCCAGATCACTGTAGAACAGAAGCTGGGTCTCAAGAAACAATGCAGGAGCGTAATAGGGATGAGATGATGAAGATGTTAAGAATGTAAGTACCACCAGATGTGTGGGGAGTGTGAGGCTGGAGAGAAGCCAGGGCTGGTAGCAAGGTGAGGAAGGGACAGGCCAGGCAAAAGCTGGTGACAAAGGTGTGGAATTTGCATTTAGCTTGATGCAAGAGAGGGAGAGATTGAATTGGAAAAGGTAAAACACAATCAGCCACAGAAGCATGATCCCAAAGGGGAAAGGAGAAGGAAAGAGAAATGAGATAAATGAGAGAAGAAATAGATGCTGAGAACTGTATTGTGTATAATGAGAATGATAAATGGCAGTTAGGAAAGAAAGAGGAATATGCTGAAAATCCTTGAGTGAACAGATCTGAGAAATCTGATAGAAGATTCTGCAACTGCAGCAATTTCCTGTGTTTTCCTATTTATAGGAATGACCCAGATAAATTGTTCCTCATCTTACCTTTCTAGTAAAATATTGACATTTATTTTGTGTGTGAAGAGGATGTGCATGACTAAGAAAAATATTTCAAACAAGAAAATGGCATTAAATTCTCCAGTCCTTGCTGCTTCTCTAATATTTGGTATTTTAGAGGCTGTGTCTATGAAGGAAATAGCCTTTTGTTTGGTGCAGGAGTATTATATTGAATGGTACTTGGAAAATCTTCCCTCACAAATACAGGGGCAACTCGCACAATAACTCCTAAGAATTTCATATTTGCATATGAACCAAACCTCTGCACCTCACCAATCACCACACAGCTCCAGTTTTCCTCTGCATAGAACCAAACTGGCATGAGTAGACTTATCCTACCACAGTACTGCACCAGTGAAAGAAAGATTCCCACCTCCTAATTACATGCACCTCCTAAATGCTCCTAGTGGAGCACTTCCCATTGTGTGAACTTGTGCCATTTGGAATTTTAAAGAGATTTCTGGGAATAGCAAATTTATATATGGTTTTCGCTTCCTAAAACAAACAAACAAATCTCCAGGTATTAGAAAAACTGAGCTAGAGAAGAAGAGAAAGTTGAATGGGCAGACTTATATCTGCATTTTTTCCAGAGTTTGATTTTGGCTCATTATAGGCAAAATGTAACCATAAAAATGAAATGCGAATGAACACCATTAGTACGCAAACCTGGTCCAAAAACGACACTGCAAGGAAGAAAACAAAAATCCAAGGTAGATTGCTCATGTCACTGTGCATTCATGTTTTCAGGTGGAGAATTTAGTCATCAAACATGCTGTTAGTGGAGCATGCTCAAAACTGCTGCTCTTTTGGAACCCTGGAGAAGCATGAGAGCACGGCAAGATCTCACTACAGCTGTGAATCAATATATCACAAACTCCACCAGACAGGACCCCTTTGAAGATCAGCAGACAACTGAATCTTCTGCTGCTCTTATTTAGTCTGGCATGTCTTGTCTGAGACTGAGAAAGTCTTCTAAGATAAACCCTGACCTGAGGCTACCCATGCATTCAGCTGTTTTGGGAAACTATTTGTTTCAAATCTCTGCTCTACGTACATGGAGCTTGCCTTTCATCTTCTTTCCCCTTCAGAGGTCATTTTATAAGTTTCCTCTTAATACCATCAGCTTTTTGGGTGAGCTGGGACAGATGAACATCATTGAGGAGAGGGGACACTATCCTCTGTTTGCAAATTCTGCCATGACTCTTATGTGGCTTTTTACCATGACTAAATACTTGATTAGTGATAGACAAAGATGAATGCAGAGTGCATTGGTGTCCTCAAATCAAGAACTGAAACCGCACTACCATCAGGCACAAAGTTATGTGATTTAAAACCACATCATTTTAAAGAATAGCCATGCTGAGTTTTTCTTACTTTTTCTTTTTTAATTAATTGAGGGTTCTTGTGCTTTGGTCTTTACAGTGGTGCATCTAAAATCTCTTAACTTTGACTTAAAGGAAAGCTGAGATTTCTCAGTACTCATTGAACTTCTAAGGAAGCCTTTAGGAATAATGAATGGTAAGGCTGACTCTGAAGTCAGCAGAACTGGTTGCGACACATGAATGCCCTAGAGATCCAGCCTAAATTAGAGCAAAGTTCTGCTCCCAGCTGTAGTGTATGAGTGTGGAATAGCAGACATAAAGATTTACTCCACAAAAACTGAAAACATACATATACTGAAATGAGAAGATATGTATGTCCAGACTTTTTTTCTGGATTGCTAATTAGAATAAAAAAAACAAACCTAGAGAAACTGGAATAAATAATACTATTTAGTAAAAGCACAGACTATTTTCCAATTAAAACTATATTAAGATATTTGGCAAGTATGTTTTCTAGACAAATGTTAAAATCTTACGTGTATCCTTGAGACAATAGTTGTTACAGCCATCTACTCAGGGTATGCTCATCCCAGGAAATTCAGTGTAGTGAAAAGACCCAAACCAGTAAGTTCCACACACCGCACAGCCCAGGATTCATTAGCTGGAAGATACTCTGTACCAGCACATGGCTCACATGGATTTTAAGCTTGTTTTCTGCATAGTAGAAGACGTGGCACTTCTGGCTGTTGACTAGGCAGAGGGGATTTGGACTTTGATGTTTCTGTATCTCCCATACTATAAGTGTCTGCTTCACAACTGGCACATCCAAACCAAATTCAACTAATAGTTTTTTGCTTGCTATCCTTCATTTCTGGTAACTGGTTCAGCAGTAGCTGTAGGTCATGGGTTCATACCTCTCTTTAACCTCCTTAGGAAAACCAGACAGTGGGAAGTAACCTTTCCAATATTTATGAGTAGATGACATGGATAGATTCTTTGCAAAGGGTGCAGCAAACAAATAAAATATCTAATGCCTTTGCTCTTACTTTTGTAATCCTAGTTGTATGTTTAATACAAAATGTATTATATATTGTATATTATATATATATATATATATATGTAATATTTTGGTTGATTTTTTATTTTATTGCGGTCAGAGGCTTTAGAATTGGATATAATTATGTAATGTGAGGAATATGCTGTATCCTTCTACATGAAAGTCATTGCTGCCCACCACAATTTACACAAAATTATATAATAAAATGCAATACAGTATAATATAATATAATGCAATCCAATGCAATGCAATACTGACTCACAGCTAACACACTGTTGCTTGTTAACTTAGAAACCTCTCCAGAACAATTCAGATAGAGCAGGAGTAAAAGCAGTGAAATATAGCTGTGGGTGAGCAACATGGAAGGTGAACAGTCATTAGAGAGTAAGTAGAGCTGTAAGTGGTTTTTAGAAGCCCCAAGGATTTCTGGCTGCCAGTTGTCAGAGCTGAAAACATGGATTGAACAGGACATGCAGAGTCAGCTAACGCCATGCCAGTGCTCCTGGAAAAAGGAACTTGAGCACCAGTAGGAATGCAGCTGAAGGACTGATGAAGTCTGTTTGGCTTCTGCTGGCTGCTTCATACCTCACTGATTTTTTTTCCCTCCATCCAATAATAACAACCTAATCTCTCTCTGTTTCCTTTGTGCATTATCCTGTACTTGTATAACTCTTTAGCCAGGGTAGTTATAGCATCCAAAGTGGGATATCTGCCCCTTGGCCCCTCCCTGCAGCGTTGCTGCTCTATGGTGAAGGTAGGGTTGGGTACTAATCATTGCAGAGGGGCTGCCAGCTTCAGACTCTTTCCTGGGTCTTCAAATACACACTTCAATCAAGCTACATAAACCAGACCCCTCTGGGATTACTGTCCAGCCTGCAGCTGAACTTATTTTTCCTTTTCTGCTTATTGAAAGTTGCAATTGGGCATATCAGCCAGCCTAAAGGATAAAGTCTTTACGTCTTCCCTGTAGATTTTTTTTTCCATTTCCTAAGGAGTAGCCAGGCACTTCTAGCTTTGTCAGGGAAGGTGAATTACAGAGGCAATTCCTTTTATCCCTTCCTTCTTTTCTCTTCCTGCCCCGCAAAACAAGAAACAAAATGATTCCTATTAAGGTAACAGCACACAAAAGAGACCAAATTGCTTTGGTGCAGTGGTTCAATGTACCCTGCTCTGCACAGAAATTGTCTGGTTTATGGTGCTGTTTGCCTTACATTGATGGAAAGCATATAGATTTCAGAGTAAGGTCTTACAAAAATATATATTTCTATGGCAGAGCTAAACTGTAAGCAGCCTGCTAAAAGCCATATATAAATGAACTCCATGACAGTTCATATTACAGTTATAAATATTAAAGGGATAGAAAAAGCCTCACCTGACACCCTGGCTGGTTTTTGCAAGTGTTACTTTGCATTCCTACAAGTCAAGTGAAAATTCCCAAATGCTGGCTGCCGCCCAGTGATCTTTCCCCATGCCCTGGCCACCACCTTGGCAGTGTTTGAAGCACAGGGATGCATTCTAATTGGTGGTTTTTCTGAGTCCATGCAGATGGCCAGTGTCGTCAGGGAGCATTACTGGGGATGGCAGCCACTTCGAGCCCTGCTCCAAGGCTCTTGGCAGCGCAGGATACACGTGCCTGCTGCACCCTATGCTTGCACTCCACCCAGCCAGACACTCACCAGCCAGCCAGACACGCACCAGACAAACTGAATGCTGAAGAAATGGTGTCACCCAAGTCTGAGTCACCTCATCTGGGTGGCAGGATCCTTGGGATAGGGATAAGAGAGCATTCTGGGAGAGCTTCACTTCTTGTTGAATGTGACCTTCTGAACCTGCTTCAAAGTTGTCTGCAGCACAGCATCAGGTGTTCTGGCACCTGAAGAACGTATGGCAGAGAGTCCACCAGGTCACATGCAGCGGCACATACCTGATGGTACTGACACCTCTGTGCCTCTTAGTACCTCCCTACCATGGGTTTTGAGGGGGGTATTCATCCTTTGAAAAAGTCATTGGGGAGTCACTGAGCAAAGATGTCCTTGAGATAACCTGAGTATCACCCTACTGTGACAACTCTCAGAGCGACCGAGGCCAGCAGTGAGGTGTCTGCACAGGCCACTGCTGCAACTCAGAGAAGAAAAAAGGCCCAGAAAGCACCATCTGAAATATGTTTTTGTCATCTCTCGTCCCCTCCTCCTCCCTCTGGAACTTTCTACTTATGAGAATCCCAGATTGCTGCAGCTTTGTCCCCTTCTCATGAGCCTTGGACACACAGCATGGACTTTTCTATAACTTCAGTCTCCCAAATTTAAAGCAGGATTTATTTTTGTGATTTTATTTGCTGATTGCACCACACATAGAAGATGAGAAATGCTGTGGAGGTTGGAAAAGATGCCTCCCTTGAATATATATTATGGAATGAAAAAAATCTCCTCAGTGACTCAAGAGTGGCTTCCTTGACCACAGCAAGAGGAGAACACAACTGTTTTGGGCTTTCCTAAGAAACTTCTGCTACCACAGCAGCCAGGACTTCTTGAGAAAGAGGTTGTTTCTGTGTCACAGGAAGAAAGGGTACTAAAATTTGTCATTGAGGTCAGGATAATAATCCAGGGCAGAAATTCTTAACATCTTGGGATTCATCACTAAGTAAACAAGAAGAAATGAGTCATCAGCAGCCCAAACTGTATGAAAAGAATCCCAGCCTCAAAAATTAATAAAAGTTTTTCCTCATGCTCTGTAGTCCTGTGTCAGACACAAGACTCTGTAGACTCCATGTAACTGCACCTTGTGAGTGGCAGAACTAAGGGGATTTGACTAAACCTGCAGCACAGACACAAGCTAAAGGAGGAGAAATGGATATGATATTTTGATAGGCATGGGGCAACTGTGTCCTCTCCTTCTGTTTGGAAAGTACTTTAAGTTTGCCTGTGAAGCAAACAAGGAAGTATGTCTGAGATAAAAAATTCTTTTCCTGTTTCTTCAAAATCAAAACTTGTTAATGTTTAGGAAACCTAGAAGAGCCATTCTTTTTGATGAAAAATAACATGAAAACCAATGTTTACTTTAGAATTAATAGTCAAAGTGTGATTGTGCAGGCATACAGATAATTTCTGAGAATATCAGAGATGAAAAGAAGCCTTTTCTCACACCTGTGAGTTTTCACGAGGGAGAAGAGAGCACACAGCTCCTGCCCTCACTGTTAGGCTGTGGCAGTGCAGTGTTTTATTTTCCACTGATGATAGCAACACCCCAAGATAATTCTTCGCCAGGCAGCCAGCAGGAAATACATCTTGGTTTGGTCTGACCACATTACACACACAGTTAATCCCTGTAGCTCCCATCACAATTAAAAACTCTGATTTAGATCCTGGGAAGAAACTGCCTTGCTATTTTAGTGACCCAATTATTTTTATGGTAGCTGTCGCACCAAGATTTGGCTTCCAAACTCTTCTCTTCATGTCAGACAGATCTGCACAAGGGCAGGGACTGTCTCTGCTGGGTGTGCAGGTGGCAGCAGTGGCACCTGCTAACACCAGTGCCATTTGCTGGCAGGTGACTGAGAAACGAGCAGTTCAGCTGGGGACATGCTGTTGCAAGTTGTAGTCACTGCTTTCCAGACACCAGTTTGTTACAACTCTTATCTAAAAGTGCTCTACATCAGCAGGGGTAGTCTAGGTTCAAGTGTGGCTACAAAGCCCAAATGCTGCCTGGGTGCTGGGGTACAGCTGCAGTCCCCCCTGTCCCTCCCCCAGTGGGTGTTTGGACAGTGAACAAGCCTCAGCAGCATTTCTAGAAGCAGATGGTCTTGGGATCAGAGAAAACTTTCCCACCTAACTTGCTGACTCAGGATGCTTCAAGGCAGTGATCTCATGTCCCTTTCCTCTAATACTTTCTCCCCTTTCAGGAAGCAACTGTTTATTGCTTGTTGGTTGGCAACTTGGTTACATTGCTGGTTTTGAAATCAAAGGCATCAGTAGCAGTTATGCTCTGTCATTTCTGTGCTGACCTTCAAAATATTCTCAGCTATGGGCCATCTGTGATTGTAGTCTGGCAGTCCAGTCAGGGATAACATTTCTATTCCATAAGAATTCACAGCAATTTGACATTTATTTTCATTCTGAGCTGGAATGAAAACTCAACACACTCAGATTTTTCCCTGTCATTAAAATTCTTAATACTGCCTCAAGGAAAATCTTTTTTTATCCATAACACTGCAGCATTTGATAAGGTAGCAGTATTTGCCTTCAGTAATGCTGAAAAGTTGAAATACAATGTTGGAAAAAAATTATGAAATATTAATATGTTAAATTTGGTATAGTGATGCATTTAGATATGTAGAATTCACAATGAAACATGAAAATATATCTAAATGAGGAATTCAAAATATTTTGAGTGCATCAAGCATATTTGGGAAAATAGAGACAGTGGATTTGAATCACATTTTGAAAATGTAGTGGCATTTAACATATTTTTGTGGCATCATATTTCTGACAAGTGTAATTTTTCTGTCTTCTGTCCAAAATCTATGGCTGGTTCTAATAATCAGATAGTGTTCTGGTTTAGCTGAATAGAGTGTCTTACCCTGCTCCTTAGTGCAAGGGTTCTAGCTTCCCTTTAGTTGTGCATCCTTCCTTTTCTTGTAGCTTCTGGGGCTGTTTCTGGGTGCATGATGGTGACTGACAGTCTGCTGGACTCCTCAGTTGAGCCCTGTGACAGACATTTACAGCTCCCTGCTGCAATATGCTGTCAAATCCCTACCCAGAAAGGTCTCCTAAGTTGTCCATGCCCAAGATCTGTGTGAGCACTGACCCACTGACTTGCCCACATCCCCTTGCCTTGACTAGCAGCAGTTCTGCTGCTTCTCCTTTTCCCACTGCTGCCGATGCTGGCAGTAAAAAAAAAAAAAAATTGAGCTGCTCTGTCAAGATATATTTGGACACTAAATGCAGAATAAGTCTGACTTCAGATCCTTGCTTCAGGAAAAAACTTATTAGGGCATCATTCAGCATTAACCTGCACTCACCCCCATTTAGATTTTGTTTTGTGCTTCAAATATGGTTTCCTTACTCCATGGTATTTAACATCATAGGCCTCTATCACACCAGAGAGTGCTTTCTGGAAATCCCGGTAGGTTTGTCCATTCCATTGGACTTTGGGGAAGAAATGTATAAGGCATAGCTGAAGAAGTTGATTTTGGGAAGCGATTCTGGGCATTAGCACTGCCTGCTTTCTGGATCATGGTTAAACGTTATGAGAGTGCCCAAAACCTTGGGAGAGTGCTCAGACTGCTGGACAGATACATTTTGAGTAAATAAGTGATAAAATGGTTTTAGGAAACAATTCAGATATGTGAGCTTCCACTCATTCTGCTGTGGGGTACCAGATTTCATGTTTTCATGCATGATGTCTCATGGTGGGCCTATGCTTATATTTGTACCTTTGAGTTTGACAAATTGTTTTAAAATGAGAGCAAAGATGCTTGGCCCTTTTTTTGCCATGGAGGTACTATTGTGGTTTCAAGTAGGACAGACCATCACACTGATGTCAACAACATTTAAAAGAAGGAAAAAGTGAGACTAGTTCAAGGTTGTGGCAGACCTCTCATATAAACTTATCCAAGCATGAAATGAGGTACCTAATGTTTTCATCCAAGGTAGGATATGAAAGTAATAAAGGGCTAAAAATAAATCCAAAAACAGATATAGGCATAGTGAGTAAAGTGAGCATCTGTGTATCTGTCTGATACTTAAAGCCTTTTGGAATGTGCTTGTGTATTTTGCATTAAAAGTCAATGAATAAATCACATAAAGGTAGTGCACCTCTCTTTCAAGAGACCTCACTGAGATAGTTATATTCTTATAGTTTGCCATCACTCTCCAGACTTGTGATCTTCCCCTTGGCCTCACAGTATGTAATCTTGTCCAGGAGACATCTCACAGTTGTCAAGCCTCCTTCTATGAACCATCTTCTGAGGATGTGGCAGGTGACACCATGTTCTCCTCAGCCTGAAGAGACCTGAGAGCACACAGGTGTTTGCATTCTAGATAAGTGCTTTAATCACAAGCATTTAGCACAAATAACATCTCATCCAGGATCAGCAGCAGGTAGGGCCTGTGAAAAAATGAAAGAGATGGGTGCCTGTGCTTGAATGGGTGACTCAGGTGCCTTGAGTTTTGGAAAGAACAGTTTTCTCTTTCTCCTTGATATACTTGAGTGAGCTGGAGGAGAGCATCTCAGCCCCTGTGTGGGATAGAGCTTCAAACAAATCCCAGTCTTTAATCTTTGCCTCTTGTCTGTCCTTGTCTGGTGTTGTGTGGCCCACATCTGAGCCCTCTGTTCACAACACTGGGAAAATAAGTGGTGCTTACAAGGCTGTGAATTCTGCTCTCATAGCCAAGACCTTCGACACTAGAGTGTAACAATGTGTGGTAACATCACGGCTATATAATTTTTAACTCATGGAAATGGAAAAATAACCTCTGGAAACAAATAAAACAGGTGTGGGAATGGTAACAATTTTTTTCCTTGCTGACCAGTACATCTCAAACTATCATTTCAATTGAGACAAAAATACTACAAATATTTGGGCAGAGTTCTAAACAGAAGTCACTTGTAAACTCACCATAACCCAAGAAATAATCCTGAGACCCATATCCAGACTATCTACTCCCAAGCATAAATTTCTCTCCCAGAATTAGGAACGAACAAAAATTCAAAGGAACAAATATGTTCTTCATCTTTTCACACCTCCTAAGCTGTAAACTTTCTTCTCACATGAATTATCTCTTTTGATACTTTGGTACAAAGCTGGCAGAACAGAGTCTGTAGAACAGAATTTTAAAATTAAGAGTTTTAATTTAGTATAAATGTTTACTGCTTCTGAAGACAAATTCCAAGTATGGGAGTCACCATTTACAGAGTGGACTTTGAACACTTTATCAGCTGATATCGCTGCAGATATTGAAGGGTTTTCCTGCAAATTCCATTTTTCACCCCCCTTTTTCTTGTTTCCTCCTCCTTTGAAATGCTTCATTTTGCACGTTCCTCACTGTCAAACGTTTTTAAATTGCTTCTGGCAGAAACGTTTTACAAGTGGGGAGGATGCCCCAGGCTTCTTCCTGGAAAACAGGAGACTCTCTGTGAGGGGAGGCTGAGGCTTGCTATGTAAACCTTGTAGCTTTGCATTAAAAAAATGGTTTTTTGAGTAAACAATGGAATCCATTATTTACAGACTGTATTGTAAACATCTGTGGCAGAGAAGTCTTCTTATTGTATGTCTGTAATGACAAGGGCAAACCCAGCACAGGAAGAAGGAAGGCCCAACCCACTGAACAGAAAGAGACTTATTTGAATTCATTTTAAAGCTACCAACAAACAATCAGTGGTTTAGCTGACGCAGGACATAAGCAAATAAGAAATATTAGGATACCTACGTGACATTCTGGCTCCATCAAAACAAGCAGGATGTTTGAAACTGGCATTAGAGGTCAAGGCTCAGTTGCTAATCTTTTTTTCCTAAAAAAACCCAAAAGCAAAACAACTCAAATTGTTCAGCTTATATTGTAAAAGGAGTGTTAAAACTATGGCTTTCTGACTGATTGAGGTACTTAACACACATTTTTTAGACACTTTGATAACTACAGAAAAAAACGTGAATATTGTGCTGCCTGTAAAAAAGGAAATAAAACTATTCCTTTGTGGACCTTGGCAAAGGACATTTCCACAGAGTTACTGGCTGGCTGAGCTCTTGGCCTTAGATCATCTGTTGTTTTAACTAGTCATTAGTGCTTTTGACTTCAGTTGTTGTCATTGTCTTGGAACTGCACTGAGGAGAGGTTGTCCACCATTCTTTGCCATGTTGTACCAAAGGCAATCTTCCAGGAAAACCCCACAACCTCTCTGCTGTGTAGCTCATCCCAGCTCTGAGGCTCCAAAGAATGTTGGGGCAAATGTTTGCTGCCTTTTTTTACAGAAGATTGATTTTGTACCATTTTTAACTCCCCAAAATACTCCCTATTTCAGCTGTTGAAAGCAGCCAGAATTAGAATTCAGATTCGGTTCTCTCCTTTTTTTATAAATTTCATTTCCATATGGTTAATCAGATTCAGTAATCTGTTTTTACATTCTTGTACCCTCAAGCCTTTTCCTAATTTATACTGCCTGTTGTAGCTAATCCATTTTCAGACACAGGTCTAGAGTGCATCCCCTCTACCACAGCCTTCTTCTCTTTGCTCACACTCCCTTGAGGCTGGCCAGATCACCAGACCCTTTTCACTTTTCACAGGCTTTAGACAATGCAGATCTTGGTGGAAGTGGAGTTACTGCCACCAGCACAAGACCTAAAAACCTGAATGTGCTTCTGCAAAACTCAATCCCAGTTAATGTTTTTAAGTTAGTTGTAGCTTAAAAAAGGTTACCTTTCCCCGTGATTTAGAGAATCATGCTATTTCTTTCATGCTGATATCTTACCTGTCTGTAGGAAGCATGTAGGAGGCAATGGGAGGTCAGTCTTCAAGAATACTTCAGAATACTCAACTTTACTTCAGTCAGAAAAGTGTTAGTGATACTCTCTATATCAGCAGTTCTTAAATGGTGCATGATCAATGGCTAAACCCACTGTTCAAACAGCTGTACTTAAAAAAACTAACCCAAGAATTTTCCTCCTTCTCATTGTCTAAAACTTTTTGATTTAAAGCTCATCAGTTACAAACTTGGAAGCATCAGTGAATACATTTGAACAAGCTAAAAATCATGTTTCTATGTAAATTTCTTTTTATTTCCGTCTTTCAGCCAGCAGGAAGTCTTCTCTGCGACATCAGTCAGAATGATGCAAAAATGAAGAGGTTAAGGAATTTGGATTTTATTATTCACAGTGAGCCATCCTGTGTCTTATGAAAAGCTCCTCTGTACAAGGACTCCAGAGGTAGGACTAATACAAGAGCCTGTGAGATTTGTTTGCCCAACTTCTAGTGACTTTTTTTCCTTTCCTGCTGATTTTTTAAGGTAAAAATACTTAAAAGAATGGCTTGATTTCCTAAACACAAGTTATTTCACAGATAATTATGTATGGCACAAGTGAGCACACTTGCTCTATTCATTGGACTGCGGCACTCCTGTCATACCAGAAATGGATCTTGCCCGGAGCTGTTAGCTAAAATCCGTCTCTTCAGCAAAAAGGAATTTCTAGTGCCTAACAAAACAATTATTCCAATTGTACAAGCTAAAAACTGGTCAAGACACAGAGAAGCTGGAGATGGTTTGCTCATTTGTTTCCTCCCTGTAACAATGCAAGAGTGTTCCCTACACAGCAATTTATGTAATGCAGATTTTATGCAGTCTGGCTTGATTTTAAATACTATAACTTTACGGTTTTCCACACTCTTTTCTTGAGATACTGTTCACAGTGTAACAGACTGTAAGAAATAATTCTTGCTTTTCAAACTACAGTTTGTTTTTTAGGTGTAAATCATGACTGCCAATACACCCCAATGATTCTGTCTCCTCTCACATTATAGAAGCCCTGGGACCTCCAGGGACAGCATCAATGAAACCATTGCATTCCTGCTAGACAGGCTGTCTGGGTGCAGCATTTTCAACTATGACCAGAAATCATTGTTGGCAAACATGAAGGAAAAGAGGACAGGAAAAGATAAACTGGTTTAAAAATGCAAGTTTATATCTCCTTCAATAGACTAAAATGTTGTCTGTGCGACCCAGGGTATCATTTGCATGTTTTTAAACTCAATCCTTGCTGAAGTCAGATAGACATGGACTGACCTAGAGCTATGTCAGTACCAGCAGAAAAGGCCCAACAGGTGACCATGGCAATGTCATCTGCTGCTTTCTTTTGAAGAGTTCACAGCTGGTGACCCTTGCTCAGTGCCTAATCCCAAAGGACCCATTTTCCGAAGATCTATTTTTAAAATATTGACTTAAAGGGATGGGACAAAAAAACGTGGAATATGTCCTGCACACCCATAGGAAAGGAAATGGTTTAGAAACTTTTGTAAATACCAGCAAATCTGCAACACTAAAATTGAAAAGCCCAGTCCAGATTTGTCACATCCTGTAAGAACCCTTGTACCTTTTTTGACAGAATAAATGTAAAATAAAATTTAGTGCATGATATTTTTTCCTTTTTTTTTTTTTTTTTTTACTGTGAGTAGTTCTTAAAAGTATTTAACATAGTCAAAACTCATGTTAAAGATCAAAAGCTTTAGCTTCCTGTGGCAACTTATATTTAACTGCCTTAATGAAGAAAGGAAAAAAAATTCCAGAAGTATAGTGATTTTTTTTCACTCTTATAGCAGGAGTCATTTATATGCTAATGGTGCATAAATTGGCAAATCTCTTTCAAATATTAACATTAATGTATAACATCATGAACTTTATGTGATAACTGAGGAACATGATGTTCTTTTGGCATTATACACGTGTGCATTTCTCACCTTAAAATAAAAGCCACTAGTGATGATAGTTTCAGTCCAGTTTAATCCATTGTTTTCTCCAGCATAACTAAGTGATCTAGTCTTTTGAGAGAACCTAGGACAGGCACTTGGATTAGTCTAGCCTAACAGTCCTGTAAAGGGAATAAATATAACATTGTTAGGAAATGGAAGAGTAACCTCAGATTTGTAGCACAGAAAGCAAAGGAGGATTTTGCTTTAAGTGTTTTGGAATTATTAGAATCACAGAACAAATAAGGTTGGAAAAGACCTCTAAGATTATCAAGTCCAACCATTAACCTAATATTTCCACATGCATATTTTAATTTTATTTGTGAGGAGCACAAGCTTGCTGTACTCTTACATATTATACAGTCACTGTGGTGAAGGAAACTTTGACACAGACTACATCTAGCAGATGAACCATAGAATTAAGTAAGTCTAGGTCATGTTCATTTGGGAGCTGAAAAGTGAGATGAGAAGCTCAAATTTGCTCCTGAAAGACAGTTTACACAAACCAGAAGTCTGAGTGTGAGACCTAATGAGGGACATTTAAGGACAGAAGTCCGTATTACAAAAGAGATGGAAAACAATGGAATTAGTGTCCTGCCTCACCTTTCACAAAGCTTTCAGCTCAGATCTGATGGAAAATGCCATTCCTACTGTGTTTCATCACTGCCTAAGGACAGACATTTTTCAGGCCCCTTCTCTGCAGCTGACTTACATCTTAGCTTCGTGGTTCTCATCTTTAATGTCAGCTCCATAATAACATCATTAATAACATTAATTCATTATCCTGTGGAAGTAAATTTCAATCCAGTAGAGGCAGCATCGGGAGGCATATGGCAAGTAGCCTGCAGCAAGCGAATCTGCTGACAAACCCCTCCTATCTGTCTTCTCATCCAGTGCTTCAGCATATCACTTCCATTACGTGTGTTTAGAGAAGGATAGGCTTCTGTAACGTTTTCTCTGAAATTAAATCCCAGTGCTTTCATTCTAGAAGTGAAAATCCCTCCTAGAAATTCTTTCCAGCCTCTAAGTGCCCTTTATAGGTACCCTGCAGCTACAACCCTGTGGTATCACAGACCCCGTGAGCTTCAGCTCAGCTGTTCAAACACGTGGATGACCTGGACAGCTAACACTCACTCAATCCTTTTATCTGTCCGGCTTCAGCTCTTTGGAAACAGCTCTTCATTTTCTCCTGGGCAAGTTCGAACCGGCATCTCTTCATCACCACACATTATCTCTAGGAAAAACATTTTTAATTGCTAAGGGAATGAAGCAAACAAACAAGCAAGTAAGGGCTGACATATAATCCAAAAGTTTTGTGTCACCATGCTGGAACAGAGCTGCACGAAAGACAGAGGAAAGAGCAGAGGTTTTGGTCTTTAAGTTCCAATATTAGAATATCTCAAGGGACAGGCACAGTCTCTTTAGAACAAATATCATCATTTTGCATTTTGAACCCATCTGCAAATGATTCAGAATATGTTTCAAAACTTGAAATTTGTAAAGCTTTCTTCATCCTCCAACTATACAATATAAAGAATTTTTCAATGGTATCCTATTGAAAAACCTGACACTGTGCACAGAGACTCCTCATCCATTTCACTTACTAGTCCTTTGCAAAGGCAAAAGGGGATGAAATGAGAAATATGAGTCCAATTAACAGGACAGTTGAAACTGAACTTGCTCAGAAATCAAAGTTCATGAAAGAGAGACAAGAAGGAAAAACACCCCAAAGAATTGTTAATAGATTTTTCTGTTTAAAATACCAACCTGAGCAACAAATTCAGATTTCAAAAACAATGTAGATCACACTTTTCACCTGTCTTTGCGCTGCATATTGTTGCTGTGTTTTTAGTGCATCATCTGCTGCCTGGACCTTCATGAACTGGAGAGATGTGCTGTCATAACAAAACTCTGCTGTGACCTGTTTCATCACAGTCACATTTCTCCCCACATGTGGTTGCTTTTCAGTGGTTCATAAAAGCAAATCATGCACACAGAGGTTAAAGCTACATGATGCTGGGTGACAAAAAGTGCTGCATAAAGCCAAGCTATCCATAATATCTTTGTTATTAGAACCTTTATGTCACTTTTTCCAGTCAGATGGTGCCTGATCCAAGATTATGGCAAGATTCCCATTGCATTAGTGGATATGGGATCAGCCCAAAACTCACAACAAAAGGAAGCAAAGAAAGGAGACCGCAGGCGTGTACACAGTGTGCAGAGTTTACTCTCAGTGATTCACAGAAGTAGAAGTGCTGTGCTTCCTGGAATTAGTGTTTTTCCTTAGCCATGAAGACTTCAACACACAAGGACCAGAGGGAGGTGGGTCTGTCCTCCAGCTCTACCTCCTGTGCCAAGTGGATATAACCATTGGGCAGATAAATAGTCTGCAGCCCAGCCCCTGAGATACTGCACTCTTGTGTCTTGTATGGCATAGATTCAGAGGGAAGGTGGGGAGGTGTAATCCCCCAATGTATGGGAAATCTTGCATCTAGGCCATCTCCTTGAGATGATGGAAAGGTAATTTCAATTATAGAGTCCATGGCTTTGCAATTTCTTAGGAAGAAAGGATGTGGATGAAATAGTTTCTATTAGTAGTTTTGGAGTCAGGGAGAGAGAGGCTTTGGACACAATTCACAAGCCACATCCCATATGAGGCCTCAGAGCATATATAGAGCCTGAAGATCCACTCTGAGGGAGGTATCAGGTTAGGGAGGTGGTTATGGAAAACAGGCACCTACAAAGTAAGTGTAGTCTTGTAAGTAGCAACGTCTAAGGTTTGTTAATCTGAGACTTGTCTGATGGCTCTCATCCTAGACATAAGCTTCTTCTAAACTGAATGTTCTAGGAGTGTCCACCTCTTAGGTGGCTTGGTGCTTCAGGGCAAACCTTTGAATGATTCTCAAAAGACAAAACTGCTGACAGGTCTTATCCATTGTGGATTTATTATGCTCAAGCACATCTCAAATCCCCAAAGCAGCAAGTTTAGCCTTGTGATCCATCAGACTGTTCATTGGACAATTTCCCGCTTCAGAAGTCACAGGTGCATTTTTATGAGGATGAGATCTTGTGCTAGCAGGAGCTGATATTTAATGGCAGATCTCAGATCAGCCTTGTGTTAATAATTTGTATAGATTCACCATTCAAAAATGTTATTTTCCACCGTCTGTGGAAACTCTGTTCCTATCTTCTAAGTCTGTGATTTTACCATGATTCTTTGAGTCACCAACTTTCTCAGCATCTTTACATTTTTAATACATTGCTTAGAGATAGATCCAACCAGCAAAATGACTGGGGTATAAAAATAGCCAAAATGGTATTTAGTGCTGATTGTGCTGCTACTAATAGGAATAATGAAAAGATATGCAAAAGAGCTACATTAGCATAGCCAGGTTGGCTTCAGATGTAGATATCCCTCACTTCATCCTATGCACAACTGACTGAGAGAGCTCTTAACTAAATTCTCTTTATTCTTGTGCAAGCTGCTGTGAATATTGCCCAAGCTGCTACTGAAGATACAATCTGAGCACAGTGACTGCTCCATTCCCAGGAACAAAGACACAGTTTTAAGATGACAAATTTGCATGCTTTTATCTGAAGGAAGAATCTGACTTTCAATATCTTGATCATAGGTGACATATTAAAGAGAAAGCATCAACATAACCTCAATTGCCCATTGTGACTTTGTGTACCTGGCAAGCAGAAACCTTACCCTTTCACCTGTCACTGAAAATGATTTGATATGGAAATTAGGCTGGAATTCCACAGGGCCATTGTCACAGTTATTCACACTGACTTCAATGACTATTGCCATAATAAACATCACTCAAGTTCCAAGTGCCCCGATGGATTGCTTCATTAACTAATAATTGCAGGACATTGCCAGCTTGACCCTGTAGGTAAGCAGCTCTCAAGTAATTACCTGGCTACTAGTGAAGAAACCATCACTACTATTTTTAACACTTTCTTCAGAAGTTCCTTCTTGCAATACAATTTTTTATTTGTTAAAATAAAATTCCTCCAGTTTTAATAGTTATTGTTCAGCATGGATATGTGTATGTCCCCATACATCTCTGGGGATGATAGATCTGTACTGTGTGATACACTTTAGGATCATCTGAAGATTATTTTATTCCAATGGGCCAACACAAAGTTGGTTTAGTTGAAATGTAAACCATACTCTAAACATTTGCAAAAATATCTGTTCATGTATTCCTTTCAAAATACCAATAAGTGTTTAAGAGAATTAGAAATGTTCTAATTGAAAGCAAAGCATTGGTCCCACAACACCAAAAAGTCTTTCTGTGACTGTAATCACAGTAATAGGGTCTGCAGTTCTTGAGCTGGATGAATAGCTGGAAACCAGCATTTCTAGAAAGCAAATCAGTCCACAGGTATTGCCCAGATATTCCAAACTCTCTTGGCTGACATAGATGCAGTTCCTGTCCAAGGGTTAGAGAATAATTCAGCACTTACTACCCTGAAGCCAAACCAGGACACGGCGCTGGACACATTGTTCTTCTTTAGTTTCCTCAGTACCTTGTATAGTCCCAGCCTGTCTGACCCGACTCTTCCTGTTCCTGAATCATGCAGCTCCTCCAAGTCCCAAACAAAAGATGCTCAATGCAAATAAAAAGATAGGCAGATAATGATATCTTCTAAATATTTGCTATGGGTGGGATTTTCCCCACCATCTGATATAGGGAAAAAGCAGATAAAGCACAGTCACCTAAACCAAATGACCCTAGCAGATACACACCAGTCAGCAGACAGGCTCTTCTTTAAAGTATCAGAACACAGTAAATGTAATCAAAAGGGGATGAGTAAAGGGCAGCTTCTGACAGTAGTCACTGGATTTGATATCAGATCATGTATCTGGGATCCATTTTTGTGGTCATAGGAGCTTCATGAAAAGCACTTTAGTGCTTTAAGGATCATTCAAGTGGTATGTGATTGCTAAGAGGCTCCAGGAAAGAGGGAGCTGAAGGATGGGGAGATTAATGGAAAGGTGAAATATGTGGTAGGCCCAAATACCTATCTCAGTATATACACAGCTAGCATGAACCCCTTGACCTTTTGAATTGCCCACAATTGCTAGATGTTAAATACTTCTGGAAGCAGTACCATGCTGGTTTTGTTTTGTATAATTAAAGGAAGTTTGCACTCTAATTCCTTCATCTGTGGTGGTGTCACAAACCACTGAAACTCTAAGAGCTAATTATGCAAAGTGGAGGTATGACACAGCTTCCTGATCTGGTAATTCTGTGCCTATAAGATACACATAAATTTAAGTCCCATGTCTGAGGAACACCTCAGGCTGGAATGTCATCCTAAACTTGCCTAATTAGTTAATTGAAGTCATTCCATGTGTTTGACCCCACACTTCCTCAAGAGTTCCCACCATCGATCAGAAGGAGGTAGTCACAGACACAGGAAGTAATCATATTACCAAAACAAACCCAGCTCACAATTTGGTAGTTTCAGAGGTTACTTATGCCACACAGCACTGGAAAATTATAGCAAAAACACACTCATGAAGAGAGCCAAGCCATAAGTATTTTTAATTATCAGTTTAAAATAGATTTATTGTGTCCTCATAATCCTTCATGCCTCATGTTTTCATCCGCACAACTAACTTCCTGAAGTTGATTATGCTGTCATTTTTTTCTCCCTGGGGCTGAGTTAGAGCAAATCAAAATAACTAGAGAAGTCCTCACAGTATGCAACCCAATGAGTGGTTAACAACTGAAGAGCATCAATTTGTCTGGGTCCTACTGCACTCTAGGAACTGTACTGAAAACAAGCTCTTAACAAGATGATGTTGAATTTTCCCATGTGATTGCCTAATTTGTTTGGGTTGCTGCTACACCGTCCAATACTATAGAAGCTGATGTATAGTCTCATTTCCCCTTATGGCTTTCACCCTTTGTAGTCTGCATTTAATACAGTTTCATGTTTCAGATACATAGCCCTGTGGATCTTTCTGTACTTGCAGTAATTGTAGTGGAGCCTCCAAATGTTGTGGGCCCTTTTCAGATTTCCATGGTGAGCCTAGTTACGTGAGAGGCACATGAGCTGAGGACATCCGGATGGAGACACTCAATTGCAGGTAGAAGAGATCAGTAGTAAAAAATACCCAAAAATAGTGTCTACATTTGTAGTTGACAAAAAAAAAGGAGTTTTTGTCTTGTTTTTTCTCTTGTTAGGATCGTGGCCTCTTAGAAGTGGCTTCTCCTTTTAGCACTTCTGCTTCCTTTGGGCACCATAGGGTTAAGGGCACCATAGAGCCAGTGGCAAATCTGATTTTAAGTTTGATGTGACCACAGCCCTGCCAGCAACTCAATTAGCAGCCACCATCAGAAGGTGAAAGAATAAAGCATGAGTAAAAAGAGCTGTTGCTCGCTTGGCTTTATACTAATTACTTTTGTGCCAAGAGCAAGTAACAACCTGCACCTGAACTTGAATATGGTTGGCAGTTCAGTGCCACTTCAGCCCACGGTGATTTGGAACCTGTTTTTCTCCAGCAGAGGATGATTCCCTGGAAAAACAGTTTGTGGCTTCACGCTCCAGTGCTGCTCCCAGGGGCTGAGTGGTCATCAGAGCTACGTCACTAGGCAGGAAGTGGGGAAGCCAAAGCACCCCAGGAGCAATTCAAATGCCTATGCAGAGGCATCTGAGGTCATCTATGACCATGCCACTTCACCTTCCGCTGCTGCTTCAGAAAGGTCTGCTGTTGGACATGAGTCACGGATGTCTCGTTGGTGCTTGCAGGCCTGAACACCTGGATTGCTCTGCTCGTGTTGTGATTGTCCCAAAGGGGCAGAATTTTCTTTCTCACTGGCCTTCATCTTGTATCTGTAATCTTGCAAAAAATAAACCCAGGCAGATGCAAGGACCAGAACCCTGGTCCTTGTACCCTGGTATCTTCATTGTCTTCCAGAGGCTACCAGAGAGGTTTCCAAAGCCTGAGGAGATTATTCTCATCTTCACCACAAAACCCTTATTACCTACTTGAATATTGCAAAATTGTCTTTATATTTGATCTTTATACTCAGCAGAGCAGAAACAGCTGTGTCTGTGTTTTGATGATGTACCTGGCATACAATTACAAGTTTGAAATGGTGAACAAGCAAAACTTGTCAATTTGTGAAAAAGTTTGCTTGCTTAACATGGAGTATGGGAGCACAGCATTTTTGCACAAGAACATTCCAATTCCAATGAAAATTTTCCATTTCATAGGCAGAAAGAAGCAAAAAAAGTGGTTGTTTCAAAGTGAAATTGAGAAAGGAAAACATTTTCATATCAGCTCACAATGTCAATTCATTTTTTAAAGGACATGTTGTAACAGCATTCTTTAGTCCAGACAAAACAGTTCTCTCTGTTTCTCTTCTAGTTTCTCCGCTTTCTGTATCTCTATCATTTGTCTAAAACACAAATACCTAAAGACAACAACTATGTAAAATTTATTAGGTAGCTTAGGGAGCCATTCTGGATTTTGTTCACATTCCACTTTAACAGTGACTGAAACTGATGGGAATTTAACTAGTAATCTCAACAGGAACAAGATCAAGTCCTTTCGATGGAAATGTCATGACCTTTTTCCATAAACTTGCTCATGTAGAATTTGTTTTCTTTCAGACTGTGTATGCATATGAAACCTACTCCAAGAAATAAAGAGGGTAAGAGAGTTTCCTTTTCTTTTCAGTAAAGGATCATCTAATGTAAACTAATGTGGAATGAGATTCACTTAGGTTTCCAGGCTCCTGTAGTCTGAAACCTGGACCACATCAACAATGTTCTCAGCACCAACAAGTACAGAGAAATTAAACGTGTCAGTTTTGCAGACTGTGTAGAGAAGCAGAAAACAAGCTTGCATCTAAGGCATTCAAGGATTAAGGACATCTTTTGTATGTAATAGGGTTTTTTACAAATTCATAAATCCTGATTACTTTTAAAAATAAATTTGGCAGTTTTGATGATGTCACAAGCCTTAATAAGCTATACTGAGCATTTCTGCAAAACCTGTACCTAGTTGCTGCATTACAGGTAAAGAGTTGAATATCCCACGTGCGAGAAACAGAAAGGCAGCTGCCACTTACCTGCCCTCCTTTCAAGGTAGCAAACCTGACTGGGAGATGTTCCTGTTTGTGCCAGTACCTGCTACATACACACAGCACCACTGGAATTCCAAAGCTTTAATCTAAATATTTTACTTTCTGGGAGGAGAAGGTGTATGAGATGTTACACCTGATATATCTGTGTGCAAACAACGTAGCTTGAGGCACTTTCTAGAGTTTAAGAGCTGGCTGTGCTTTGCTTTCAGCATGGCTATAGCATAAAAGTGAAAGAAGGGGATCTAAGGTGTTTGAGGTAGGTGGAAGACAACCAGGACCTTAAAGAATACCTGGCTTTGAAATGGAATAATTCCAGCTTACAGAAAGGTGAATCACACAAAATCATTCAGCTTGGAAAAGACCTCTAAGATTGTGAAGTTTGACTGATTATCCCCTTGTCAACTAGACCATTGCACTAAGTGTTACATCCCGCCATTTCTTAAACACCTCTGGGGATGGTGAATCCAGCACCTACCTGGGTAGCCTGTTCCAATTCTTTAACAACACATCCTTTCCATGAGGAAATTCTTCCTGACGTCTAACCTGAACCTCTCCTTGCACAGCTTGAGGCTATGGGAAACCCACCTTGCTATGCCACCTTTCAGGTAGATGTAGAGTGATAAGGTCTCCCCTGAACCTCCTTTTCTAGAGAATAAACACTCCCTCAGCAGTTCCTCTCTAGATCCTTCATCAACTTTGTTGCCCTTCTCTGGACATGCTCCAGGACCTCAATGACTTCCTTGAGGAAAGGGGCCCAGAACTGGACTGAAGGAGAGGGGGATCTGTTATGGTTTCCATGTGTACAATTCTTCATGACCTCATATGCTCCAGTTCCTATAGATGTCACCTGAATGATGATTCACAAATGATGACTCTTCGCTTCTGACCTTTTGCCTACTGCCCAGTCTCATATTTCTTGTTGTCAAGCAACATTTACTACAGATGTCCAATGATAGAACCAAAAAATTCTACTTTTTCCTCCAGAGCAGACCTAAAATGCATTTTCCTTTCTAACAGCTTTTCTAGGTGCGTTTCATCATGTACTCTCATAGCTCCAGGCAGACTGCTTGCTTGGGATCTTGGTTCTCCTGGCTCTTTCACCATTCATTTTCTCATTGTAGGTGGTTCCCTTCACTTTCTCAAGAAGTAAGCCTCTTTTGTTTTACTGTTCAAATACTTTTTTATTTTTATTACACACACACACACACACACACACACACACACACACACACGGATGCCATGCAACACTAAACTTACTTGTAGTGAAACTGCTACTTTTGTCTTTGCACTAGTCTGAATTGGATTGTAAATGCCTTCAGGCAATTTTGAGTGCAAGAACACTACTGCAAATTCAAATTTGCACAGTTACAAACTCTACTTTCCTGGACTGAGAAAATGTATTTCCTGCTGAAACACAAGACTTTCTTCCCCTTGATTCACAATTTTGTATCTTCCTGTTTTCTTGGACATTGCAGGAGTTCAGAGATGAGAAGTTTTCTCTTAATCTGGTTCTTACATGTAAGTTTCAGAAGGAAAAATAACGCGTTTCTGTAGGGTACAGAAGAGTTTGGTTCAACACCTCTTTTAGCAGCATGGGCAAGTCTATAACCTGTGTTGTTCTATGAACAATAATACATTAGTCACAGAAGACATCAGCAGTTTCTTAAGGAACACATTTCCTTGGACTTCTAACATTAGCCCCTCCCTGTGCATTTTACAACTATTTCCTCTTCCTTTACAGGGTGATTGACCCTTTGTACATTTTAGGTATTCTCATTAAGGGCATTATTGGACCCATATCTTAAATAATGTTAGAACAAAAGACTTCCCAAGAGATTCCAACTGTTCTGGCATGGAGCATGTGACACGAAGTAATTCTGCACTCTGTGCTCAGAGACACTGTGCAAATGTCCTGCTGGCAGTTTTCAGGATGAGATTCCAAATTACTGCTTCAAATCAACGTGCATAAAGTCTTCATCAACTTTCACTGAGATTAATTGACATTTTAAAATGCTGAATTCAGAGAACTGTTCCAAGTCCCAGTGCCTTCCATTTGCATAGGTGGCTTCTGTGCTGCCCCAGACAGTGCCCACTGCTGCAAGGTATCTCCCTGCATTATCACAGGGGAAGTTTGGGTTAAGTGGAGGAAGAGAGATTGCAGAACTACTAAAAATCAGCTTGGCATTAGTTTATGAAAGGGAGGCCATGCCTAGAATAGTTTTTATTGACTTAAAGCCTGTTCTAAATACCTCTCCTCCAAGGATTTCATCAGCTTGAGCCTGATTCACCATGCACAGTAACAGCAAAAAAACATCCCCTAAACAAACTCACAGAGCAATAGCCATTTAGGGGTGTGTGTGTCTGTCTGTGTGTGCGTGGAGAGAGTATAAAACAACTTGGAAAAACTGAGTATGTGGAAATAGCTTTCAGAGACAAAATTATTTACTGTCATGCTCTACTTTCTACCCTGTCTGTTGTACTGGACTCTCTATGTAGCTGTTAGATCAGCAAAGACAATGATCTTTACAATTATATGTCTACTACATCTGGAGTACCATCACAGTTATTTAATTATGGCAGAAACTAAATAAAAATAAATCAGGAACGAATCTGTGCACTGCACTTCCCACTTCTCATTCTCTTGTCCTGGCTACACCTACTGTAAACAGAGTGTAAATAGCAATAATACATATTTATAGCAACAATATCACTGATTAAAACATGGAACAAGATGTTCATGGATGCCAAATCAGGTCATCCCTATGTCCCCAGAAAAGTAGCTTATTGAAGGCAAAGGAAGAAATGCTCTTTCCCCAAAGGCCATCTCTATTCCTTAAAGCACAAGTGAAATACTTCCTCAGTGCATGTGCTGAGCATGTGGATCACCTACACTTGGCAGGGATACATAAGGACCAAGTGAGAACATCCTGTCTGGTACAACCTGTACTTGACGCTTATCCAAAGGCTCGTCTCCTCTAAAGATGAGACTGTGCATGTCTCTATTTCCATCTTTGCCCACATCAGGAGTGCATGTTTGGAATGGGTCTCCCACAGACATCCCCATCATGCTGCAAGCTATCATATTGCAAATCATCTTGGGTTGCATAAACCTGGTCTGCTGGAGAAGTGACCTGGCTGCCTATGGAAGTCCCATCCCTGTTACCAAACCAGATTCAGTATCTAGTGAAAAACTTGCACTTTTGATGTTTGGTCCTGCTTTTGACTGCTATGTGAGTCTAAAATAAGACTGAGTGGTTTGCTCTTTGGAAGCTCCTGTTCCCCTCAATTGACTATGCAGGCAGCTGAAGTTGCCTAGCTCAGATCAAGATGATTGACTTGGCAGACATATAAAGCCAGGAAAGATAAATCCCACCCTAGGCATCTAATTCAAGGCAAAATGAAATGCTCTTCATTCTTTTAGATACAGTCATACAGCAGAGAGTCTTAATATATCTTCCTATCCCTCATGGCTGTCTGATTCCTCTAGAAAAAGAAAATCTTATAGGAAAAAAATCACCTCTCTAAAGGTGGGGAATGGCAAGTTTCACGTTTAAAACAGCTGGATATTTTTTACATCAGGACATGACAGTGGGTAATGTTCAGACAGCTGGCAGTGCTCATATGTCACCAGCCCTGACCTTTGGCCAGTGTGCCTGGTGATACAGACCTGCGGACTCGGAGCTTTGTAATCAGCTGCAGGCCAAAGCACAACACTGCTGTAAAACACCCTGCCATAAAAATCACATACAACAGCCCAGGCTGACAGTGGTTAGAAACATTCCATGAGGGTGCAGGCAAGGCCACCAAGGAGTGCACTGAAGGCACTCTGCCTGGCTCTGCAGGCTCCTTGGGGCAGCAAGGCTGGCAGAGGCATGGCCTCCTCCTCCTGTTCCCAGTTCTGCCTCCACAACACCTTTACTTTATTCACCTCCATATGTTTTTCACTGTTGTGACTGTTTTGTACGACATTATTTTTAATGTTTTCTGTCACTGATATGCAGGGAGGGTTATATCTATCAAAAGGAACAGGCAAGGCCACAACCATTTTCTGGGGATTTTTTTGAGTATATACTCGTCAGATCAGTCAACTTGTTACTGCAATTGCTCTCTCACTGCAATTTCTCTTTTTTGCTACCTCCCACTATGCTAATTTTATACTGTTTCTCAGCATTTATGGTCATAACATCTAACCGTGCATAGAAAAAAAGAGGGAAAGGAGAAAAAAGAAAAGCAGCTTAAATGCTTAAAATCTGATAAATTTGTCACATGTGAATTGACATTGAAAAAATGTGTTATTGCTTGAACCTGCTCTAGTCATGAGAGCATCAGTTCTGTTAGAGAACTCTTGGCCAAAATGATAGTCAAGATTTCCTGCTGTGGTTTGCTGTGTTAAAGTAATAATATATACATCAGGTCAACTTCTTGTGTACTCCACTGCACTTTGGTTCACAGCCCATGGAAAAAGCAAGGTGTAAGTCCATTTCCGATGCTGAGTTCAAGGCATGATACACTCTAATTTTCTAATTAATCCAAGGAATATTTTCCTTGTTGAACTTGTGGACTTTCCATGTATTGATGAAATCTGTGTCATTGCACAATGTGTTCAGTGGTTGGAATTGTTTAAGTGTCTCATACCTATCACCTGTGCTGACCCCAGCCACAACTAACAACTAAATTCAAAAGCCATATGGAGGGGAGATAGGGTTGATTTGTCTCACTTCTTCATAGGAAAAATACTTATTTCACAGAGCCCAGCAATCCTCCTTCTTTTTGCAGGAGAGTCAGAGAGTGAGAATGAATTAGATTATTTTCTAGAAGAGGAGTGGCCATCCACTCTGGTTTTGTGTGTCAGCTTCCTCACAAGAACAAACAACCTCTTTTATACAGCAGCTTTTTTCTTTGCTGCAGAGGTGCAACATGACGGGTGTACTGTTGGTCATCTTTCTCTCTTTTTATGTTTTTCCTTCCACTGTGTTTCCTGTTTTTTTTCTCTACCTTGAAAAGCTTAAGTAGGAGTACCACCCTGCTTTTCCTTGGAAAAACTGAATTGTCCTGTGGTAAAGACTAATGTTGCAACACTGAAGAGGTTTATTATCCCTTTGGCGTCTGGCAGGGCAAAGACAGAATGATAGGGAGTGAGCAGAGATAAACAAGAAAACAAGGGAGAAGTGGAAACACCTCTCACTGGAGCACCTATTGTCCTTGAGCACTTCCAGCCACTACAGTCTGGCACTCACTGCAGCCTGAAAATGCCAAAAACCTCTTCTCCTCTGGGACATTGACTCCCCATTGGCCAAAGCCCACCTGGACTGTAATTCTATTTCTTTCACTGAGTTATGCTATATAAACTCAGCTATATGTTTTCCTGGGTAAGAGAGTTATCCATTAATAATGCTCACAAGCTAAGGTTGCAATTTTTTCTGGGAAAACTCAGTGATATGAAGACTGCTTTAGCTTTCAGCCTGCCTAAAACTATGAAACATACTATTAATTCACACTGGCACAAAGCACACAGTCTAATTCACAGTTGTTCACAAGCAGAAACAAGGCAAATTAAAAGCAAGCAGTCACGAACAAGAGGATTGGTCTTCCACTCCATATGATTTTCTCTCATTACTTGTGCACCCTCCAGAGTTTATGGTCCAAAAGATACTAAATATTTTCAATATACTCGTGGTTACTAAACCTGTGCTTAGAACATAATTTTGATAAAATACTGCCCAACTTTGCTGTAACTAGCCTCTATGAACTCTAGGCTTTTATTTTTAGTTTTTATATTTTTTTGCAGTTGTAGATAGGCATTTGTTTTCTGGCTGCTCAGCTGACCATGTAGTAAATTCAGCTGGCATTCTGATGGTTCATCTGTGGTGTGGATTTTTGGCAGTATCAGACTTACATAAGAGGTTGTTTTTCCAGTACTGAAACAAGAATGGCACCTGCTGAGGCATCCATGCCAGGAGGGTGTGCACTGCTCATCAACAGCAATTCTCAGATAAAAAATGGGTAAGAAAAGAAGCCACTGCTCTTGCAATGACATTTGCTTTGACTGATCAGCAGAATTTGAACCTGTGACCTTCAGTGTCATAACATGGACTACTTAGGTAATGTCATTAACTGGCAGAGGGAAGGTGTTACACTTTTCAGGAGACTGGAAAAGTTCACACTTGTTTTATAAACCTGTCAAACCAGAATATTGGGACATCATAAAAAGACACTGTCAATTTAATTTAAGTCCTGCTTTGTGTTTAGACAATGAGAGTTTTAATGTATCTCTGGTTTGAGAAGGAAGAATGAGGTTTCCTAATAGGGAATAAAGGATACTTTTTTCCTCATATGGTCCCATTGCTAAAGGAAAAGAGTGTCTGGCAGGAAGAATCCTTGACTGAGTCTGAGGGAAAGTCTGCATTATGCAAGACTTGCAGGGAATGTGGAATTCCCACAAGAACAGCACCCAGGCTCCCTCCCATACTGATGACTGGCTGCAATCCTCTGGTCATTATAATGAATAAATGAAAGACAAGCAGGCAAGTGCTCAAGAAAAAAGCACAAAATTGCAGTGATGATTCGCTCTCTTAAGCTAGGAGATTAAGACTTTCTGCAACTGCAGGCTGTAGACATCAAAGGGAAAAACCCCAACTGATTACTTCTATCAAACGTAGGCAATGTTTATTTAAATCTCCTTTAGGAATCAACTTGAAGTGCTGCAAAGTCCCAGGAGATTTTATTCCATGAGGAATTACAGCAGAGGCAATGGAGATGAAAAAGAGGCTGCATTCCATTTCAGTTATCATTAATGAACCATGGTACTCAAATGTGTTCTCTGATAAAGGCTTTTTTGGCCAGAGCAGGGCTCAAAAGGGAAGCAAAGAACATGCCTCTCTTAGGTACATTGCGGCTCTGTGCACAGTGGGGATTGAATTGAAGGAAATGCATAACCTAGCCAGCTCGTGATAACAGCTTCCACCTAATCCCCAACCAACCATCCCCAGCCTCCAAGCCCTCACTGGGGAGTTTGGAAGCTGACTGATAGGTTTGCAGGAACTGCCTCCTATATCTTTCTGAGCATTTACAGGGATTCTGTTTCCCCAAAGAGGCTCTTTAGCTTTTCCTTTAATTGTTTGACAGTTCACTATTAAAAAAAAAAAAAAAAAGCCCAAACCAAAAGACATCATTGCACCTGCTGTTGAGGTGGATTAACATTGGAAGCTATAGGCAAATATGTCAATTGAAAGTTCTCAAAAAAACAGTTCCTAAACCACAATAGCTGATTACAAATGCAGAATGACACAGCCATATAAAGAAGAAGGCTTGCTGACATCATTCTCAAAGACTGTCCTCATTGATGGAGTCTGCCAATAACAGGTGATATAAGAGCTGGCAGTGAATGAAGCCGTGAATGTGATGTCTGGCAGTATTTCTTGAGAAATGTTCACAACACAGCAGCTGGAGACTTACAGATCACCATTAAATAGAGATGGCTGAGAATAAGCCTGAGCAGTCTGACTCCTGTGGCCAATAGGAAATATCTGCTGTGTGTTTTGTTTCGCTGTTCTATGCATCTGTCTTGGGTTGGATTGAGCATTATAACTCATGTACAAGGATCCTTTATTTGCTTGCCTTATCCCTCAGTGTCCACACAGAAAGGTGACATGAATTAAAGTGGGGATAACATAATGTGCCCGTGTCCCAGGTGATTACAGTGCATGGGCAGTCATGTAAGTGCTAATGCATGGCCACATGCACTAAGAGCTGTAGCAGCTGCAGGGTGAAATCACAACATTCTCTGCTGTCCCTGGTGTGACCTGCAGGTAGGCAGCTGCTCAGGGACACGGAGGATGTCACAGCTGCTCATGGCTAAGAGACCCTCACTCGATGGTCCCCTGACAGCTGTAACCCAGCTGTGTTGCAAAGACACATCCGCAGCTTTGGGCAAACTCCATCCCTTCCTGTTGCCTGGTGTGCCTAGCTGCCTGAAACCTTGGAGCTGCAGGTTCTCTGCCAGGACACCGTTCAGACTGGATGAGCCCAGTGTCATTCTTTCTGCTCCTTGGCATGTGCCCTATCTTGTTCAGTGCTTGGCAACTTTGCTGGCTATTCCTGACTGTCCCATGAACAGCCTGGGGAAAAGCTGCCCTTCACAGCAGCTCCACAGAGCATGGACAGAGCCTAGCTCCAGCCAAACTGCATGGTGTGCTCCATTAGGAGGGCTGAGAGGATCTGGGGGTAGTGCTCAAAATGCCTTAAATGGATGTTTGGACCTTCGTCACACTTGCTGCTCCAGAAGAAAGAACAGGGCACTGAAATGAAATTCAGGCATTGTCAGACTGTTTCTCCTGAAGCAGGGTTTTTACTCTCAGCACGATATGTAATTCTGGCATTATTGTCCAACAGAATTGAAAAGGAAACAAATATTTAGAAGGCTGCAGGGGAAGTAGAGACTGTCTTGAGAAATAAATGGACTAGAGGATAAGGACTCTCCATCAGTGAGTAAGCAAACACATCCTTAAGTTTAATGCTTAAAAAAACCTGATGGATTTTATTAAATAAGATCATGACTTCTCCCTTGTTTAAGAAAGCACACTCACATATGGAAACAGCAAAGGCCAAACTAATGTGCATTGCTTGGCAAGTGCAGCAGGCCAGCCAGACAGATAACCAGTGTGCTGAAATTCGAATGACAGCCGGGGTAAAGTTCAGGAGCGGGGCAGGACAAGGAAGATCATGGACAGATACTTGCCAAGCACATGCTCACCAACTGCTGCATGTCTGCCACAGCAAAACTATGCATTCCCATGTGCCTTCCCTGGTGAGCAGCCATGGATGAAGAAGGGGTGTTGCTATGAGGCCCCTGAGTGTCCAACATAACTGCATTTGTGGCTGCAAAATGGCCCAGAACTCTACAATGATACAAATTCTAGATTACAAACAATTTAGATAACACAGTAATTAGGACCATGAAAACAGATAATCTAGGCAGAAGATTAATTCTTTCTAGATGAGAAAGTTCCCTTTGGACTGAGCCACGTTGCCAGTTTGCTGGAGCTGGAACATCTTGTGGGTGAATGTTTGTTTCTCGGCCCTTCTGAAGGACCTTCAGTCCTCTTGTCTGTTGAATTAGCATCTTTCAGTGGCACACAGTTCACTTTGAAATGTAGCTGATAAGCAATCAGGAAAAACCATATTCTGCAGACAGAATATTATCTGAGGGGTTTTTTTCTGCAGAGAGAATTATCTTAAGAGAGATCTTCACCAAAAAAATTTCAAGTCTGTGACACACTTTCAAGTAGCCCAGGATTTTTATTTTATTTTATTTTCTGACTTTTGCTTGTCATGCCAAGATCTCATCAGTCTAATCTGCCTTTTTAAAATAATTTAGTTTGGGGTACAGTAGGAGGAACATGTGAACAACCTGTAAACACTTCAAACGTGATGAAGGATTTCTTTTCTGGGAGGAAATCTCATTGTACCTAGTGTAGGTATGCTTACTGCAGATAAAAGTCCTCTAAAAAACCCATCTACCAGGTAAAAAAATGTTCTCTAGCATGAAGGAACTCACTCTTGCACCAACTTCAGAAATTCCTACGCATCTTTGCAGAACATTTTGAATCCAGCTGAAATGGAGGATAGGATAGAGAAAAATATAGATTCCTTTATTATGCCTGTCTGTAAAGCAATGCTCAGGACTTATTCAGAATCCAATATGTGGTATGGGCCATGTGATCTCTGAGAGGTTATGACAGAACGAAAGGAGTTCATACTTGGGTGATGGGATTGAGCAAAGACTCAGAAAATCTTTCACATGTCAGCAAAATTGAAAAGATTTGATTAATTGACCCTAGAATAGAGAATAATAAGAAGGGACATAATACAATTCTATAGAAAAATTAAAGGCCTAGAGAAAATAGATAGGGAGTATCTCTGCTCATGCATTAGCAAGGGAACATTCAATAGGTGGAGAGGCAGCAAGCTCAAAACTGGCAAAGGACATACTTTTTTCTCACCAAGTATAACTGGGCTGTGGAATCAAATGAAAAAGGAATACTTATCTTAATAAATGTCGGGAATCTATTTTGCTAGCATTGCATTGCAACACAGATTAGAAAAATCTGCAAAGATGTATTACAAACACCATACCCTACCTTGCATGAATGTGTTTACAGTGTTTGGGATTTAATAACTTTATAGTCATTTGTATTGTTATGGGGAAAAATTTCTTTTGAGGAGGATAAGAAAACAAGGCTAAGAGGAGTACTTGCGCACACTTAGTGGCATAGCACAAACTCCTCTCTGAATCTGAAGTGAATTCATTTTGATATTCTTTCAATACACTGCAATTGTCTTAGAGAGGTATTATTCCTTCAGAAATGGTTTTGTTTCTGTCTGCTCACTGAAAAAATATGCAGAAAAAGAGGGCATTCACTCTGCAGCAGAAAAAAGAAAGCAAGACAGGTAATGATGACCTTGGAAAACATTCTCTGTGCCTTTTCTTTACTTATCTTTTTAATAGAATGCGTAACACTAAATTATGATCCTTCCCTTGATCAGTGGACTGTAGCATTCTGATGGCACATTCAGATATCAGGGTTTGTCACACAGTATAGGGGAAAAAAGTACATTATTATCTGACTTTTACAGATCAGAGGCTGAGTCACACAGATTTATTGAACAGCTGAAGCCTGTGCTTGAGCTGAGAGCTGAACCTGGATCTCTAGAGCCACATTAACCATAAGAGCAACATTCATAACTTTAAACTGTGATGTCAAACTGTGTCTCAAACTGTGATGACAAAACAATAACAGCTAAACAGAAGAATTAATTCCAGGTCTCCAAAGAGCAATATCAAGGTATCATTTTCCATATTACTCCAGTAGGGCTCAGAGACCCTGCCTCTGGCAGAGGAGACTGTTCTGTTGGACACTATATAAACTTAGCAAAAGAAGTGCTTGGGCAAACAAATGACAAAATACAAGAGGGGAACAAGAGCCATTTCAGATTTAATCCTATGATTAAATTTTTTTTTTCCTTAGTTGCTATGTGAGCTACTCAGCCAAGAAGCTAAGGATTGCTTGTAGCCTGTACACAGAGAAGTTCTTTGGTGTATTATTTCTTCTTTTGATTTTACACCCTACTTGAAATCCTACTGGTAATTTTGAAATTCCTCTCCCTGCTCTCTGGCACTTCAGACTTCACACTATAAAAACAGATTAAATCACATTGCGCTTCTGTGTGAACAAAAAAATCATCTAGCATTTTTTCAAGTAGAACTTGTCCTTAACTCTCCTTATACAAGAGCATGTAGTGATTGGACAAGAGGCAGTGGTTTCAAATAATTTTAGATTAGATTTTATAAGAAATTCTTTACTGTGAGGGTGGTGGGGCACTGGAAGATGTTGCCCAGAGAAGTTGTGGATGTCCCATCCCTGGAAGTGTTCAAGGCCAGGTTGGATGGAGCGCTGAGCAATCTGGTCTGTTGAAAGACGTCCCATCCCCCAGCAGGAAGATTGGAACCAATGTTCCTTAAGGTCTCTTCCAGTGAGCCCACTATGGTTCCATGATTGTAGTTTTTTGTTCTGGGGCCTAAAGATCAGAGAGTAGTGTAGTCTCTTCTGTGGATTTGGTGTGCTCCTCTTGGTTATAGCAAAGACTGATAATCATAAAGGCAGTATATAAGCAATGTTTGAATAATTTTACTGTACCTGTGTCAGATATTTTGTCCTGTTTGAGGAAAAAAACCCCATGTTTTAATGAAGATCTGGAAAAGATTGCTGCAGGTTTTAGGTGATGTTTGTGCTTTAACAGACAGCCCTTAGGTGAAAATTAGACTAAAGCATTGCATTTTCTTAGTCTGACTGCTTTTGTACACTATAACATACTGTCCTCAGCCTCAGAACAGCAGGAACTTTCCACCCCCAGCCCCCATGCAGCCTGGCTAATGGAGAAATTGCTCCTGGGTGAGTGAAAAATTTAAGTGAGGTCATTGCAGGTTCTTACAGAGTGATACACTACCAGCAATACATAATGAAAATTCATCTCATGTTGTGAAACATATTGGACTGCTAAAATAAACAAAGTGCTAGCAGGGAATGTTCTTTGAGGTTATCTTTAGATTGAATCTGCTTGGACTTTTGACACCTACTCAGCAATGTTTCTTGGCACACAAGAAACATCTTATCTAAATGCTGAAAATGTTTAGTCAATAACTAATTTATTCCCTCATAAATGACTTTATTTCCCAAATTCTGTCCCTTCTTCTTTCTTATTTAGAGTTTGGATTCTTCGTTATAACCATGTAAGAACCAGGAGGTGAAGGAGATACAACTTGTGACCTTGAGAAGGACTTCCCTCTCGGGTTTTCATATAAACAGTAAAGTAAACTTATAAACTAAGTTTAATACCTTCACTATATTAATTTCACTTGTTGCTATGGTAATGGTATGTGCATTTCTTTTACACAGGTAGAACCTCTAGTTTTTGCCAAGCGTGGGCAAACTGATAATTTTTAAGGAACAGTATGCTTATGCATGATATGTACATACGTTAGAGTGGTATTTAAGTACTTGGTGTGACAATAGTACATGCTTGTGCTTACCTTACATTAAGTCTGGAAGCTAAAACTAGTGTAAGAAATAATCCAAAACTAAAACCAAGCCAAAACAAAGATGGTACATACATACAAGTTACACATCCCACATGTGCAAGGCACCTAAATAAAGTCCTCTGTATGGGAACATGGCTATGTAAACTTATGCCTACAAATAGTACCATAACCTCAGCTGCAAACAGATGACTTCTTCCAGAACATAGATTTATCGTCTACTTAATCATAAGCATTCTGCATTATTCATTGCAATTCAGCACCCTCACAAAATGCAATTATAGATTCTCTGCAAATCTCCTGTCTCATCTCAGGATCTTATTTCTGCAAGCATTTGCTTCATGTATTCTTTAAAGTCTAACACTGACCCTCCCTACCCAGTCCTTGAACTACTTCAAGACAAAACAACAGAAAACTTAATTCTAAACAAAAGATAGTACAACTCAAGTACACAAAATATTTAGAAAGTAAAAAGAAAATAGAGATATCAATTTTCTGACTGCAAAATCCCAGCAGGAAAGCTAAGTTAGGGCTTTAACAGAACAGCCAAAATATTTGTACTTCAATCTGAAGGTGTGAACATGTAGATATATTTCCAAGGGCAAAAGCAAGTCTGTAAATTTTGAGCTCCTGGGACCTACTGCAAAAAAAAGAATCAGAAAACTCTTCTTAAATGTTCTTTCTGCTAAACAAGAGTAAAGCAAGGACGTTATGAAGATTATAAAGGAAAGCATTCCTTTTCCATAACTGGTGAACATACTGTCATAGAGAAAATCTGCCTCAGAGGAGATTTAACAGCAGTACTTCTTGCAGTGAATAATTGTAACTCTAGCCTTCACCTAAAAAGTAATAATGTTTTACATCTCATATACACTAGTTTTGCAGCCTTCCCACGCTGCAGAATTAGAGAAGTACAAACCTCTTTAATGTCACAGGCTTGAAGCAACCAAGTCTTAAAAGCAAGCTTAATGTGAGGCTTCATTCTCTAGCCCAGCCAGCTTTATTTCAATCAGGCACTGTACATAAACCTTATTCTCCCCAGACAGGTTTTGTTGCAGCTTGTAGCCAGCAGGAGAGATACTACACTACAGCAGAGTGGAGGAGGAAATTAAGGAAAATATCACACTCAGAGGAATTTTTATGGAATTCCACTCTATATTCCCTGTCCTTAAAGAACACAGTGCTATTTCCAGACCTAATCTCATCAGGAGAGACTTTGGCCAAGGAACCCCTCAAGAAAAGTAGATTTTGACCTCTGTCTTCAGAGTAATGGTGCAGCGAGCCCTCTTCAGTATAGAAGGAATTGCCTTTTTGCCAGGGTTTGGCTCATATAGCTTCCAACACAACAATAAAATCTCAATGTCTTTATCCCATTAACGTTTGAGGCATTGAGATTTTAAAAACAAAGCCAAAAATGTTCTCTGTGTAAAAACAGTCCTTGCCAGAAGGGGTTTACTAAGCAGCATAAATATTTTTATTTTATCGTAATTCTTCTCTCTCCACCTCTCTACTCCATTGTGGTCAGCTTCCCCACAACTGTTCTTATTGTAATATGTTCCTGTTCTTCTACATTTTCCTCTTGCTGTAATAGAATTTCCCCCTTCCTATTTCCTTCCCTAGCAGAGCAGGGAATTGCTGGCATTTTACTTTGTATGAAACTTCCAAATATACCCTATTTGCAAAGGTTCCTCTTTAGTAGGGAGAGGGAAGTCAACTTTCCTTGCTACAGCTTCCATTAATTGTGTTTCAGCAGGTCACAGGAAAGCTCAAGAGGTGGACAAAGTTGGTTCTATAAATCACCAATAATGGAGATAAAACCTTCTGGAGTCTCCTAGATGGAAATAATTATGGCAGTAAAACACCATATTTGCAAGAAAAATAATGTAATAATAACTTGGTGGGGTTTCAAATTACTGCTATAATTTAGAGATGAGCACTCAGGTGCATCAAGAGCTTTAATAGTGTATGTGTAGGTGGCAAATTTTCCATTAAAACCCCACTGATTGTGGATAATGTTCATTTGATATTCTCAGAGATAATGTAAGCTTTTTTGCACATGTCATCTCATTCCCCATGCTCATGACATCTAGAGGAATATTGAAACTATAGTGTGCTGGACACTTCTCTGAGCATAAACATTCTTCATCCTGCAAGCAGTATGAACTCCTATGGGAATAAAGAATTTTGATTAAAGGTATAATGACACAGTATAAGCTGAATTTCATGTCAAGGGCCTGCAAGAGTCTACCATACAACATTTCTTTGCTCCACATTAAACTCCTTACTGGAATAACTTTGGTGTCTGTTGAATTAGAACCTTGAAAAGGGAGGTTTGTGATCCAGGCTCTCTACCTGCAAATATTTGGCACAAAGTTATGAGACATTTCTTAATGCAGCATCTGGATTCCTGCACTCCCTGCTCCATTCACCAGATGCCGAAATTGTCTCTGTCCTGCTATCTCTATCCTTAGGAACATTCAATTGTTTCATGCTAAGCCAAAGAACTCTGACAGAAAGGGTTAAAAACAACAAAAGAAGTAAAAACATTCATGCTTAGTCCAGTGTGGCTGTTTTTCTAGCAGCACTTCTTATAATTAATCCATGCAATGGGATATTAGAGCTTTTGCTTTTGAACAGGTGGGTAGTGACTTGTACTGAGAGAAAATAAACAGCCATGAGTTCACGTGAAAGGTAAATCCCCCACATTTGACATAAGATTATATTAATTCCTTCACTGATTTGAGAAGTATAGTGTATATTCTCAGAACACAAACATATATAGAATTTTTTTTTAAAAGTGTCTATTTTTAAGTAGCAGAACTAAAAATCTGTTAACAGACCACCTTCATAGTACAAAAAACTATTTCTTATGCTTAAAAAAAATAACTATAAACACTTTTTGAAAGATTATGTTGTCTAGTTTTCTAAGCATTTTCATTCTGAACATTTTATACATTCAGGATGCATCTGAATCATCATAAAACATTCTGAAAGAAAGTCAAGACATTATTAATCTAATCCATAACCACCGTGTCCTTGAAAGCACTAGAGGATCATTAGCAAAGATACTCTCAATAGTTCAAAATTCTTCTTTGTAACACGCACAGCAAATCCAATATAGTGAGTTACTAAATATAATGAATTTCAGAAGTTTGCAAGCTCTTTGTGTTAGGTGTTTGACAGGTTTTATCCTTCATCTCCTGCTAGGGACCTTGATGTGTTTATTGACCTTTATCACCCAAAGGCCAAATTACATCTATATAGAACTGCAGCTTCCAGGCACTCAGAAATTGCAGCTGAGGAAACGCAGCAGGACACACACGGTCCATCAGCTGTGTTTGCCACCAAGAGCTCCTGAGATCCAGGCTCCTGGCCACTAGCTGGGCGCCTCCCAAGTGAAGATCAGCTATTCTTTAAATGGGCTGCTAATCTTTTCTTTCCATTAGTGCGTCTATTATAATCAGACAATAGTGTTCAGCCTGGCAGCTGCTTCCTTCTCTGAAGTGTTGGGACTGGCCAAAAACTGAGGGTTTTTTCATGTATCACTCCTAGCTGTATGTCCTAGCTCCCTAAAAACAACCCTGAATATCCCTCCCATAGCACCCTCCCATTTTACCATCATTGTCACCCTGTCAGAAGTGACTTTCCATCCCATTCAGAGAGCTCAGCTTTGACCACAGCAGCCATGCAGGCCAGCCCAAGCAGTGGCCACTTTGGGATGAGGATAGGCTGAGGATAGGCTACTTCCCCTCTTTGGAAAGTCTTTAATAGTAACTGATCACTTCAGAAAAGGTCTTCAAATAGTGACTAGGATGTGAAACAATCTCTTAATGAGAAAGTGAAGAGCATCTGCATGTATTTTTGAACAAGGCTTTAATAACCTATTTTATATTAATGGGGGTTTTGCTTGCAAATGCAGATATTGCAAATCAGGACCAAGTACTCACATAGACCAAAAATACAAACCAATGCATACATTATTTTGCTACATCATTGACAGTCAAACAGCCATTTATTAACAGACTAAATAGCAATCATCATCTTTTGAGCATTATTTTAAAGCTCCAAAATTCAGAAATTTCATATCTTACTAAGTCATTGCAAATTTCCTCAAAATGGAAAAGTAGAAAAAAAAATGTACTCTTTTTGTGTTCTAAACAAGACTTTTTAAAGTTATTTAATTATTATTTGGCAATTTTACAATGGCAAAACTTTGGGGTTTTTTGTTTCTATTTTATTTGCAGTTTTTATTACATCTGTATCTGGACTTTATTTGTTTACAGTAATGACTTTTTAAATATTACCTTGGGCCACAGATGTTCTTTTCTGTTTTCTGCATGGTCAAATGCCTTTTGTATCCTAAACTTTGTGGAGGTAGTCTTATGATTAAATAGCTTTAAAGAAAGTTCATGCACCTGGCTATATATAATAAGGACATGACTGAATGGTGTTGGTGATGTAAACTCAGAAAGGAAGTGATAATGTGCGTTAGAGCATTATATTCCTCACTGGCAGGCTGTGTTTTATTCCACCTGCAAACAAGTAAACACAGCAGGAGATACATCTTGCCCAGCCCTCCTGCACTGACTGTGCTGCTCAGACCCTGCCAGGAGTGACATGCCATCTCTCACAGGACAGCTTATTTGAAACCCTGGGGTCCCTGCAGGCCTACCAGACCTGCAGAATAAAGATCTTAAGAAAAGGCGTTTCCTCTTTTGACAGTCTCCTGCATCCTTGTCCTCAGAGCTGAAGTCACTGAGCAAAGGCAAAGCCAGCATCTCCTGCGTGCTCTGGTCCAGAGGGCACTTCTGCCCTGCACTGTGAGGGTGGGCTGCAAGGGGCTGAGCAGCGATCACCTCTTCAGTAGAGGTGAACACAAGAGCTCAGATGTGTGAGGAACCAACCAGAGCCTTCAGCTCAGGGTGGGCCCAAATTTGTTGGAAAATATTTCAGTGCTGGGCATTTCTTTTCCCCTGCCTCAGTGTTTTCTAAACCAAAATGACAAATTGCTTATGGATTTTCTTTGTTACATTTTAAGGAAGAACAGAACAAAAAAAAGAGGGCAAGGTGAAAAAGACACTGACTTCTCTTAGAAGATTTTTTTCAGTTCTTCAGGTCAGTGTGGCCCTTGTGGTTAGGTGACATTTCTAACTAAAAATCCAGACTTTAGACTTACATCTCTTTGAAATGAAACTGCAAATCCAGCCACTACTGATGAGAACTGTAATGCGGATTGTTCTTATTCTATTCACATCGTCTGTGTGAATGACATCACTGAGTACCTAAAAGATCTGACATAAACAAAAAATTGCATTCTACTCATACTGTAAAAATAGATCCTAATTATTTCTGCAGTCTCTAAAGAGAAATTGATTTTTTGTGCCTTCTGTGAATGCTGCAATGCTATTTTAGTGTAATGCTTTTATGTCTATGGCAGCCAATTGCTTTGACCCTGAAGTCTTTCTTGCAGTACTGCTGACTTGCTGAATTAGAGTTCATTCATATCCTCTTGCCACAGAATAATATGCTGAATAAAAACTTACCATAATAGCAATATAAAAATGCCACAAGATAACACAAAAGTAAATATAAAGGAAAAAAATTGAAAATACATAAAATTATAATAAAAGACCTGTCAGGTTCAAGCAAATGTGGATGGTAGTGTGACTTTACTTGCCACAGTTTTAAGTGTTGCTCTTAATCCCTGAAGGGGTCATATGAGAACTTTATCTGGCTTCATCTGGTATTTCAGTGATGGTAAGAAAAGTAAAGGCAGGGAATTCAACTATGATTTTTGCATCATTTTTTATTACTCCCTTAGGAGTAAAAACTTAAGAATAGTATAAAATGGTTATGGAGTGATGGAAGTTCCTGAATTTCTCCTGATTCCACTGTTAGGGACACAACTTCTGCATGGCTGTGACTAAATCTCAAAGATATCCAGAGGCACTTTATATGTTATAACATTAAAGTTTTTGAAGTATCAGAAATTCCATTTCCTGAAAGGAAAATCTCTAAAAGCCTTGATGCTTCCAATGAAGCAGTTTGGACTTAATGCCCATGCATACCAATGTGGATTAATCTCTCTTTCCCTTCCTTTCTGAGTTCCTCTGCCACCCTGGCCTCGATGCTGTTCCTCCAGCATCCAACACTCTTGATATCTGGGGTCACACAACAGGAGAGGAGATTTCTCCTGCTGCAATTTAACACCACAGGCACCCCTCAATCATGCCTTGATTTTTTGTGCCGGGACTCACCTGACATCTGACCAGTTGGACCTGTACACTCATTCGTGCCTTGTGTTCACAGGGACACCACTGGGAATTCCTGAGATATCCATGTACTCCCTTTCTTCCCTCTGTCACCTGACAGAGCCATCCTGACCTGCTTGCTTAGAGGACATTGAATACAGCACAGATCTGACCATGTGCTGACCTCCACCCAGGTGGAGATTAATCCTCTCTGAATGAAAGGATACATAATCAGAGCATAACTCATAATCTTCAGTTAGCTCCTTTAAAAAAGCAGCTCAGAGGAAGGTCCTGCCCTGCCTGTTGAAAGCAGGATGGTGTGCAGCCAGAGCACTGTGGAGGCAGGCACCTTCAGCCCCCAGCTGCCCCCCAAAGAGGCAGGGGGTGAAGGCTTTCCTCCTGGCAGGATGCAGCCCCCACCACTCTCTGGTCCAGCAGTGAGGGAGCGAGGTGAAAGGGCAGCCAGGGAAAGAAGTTAGGAACATTGAGGTACACCCTGACTTCCACAGTCCCAAATTCCCACCCTGCATCCCTTGTCTTCTGCACCTTTTTTCCTGAGTTACTTGACCTTCTTCATCCAGAGCAAGGGGAATCTGAGTACCTAAACAAGGACTTAAAATCCCTGCTAAACCCTTTGGGGCTTGTGACACCAAAATCTTGTTGGGTAACCAGGCATCAGTTTCTGTGCGCTTTTGTGCCAATGAGAGCCATAAGCAGGTTCCTTGCACAACACAGTCACACCACCTTGCTGCCCACTGGCAGAAGTATGAAACACAAAATTCGTCACAGACAGTAAGACCAGCAAGTGCTTGAATGTGCTTGGATATCTCCCTGTCCCAGCAATGAGAATTTTCTTTAAGCTTTGCACCAATCTGATCTCAAACCATGATGGTCATCTCATTGCTTTTTATTTCTTCCTGCTGTGTTGTCCATCCAGGTGCAGCATTTACTAATGATACTGCAATGAATACAACCTGGAAGTAGAGAAGCATGAAACTCGGAGGCAGAAATAAAGAGGAGGGATTTTTTTCCAGCCACAACTGAAGCAGGAGCTTTTTTGGTTTCCAAAGTATTCTGGTCTTCAAGACCTTAAATGAATCTTTATTGATGTATTATACAGCTGAAGGAAGACTGCCAGGTAATATCAGATAAATTTAAAACCTGTATTAAAAACCTGAATTCCTCTTTTCAGAAATGTTATTGCAAGACAAGAAAAGACATTGTCTGTATACCAGCCACAATGCTTTATCTCATTAACTCCATTATCAGCCTTACTTTCTTCTCCTGAATGGACTCCTCCAGTGGATTCCTCCTGGCAATGCCCATAGTGACACATTTTCCCCAGCAGCTGCTTTGCTTCAGTGACCTGGCCACACAGGTGACCTGCCACGGGCATGTACTGGGCTTACAGACCCCGTCAAGCAACTTAAGGCAGAGCCAGACACAGCAGGACCATGGGGTGAGGCCTCTCCACTGCACTGAGCAGCTTAATAAGGGAGGAAATTAGGGAGTCCAGCTTATTTACAGATGAACTGGAAGGTTTGAGTGTGAGGTGCAGTCATCTTCCCCCCTTGGGCTGCTCAGTTTCCTGGAGTGTAGTTGTGATAGAATAACTGTGTGTATATACACAGTTGAGTAGGGCTTGGGTGCAGAGCTAGTTACTTAGGGGTGCAATGAGACCGTTTAAGTCTTGCCAAAAGCAGCACTTTTACTCAATCATTTGTAAACAGGCACTTATAGCCATCCAAATCCTACTATACCCAAAGAAAGTGCCTTCAAGTCTCTCAAGCTGTGTGACATAGCCTGCATTGCTCCTGCTTTTGACACTGGTGGATTGGAATGGCAGTCTGCCATGTCTCAATGCTCAGCAATCAAAATAAAACTTCCCCAGATATCTGACACTAGACTGCATTCAAGAGTGCAGCATAAAATAATTGAGTTTGTGATGCTACTCCATCTCACCTCCTGATGTTCTAAAAAAATTACACCATTTCCAGCTTCAGAACAATTTTTTTTAAATTTTACATAGTTTTCAGGCACTGTTCCTATTATGTTCCATTAAATTTAAGATTTTGGCTTTCTCTTGCATGTCCCATGCTCCCAGCTGAAAGATAAATTTCTAGACAGTTATGTTCAATATCCTACCTGATGTGTAGGAGATTTTTTTTTTTTATTTTTGTAAGAGATAGAAATAGAAAGAAAGGTAAAACGGAGAGCAATACATTAATCTTGGATTTACTGTCTCCAGAAGTAAGCACTGTTATTTTAGGAAGCTCTTCAGAAACGGGATTCCCTTAGCCTGTTAAGTCATTGAAAATAAAACATTAACCACCCCCTGTCTTGGTGTGGTGGTCACACTGGGCAATCCTCTTCTCTGCACACACATGGGAACAGTGACCCTGACCTGCAATAAAAGCCACCCCAATGTTTCAGGGCATAACTGGGTGTAAATGACTCACTAATCCTTTAATATTTCCGTTCACAGTGAGGATCAAGTCTAAATGACAATGACATGATCCTTTTTCAAAATGAAAGGGATGAGTCCTTCTTGTCTGTGCCTCACTGCCCTTGTTACTGTCCTTATATTCTAAATAAGATGGTGACTGTGGCTAAGCAAAGCAGGGAATAATAACTCTTTAATTGGTTCCAGACTTGTCTGATGAGACAATACCTCTCACTATATGATCTTGCATCTGTAACAACTGATGTCAGCATATTGATCAGCTGAAGTGGCTGAAGTAAAATCAGGGTTCCTCCCACACATGGAGAATCTGACCATGAGGTTTACAGAGGAACTGGGCTGGGCCTTGCAAGGCATAGTCAGAGCTGAGTTATCTATGGAAATGCAGCACTGTCCCCCCATCCCAAGCAGGGTGTGTGTGGCTGACATCTGCTTGCTGTGGGAGAATGGAAACATGCTAGTTTGGCTGCATTGCTGAGGAAAATAAAGCAGATGAAGCTGTGGCATAGGTCCTGTCAATAACAATGCTGCAAATCTGCCTGAGCTGCCTGACCATAGTCCCGCATTGATGAGGAGTGTGAAGGGAAAAGAGATCCTGGCTATCTAATAAAGACAACCACACAGATTAAATCACAGATCCAGACTGGGATTTAACGACGTTACCAAAGCAACCTGCACCCTGTAAACTTATGAAAACAAATGCACATAGGGTTCATGCTGACTTCTGCCAATCTGTCAAGAACCCCAGAGGAGGAGAGCCTGCCTGGAGGAGCCCAGCAAGGTGGCAGGCACCATCTTCCCTGGCAGCAATCCACAGGGTAGGGCTCTTTCAGGAATGCCAAAGGATGTGCTGATTCAGGGACACCTGTCAGCCCCACCATCCTGCCCAGTGGTGGGGATGCTGTGGGGCAGAAGTCTCAGAAAAGATCTAACCACACCGTGGCACTACTTCTGTAAGCAGTGACTATGCCTTGACTGGATGAAGGTGAGATTAGCTCTATCTCTATCCTGCTATTAGTGCATGTGACACCAGACCTGAAGCATACTGTAGCAATGTGCTAAGACTCCGTAAGTACTTCACTGAGTGACTCAAACATAGCTGGTATATATTCAGCGCATTTCAGAAGAGAGGCTCATCCCTTTGGGGGTTTATCTGTTGCCATTTTTAGTTTATGATGTAGGAATTCAAGGGCAGTCTGTCATCAGATCATGAAGACAATCTTCTTATGCTTTATACATAAAGACAGGTTGAGGTTTTTCTTTTTAAATGTAATTGGTTTTATTACCAATTACCGTGTTCCTGTTGGTCAGACTTTTGATTGAAGTTCTGGGATATATTTATGCAAGGTCATGCTACCACCCCTAATTTGATGGCCTCAATAAATGCTATCATTTTGCAATTTAATATGACTCTACAGGACTTGCATCTTGGAGGTAATTCAGCAGTTTTACCCTTTAGTCATGTCAACACTGCTTGAAAGATCTAAAATACAGTAATTTCACACTCATAAGCTGCACCTGGTTATAACCCAGCACTTCTAGCCAGGAAGACCACGGAATTTGTCCATAAATAAGCCGCACTGGGTGATTAGCCACATTTTTATTTTTTTTCCCCCCGCCCGGCAGAGGGGGCGCTCCCCGACCTGTCCGCTCGCTCCCCCGACACGGCTCCTGACACCTGGGGGCAGGCGGCACGCGTGTTCCCGCTCCCCCACTCCTGCCACCCGGGAGCTGGCTGTGGCTGCCCGTTCCCACTCCCCCACGTGGCTGCTGAGGGGCGGGGAACATGGCTCCCCCCACGGCTCGCACTTCCAGGTTGGCATTTCGCTGGAATTTGTCCATAAATATGCCGCACCTGGTGATTAGCCGCACTTCTGGGATCGGTTCAATTCTTCAGTGAAATAGGTGTGACTTATCAGTGTGAAATTACTGTACATAGATTCAGACCAAAGCTCACAGCTGAGATATTCCCAGACATCACTGAATTTAGTTTGTGTTCAGAGCCAGAATTAAGAGATGTTTGACTTTACAAAACATTTCAAAGTATTCATTCCTGATAGGAGTAAATAAACATAAAATAATAAAGTCAATAAAGGATAATACATTTTCATTGCAATCTATGTTTATACAGCCATTTGTAATCTAAAGACTAGTCCTAGAATGCTGAGTGCTATGACTTAACTATGAAGAATTGTTCTCCCCACAACCTCAGCATAGTCACCTGTGCAGTGGAGAAACAGACCTTTAACAGTATACCAGAGTTGCTCTGTGTTTGAATGTAAGCTACAGTGTCTCTAAAAATGTGGAGGAATACAAGGACAAAAGGAAACTAACAGCCCTAAACAGTATTTGGCCAGGAAATGATGCTGACTCACTGTCCCACAAATTATATTGTTGTCTTCTATTCCTACAAAAGATTAAAATCTAGTGTCTTGGAAGACATTGGCTACCTTTAATTGTCATTAGATGCCTTTATTGAACAGGGAAGTTAACATTTGAAAGGACTGTCCAACACAGGGCAAAATAAAAAGCAAAAATTATCCCTGAGGTGTCCATTTGTGTTGTGTCCGTGCCTTCTGTCCCAATATTCTACTCCCACTCAATGCAAAGACAAAACCAACTCTGATGACAATGCTGTAATGTTGAGCACTGAGGTTGCACTTCCCATAATATTCTCTTGTTTGGAGAAGGGGCTGCTAGAATACTTCAGGGATGTGCACGAACAACAGGTGACAATGGCAAATGCCAAGGTAATTGTGTCACAATTATTCTTTCAAAAGCCATGAATTACCTTATATAAATGATACCTTATATAAATTTCAATGTTTTCAATACAGCACTCTGTTTCCATACACCTGTGCACTTTGCCTTAAATCTTCCAAGCACTGTCATTGCAAGGTGATTTTTATGAACATTAATTCAATAGTTGGATGGCTAATACAGCATTTTGATCCGTGACAGAGTCCATGCCAATCCTGAAAATAGCAACCTGAAAACACTTTGCCTTGATGCCTGTCTCTGAATCAATGAAGTGATCCAATTCATTTGTTTTGAGCAGCTTGGCCACTGAGCTGTGAAGCTCTGGCTCCAACATCTGACACACACATGAGATGTTTTAAAGGGAAATCCTTTTAATGTGCCAGCCCATATACAAGTGAATTCACCTTGCAATACTTTCACTTTTTAATTAAAACAATTGTGTGCAACTAGAAAGAATTGTTTCATTAAACAAATGAAGCAATCCTACTACTTTATACAGTGTTTTCTTTACGATGATTAACAGAATAATTGAAATTCAATTATTTGGATTTTTATTCCCAGGTAGATTCTTATTTTAACATAGAAGATTTTATAGACAGAGACAGTAAGATCATTTAAGGCAGGAAGACTGCTAATCTTAGATTCAGTAACCCATTTAGATTACCAGAGAGGAAATGGCTCATCCTTGTTTGTGAGGCTCTAGAAATAGCCCAGACCTGATGTAACTGGTGCTTAAAAATAAAGGTGTTTGCATTGATAGCAGACAAATCAAGTTATTGCAAAGAAAGTGGGAACCCCTGAGGCACATGCTGTAGCTGTCATGACAGAGGGATTCCCTACACTCAGGCTGCAAAGGACACTCTATGGGGTGCAGCTTGACTGCTGAAAAACAAGCAATTTAAGACTAAGAACTAGCTAAATAAAAATTGCATCAAGGATAGGAGTCCACTTCTGTGAAGAATTTTATGGGGAAATTCTTTGCACGCTCACTACAGAGAAGCTGTTTGCTATTACACACCTCTCTCCCAAGGCATCTTCCCCATTACCAGAAAAGTCAGCTATTCACATCATGTTCTCTCACATCATTTTTAATCTATGATTTAGTTAAGCCAAATATTTAATTAGAGATTTCAATATAAAAGCAATTAGCAAGCTTCCTATGTATAAACCATAATTATGATGCAGCTTAGTAATAGAAGAATGACTAATAAACAACATTTTGTTGAAATTCTGTTTAGATACTTTTGAGATATGTTTTAAACTACTGATTTATTTTTGACTCACCAGTCTTGGCTAAAAACAAATTAAATCCTCCCATTTCTCATATTTTTGGTTGTAATTTTCATTGCTTTGCAAATGCCAGTGTGTCTCTTTGCTGCGCTGTGACATCACAACAAAGTAGCTTGTGGCATCACATGCCTACACCATAGCAATGCAAATAAAAGTCTTGTTAGCAAGAAAAGAGTTTCCAGAGTATTAAAATATAATTGCAAATTCAGGACATGGACCCACCCCAGTAAAATCAGGCTGATCCTATGAAAGCCTATGCTTCAGCCAAGGCACTTATTTGTAGCAGGATCCTTCATAAAACCAGAACAAGATAAACAGGAAACGCTCTCTATGTCATCTAAATAATAAGCATCTTCACCAGACTTCTATTCATGTAGGGGTCATCTTGCAATTATTGATAGTCATAAATTATAGGGCTCAGCTGAGGGGTAAGAACCACTTTGTTGACAACTGAGAGGTAAGAGTTTATGAAGTAAAATGAGGCAGGAGGGATTGAGCTGCTGGAGGATGGGATAGAAGGTGGGAGAAGCAGGCGAGTGCCAAGGGAGTGGCAGCTGGGGTGCAGGACCTATGAGCTGTGCATGCCTGTGGCTTCTTGTGTCACTGAAATGGTGCAGTGAAGAAGCAGGCAAGGAATTCAGCTCTGTGCCATTTACTTTAGACCTGGTAACATCTCAGAAAACTCTCCCCTTGGAAGCAATTTTAAAAACACTTAGACCAATTGCTCAAGGCAATTACAAATCCCATCTTATGAAGGAGCTAGGATGCACACAATAATCCTTCAAAACCAAAGATAAGAAAATGCTGAGTATCTTAATTTCTGCCTCCAGAAATCCGCTTCTCCAACCACTGCACATCTGTTCAGTTTGCTGTGTCCTACACCTGTTTCCATATCAACTTTTGCCAAGAGATAGGAAAGACATGGACAGCCATTTTGTTCCCTTCCTAAAGCAGGAAAGTTTCACTTGATTCAGGAGTGATTCAATGGTATCCATGCAAGCAGAGAGACTGGAGACTGATGGAGGCCAGATGCTATATTCCAAGTTTCTCCATGCTTCTGTCCCTCCACCCCTACCTCCCTCTCTTCCTCTCCCAAAACTCAGGTATCCCCAGCAGAGTGGAAGAAATACCCTCCAACAAGGTGGTGAAGTACACAAGATCATCACTCTGCCTTTATCATGGTAGACTTCACCACATATTGATATTAGCCTGGTTAAGGTAGACCATGGTCATCTTTACACACCTAGTTTTCCACATGTAATCCACATGTAGATTTCTAGAGGAGTTATGGACAAAGTCTGGCCTTATGTCTGGTACTGATGCTGCAAAATAAGAAACTGCCAGCTTCTTTCCTTCTCAGATGGTCTTTTTCATCACCTTCACAGAAGGGAGCTATTCAAAACTGGAGGTAAAATTAAGAGCAGAAGAGTCATTTGTGTACCAAATGCCTTTGCATGTAAGGCTTCCTGCATTTGCATGGTGTTCTTGGATGGAGGCTCTGTCTGCTGCAGCAGAAAGTAACCATTTCTTTGGAAAAGGTGTGTTTGAACAGAGTAGTAACATTATTTTCACTTCACTGCTTTAAATAATCTGTAAGACTGCTAGGAATTAAAAATAATTAACAAAAATTACCCTGCACAGAACTGGTTAGAGTATGTGTCCATGCCTGTTGGTAGACTCAAGTAAGCTTCATTTTGTTTGGAAGAAAGACCAAATATCCTGGAAAAGAGCCCATATTTACTTTGCGGAACAGAGCTCCTTTCACAGTTAGAGCCAAATCTCACTGAAACCCCAGGAATCTTCACACTTGCTTTAATTGGGCTCTGTGTCAGGAAAAATTGGCATAATTTTCTAATAAAAGACCTAGCTCACTTAGCAATCCCTCCTAAGTTTACTGGGGAGAGGATAAGTCTTAGAGTCTGGGTGTGTCCTACAGAATGAATCAGCCTTTCCACCTTCAAAGCTAAATACAAGGCTGACTTCTCTTGATTTGCTGTTTCATAAAGAGTTATAGAAATACAAACTAGAAACAAAGACTCCAAATGAGAAAAATAGGATTTATTTTTGAAAACTCCTAGCTTGTAGGAAGGCTAAACAAACTGGTGTATTAAGCAGTGGCAGACTGTTAGATAGTCAGGTAATCTGACAGGAAACATTTCCACCTTGGAAGGGACATATGGGGACTATGACAGACTGAGTACTGTCAATGAGAATGCACACTCAGTTGAAAACTCCAGGAACTAGGAAAAGCCACATTAATGTTGTGTTAAATGAAGAGTGATCTGCTGTCTAATCACTAATTTTGGGAAAGCCCACAATGTCCTCAGGAAAAGAGGAGTAGTGATGTAAGCCAGAAGCTGCTTCCACCGATATTAATGGCAAGACATTTAATTATTTCAGTGAGGAAAGGATCAGGCCCTTAGGTGAAGGCTTGAAAATGTATTTACATACTAATGAAGCAGCAGTAGCAGGAGGGAGAACCTGTAGTGTGGAAGCAGCTAATTGTAAATGCAAGTCCATAAGAGATTTTGCATTTATGTTTGCAAAAAGACAGACAAGACATGAAAAAGAAACCTTTTAGCCAAGGAAAATGGATATTAATTCAGTTCCCCAGCTAGGGCACCTGTGCAAACAATACCACCCCCAGGCAATTAAAACAGACAACTCCATAGTTAATAGGTCATGTTGATTAACACCTGACCACTTCAAGGGGATAGAAGAATGCATTTGGCAGATCTACAAAATTAAATGATGTCACCTAAAAAGCCATTATTTCACACTCAGTGCTTCTACAAGAACATTCTAGATTTGAATAACTTTGCTCAGAGAAGAGTGGAATATGTAACTATTTCTGTGAGGTTCAAAAAAAGTTTTGATTTGGTAAATCTAAATATTCCGTGAATGTAATTTTTAAACAAACTTTACTTCTAATCATTTTATAAAGACCAAGTATTTCTGTTGTAAACCAAGCTAATTTTTTTTAACTAGAAAAATATTTTGACATAAGTGGGTACTTAAGTAGTTTAAAAACATTCTTTTAATGCTTTTCCAAAGTAGAAGTTGAATAAAATCAACTGACGCTTATGAGTAATTTCCATATCAACTTTTGGTTTTTAATGTTCAGTAAAAGACTTCTCACCAGAACAACCCTGCTCCAACAAACCCTAGGACAATAAAGTTTTGATAAAGTTTTGAGAAAATCAGTTATATCAGTCCTCACTGAAGCAGTTTACATCACCCAAAACCTTGCCATTGTTTTTTGGCTCTTCTGTAAAAGTGGACCTCAGAAACATGTAGGAAAGTCAGAAAATCTCCTTTTTCTCCCTTATCTCCTTCCTTTTTCTTATTTTCCTTCTTTTTATTTTTTTCTTTTTTATTTTTTGTTGCATTTGTTGTGTTTTGTTGTTTGGTTTGTTGTTTTTTTTTTTTTCCTGTTAGAAAGTTGCCTGGTCCAGCATTCAGCTCTGGTTATTCCACTTCAGGAGGGAAATGAACACTGTGTGTTGATCACTAATACTAAAAAAAAAAAGTCAGGATTTAAAAAAAATAGCCAAGAGGCCTATTCTTATCCTATTGCTAGGAAGACTAGAGATTTGTGGGACCAGAATACTTTCTGTCTTATATTAAGGCCTGTAACTAGACTGACAGGAGTTAAAGTAATCAGAACCCTTTAGATACTTTTAGCATCAGGCACATATATATCACCCACCTAGCCTCAGACTGACCTCGGTTTAAGGTTAGCTTGAATTTTATTACAAGCTGATTTAAAGGAAGAAGAAAACCAAACCCAAACCATGAGGTCGCTGCCAACAGCTGAGCAGGGCAGCAGCCTGTGACAGCCAGGCAGCTTAAGGCATTCCTCAAAGCAGCCTATTCACAGTCCAGCAAAGCACAGACAGGTTTTATTTACAGCTCCCCAGCACCGTCCTGACCAGCAGCTAATTGGGAATGTACTATTTTCATGCTTGATCTTTGCTGAGCTATAAATGATGAGCATGGAAGAAACATTTTCCTTCACACACTGAAGCAGCGCAAATTGCACTCGCACTCATGAAATTCCCAAGCAGTCACTGACAACTGCCAAAAGCTCATTAAAGATCATGGACCACTGAGTCATCATGAAATGATTTTTGAGTGACCTAAGAAAGCATTTTATGTAAGAGATTTAGTGGACCAAGGAGGAAGGATGCAAGCAATCCCTTTAAGCGCAGGTTTGGAACTAGGTCTAGGATATTAGTCCTAAAGTTCGGAAACTGTGCTCCTTTCATTTTGTTCCAATCCCAGCTTTGCTGGTGAGTCAGAGAAAGGCTGGCAAGCAGCTGTGTGAGAGACTACCTCACAGGAGATAAGGGAACACTGAATTCCTCTATCACCTTGGTTTCCTCACTGCTTGGAATGAAATTGCAGTGCAGGAGCCTACCCCAGTTTTTCCAAGTGCTGACTTCTCACAGGACTCTGCTGTTAATTAGGTTTGCAGAGCAGGATAGAAGAGAGAATCTATAGAAAGCTCTGGATATGGAGATTGAGGAATTTAAATTTGGTCTGCAGGAGAAAAGGGAAGAAAAATATGAGTAAGAAATTACTGTGCTGGAAAGATTGCTATGCAGAGCCATGTAAGACTGCCAGAGGAAGATAAAGAGACAAAACACACTTAAAGAAAAATTGGCATGTAAGCAACTCAGTATAGGAAGAAAGGATTTTTTTTTCTTCCTATTAGGAGAATTTTTGGGGCAAGAGTAATGGTTTTTTACCATTTCCTATCTGGCCGGGTAAAACTCTGTTGAGCATTCTATGTACATACTTTTTTTCCATGTTGTTAAAATTAAACTGGGAGTGGGGGTCTACTGTCTTAGGCATTGTGTGGATGAGGAGGACAGTCTCACCTGAAGTGCTTACAGTCAAAACAGACAAGACAGGCAAAAAAAGAGAAAAAGGTGATAAAACAGAGATCCACACCAGCAAACACTACGGTATCCGTGGTTTCACTGGGGGCAGGAGCGTGATAAGTGAAAGGAGAAGACAAAGCAAAGGAAGGAGAGAGAGGATTGCAGGCAGGACAGGCAGTGGAAACATCAGAGCAAGTCCAGGGGAGACTGGAGATGAAGAACCTTGGATAAGGCTTGTGCTGCTCAGCAAACAGCTGCTTGGCACCAGTGAGTCAAAGCTGGAGAAAATATAATCAGTGTCCGTGAGGCTCATCTCACGTTTTCTGTGGCTCTTGGCACAAATGACCCATCGTGTCCCTCAACGCCGCACTTCTGGAAAGACAAGAATTCCCAGACCTACTGACAGATATAATTTTTCACTTGTGCTTTTCTAAATATGGAAAGAATTGGAAACATTTCTGTCTATGCGTCCTACTCTGTAAAAAAGGGGGTGTTGGATCAGGAAAAATTGCATGGAAATCCCTAGCAAGTTCTTGAAATTGTTTCAGCAATGGAAAAAATAAAGGAATGTGCTTCTTTAAGTTCAAATGTTTCACTCTGAAATTTTCTGACAAATATTGGATTTATTTTTAAATTAATTGGATTAAACTGTACTTTCATATTATTGGGACTGAAATGTTTGGGGTTTTTTTAATACTGACTAAGCCAGAGAAGTCACCAAATAGTGTCCTATATGCAACACAAGCCTAGTGTTGTCTGAAATCAAATTAAAGAATGCAATGAAAAGTTTGTGGCTGTACTAAGTAAAACAGTCAGAATTTATCATGCTGTCATTAACCTTTTAACAAATGTTTTATATACTAAACTGCTCACTGCTCTTCTTTTTCTCCCTTTTTAAGGTGATCTAGATCTGATTAGTGGATCCAGAAAATTCTGCTTGCTCATCCCCAGCAATGCGTACTTACCCCGCTCTCAAAACAAAAAAGAGCTTACTTTCAGCTTTTCAGACATGAGACATTTCCACTCAAACACTGGAGAAAACAGAACTGGATGATGTTATTCTGCAGGTTGGGCATTTCAAGGTGAAAGGAGAAGAAGCTCTGGGTTCATCTCTTTCTGTGGAAATTAACTTTGCAGAAGAGTATTTGTATAGAAGATGAGAGGTTCCTATGAAGCATCTCCCCTTCTACAGTCTCACACAAGCAAAGGCCTTTAAGGAGCCATTTCCAGATCTGGTGTAAGTTTAACAGTGAAAGACAATACTCTAATTTGCACCCAGGAATGAAATGGAAGCAGAGCATAGCACAGACTGCATCATTTAAGAACGCCTGGCCAGCAAGCTAGCAACAGCATGCCAGCCCAGCTGTAAGCAATCCCAACCCACAGCCAAACTATGCAGGGCCCAAACTGTGCTCTGCACTTGGCACAGCAGACAAGCAATCTAATGGGCAAAGAATTTCCACACTAAATTTAGAGCTGTTGCCACAATGAGAACAACCATCACGGTCATTATGGACTAAGGGAATATGAAAATCACAGCCTTCACCTCAAAAGGCAATTGCTTGGGTATGATGCAAGTAATGTTTTGCTGATGCTTCCATTCATTTTAAAGGTATTGGTGAATAAACTTGGGCTTCATCACAATAGAATCAAACTTTACTGAGATGGGGAAAGAAGGGCACAACACCTCTGTGAGTAAGACTTCAAGAGCCCTTCCACTACAGACAGCTTAGGGATGGGTAGAAGAGGTCACCCAGGCCCAGGTGAACAATGTGACATAATGCTGAACAAGCACAAGAGGCACATGAAGTTGCAGTCTGGAGACTACAGGAAGTCTTCCATACCAGTATAAAGAGTGGGAATGTGAAATATAGTTCATTAGGAAACCAATAAACGGTTTAAAGGGAAGAGAGGCTTGCATAAAAAATGCCTTTTTTTTCGCAAACCAAGAGGGAACAATGAAGAAGACCATGGTGGAAACCACTGCAGTAATCATCCAACCACCCATGCATTCCTGCACCGTATCCAGCACGGGTTCCTTGCACAGTCTAATCAGGGAGGCTCCCTGGCAAATGCCGCTTTTCAAATATGGGCCTGAAGAAGCAGCTTGGCTCTTGCTGTGCTTGCTACACAGAGAGGGCAAACAGAACAAAAAAAAAAACATTTTGCCAATTTTCTTTGCATGAGAGGAGTTCAAGAAAGTAGAAAAGAGAATGATGCTGCCCAAGCTCCAAACACACTTCCCTCATGACTTTCCATAATTGCTGCTTGGAGTATATATATAACTCACTAACTTATCAGAGGTATGCACACACTTCTGCCCATCCGCTTTCAGAATGCTGAAGTCTTTAGTGTAAAATGCATGTGAAGGTGGAAAATGGTTGGAGAAAATGAACAAATTCAAATGTACGGATTCATTCTATTTTTTCTGTTTATGCTTTGCAGCTTCAGACGATTAACTTCAAAAAAAATGCTACTTTAGTGACTTCACAGCAGGGTAATGTTGAAAACTGCAGCTGAGGATGAAGCAAATTATTAAAATTTAAATTATGGGAAATGCAAGGGCAATGTGCAATACATTTACATACTGCCAAATAGATACTACCCATTGCCATTATTCTGGAAGGAATTGAAAAACACCTGGAGGACTATTGGTTATAACCAATGAGTGGTTATAACCAGAATGGCTTAATGAGGAGAAAATCCAACCTACCAAACTTAATTTAGTTTTATAAAAAGGTAGCCCACCTAGGTGAACAAGGGACACCAGCTGATGTAATCTTCTTGGATTTCAGTAAAGCTTTCAATAGTGTCTCTCACAGGATCCTTCTGGACTAAATGTCCAGCACACTGCTGGATAAACACATCATGAGATGGGTGAACAGCTGGCTCATGGATTTGGCACAGAGAATTTTAGTGAATGGGGTGACATCAGACTGGTGTTCTGTCACTGGTGGGGTTCCACAGGGCTCCATTCTCGGCCCTGTGCCTTCAACATCTTCATTAATGACTTGGAGTCAGGGATAATAAGCTGGAAGGGATAATGAGCAAGCTCCCAGATGATATAAAACTGGGAAGAGCTGCTGACTCCCTTGAGGGCAGGGAGGCCCTGCAGAGATACCTCAATGAATTGGAGGGTTGAGCAGTCACCAATCATATGATGGTCAACAAGAGGAAAATGTCAGGTTCTGCACCTGGGATGGGACAACCCTGGCTGTACAGACAGACTGGGCAATGAGAGGCTGCAGAGCAGTGCCATGGAAAGGGACCTGGGGCTCCTGGTCCATGGCAAGTTGAACACGAGTCAGCAGTGCCCTGGCAGCCAGGAGGACCAGCCCTGTCCTGGGGGGCATCAGGGACAGCATCACAGACACGCAAGGGAGGGGATTGTCCTGCTCTGCTCTGAGCTGGGGCAGCCTCACCTCCAACGCTGGGGACAGTGCCACAATGTCAGAAAGACATTAAACTGTTGGAGAATGCACAAAGAAGGGCCATGAGGATGGTGCAGGGCCTTGAGAGGAAGCTGTGTGAGGACTGGCTGAGGTCACTTGGTCTGTTCAGCGTGGAGAAGACGAGACTGAGAGGAGACCCCACTGCAGTTAAACATCCTCATGAGGGGAGGAGAAGGGGCAGACAATGATTTCTTCTCTGTGGTGACCAATGACAGGACCCGAGGGAATGGCCTGAAGGTGTTTCAGGGGAGGTTTAAGTTGGATATAAGAGAAAGGTTTTTCACCTTTGGGTGGCTGGGCACTGGAACAGGCTCCCCAGGGAAGCGGTCACAACACCAAGCCTGACAGAGCTCAAGAGGTGTCTGGATACATGGTGAGTCCTGGGAATGGTTCTGTGCAGGACCAAGAGCTGGACTTGATGATCCTTATGGGTCACTTCCAACTCTACACAATCTGTGATTCTGTGATAGAGCTTTTTCATTTGTCAATCCTCATAAATGGTCATTGTGAATTAACCTGCCACTGCTGGAGTTTTATGTTTTTCAGAGAATATTTTTTCCACCATTTTGCTTCATTCTTTCATAACTTTACCTCATTATTTCCTTAGGATCACATTACGTCTATCCTCTGACATAACAGTGTAATGATCCAGGTGTGCAACAGCTGACCTAAGCAAGGTATCTGTAAATGCTGTCTTCTGCATCTGATTCTGCTGGTTCAACTCAACTTGGAATTAATGGTGAGGAATAAGCAACGCCAGGACATGTATCCCTTCATCCACACCCAGATTTCTAAAAGAAACTAGAAGCATGTCCTTAAGAATAGGAAAGGAAAGGGCTCCTTTCTTGCACTGACTGAAAAGGGAAGGACCAGTCAAGAGACAAGGGAAGATGCAATAGCTAAGACACCAGACACTTAATTTTTAAATACAAGAGAGAGACATGATGTTTGGAAAAAAGCAATTTTCTTTCATGTTTCAGAAGCAGAAATATATTGTCCCTGACACAGTGCTGCTATTCTTTTTTCTAGATTTTTCTCTGTTGTATCTCTACAGTGTTAAAAATTAGGCTTCTTCCTTTTTCTCCAGGAGAAAGACTTTCAGTTTTTCAAAATAGAGATGAAAAGGTATCCAAAATGAAAAAATCTGGAATAAACAGAAGTTCTAATAATATAACTGGGCTCATTAGAGGAATGACATGATCTAAAGAACATCTAATGACAATCAAAACCACATCTGCAGCTTTTTATTCAAATATCTGCTAGGCCAAGAGAAGCAGCACAATTAGTGCAGAATCTGAGCCCCGTGAAAAACAAAGGGAATTTTTTCCATTGCCTTTTGTGAAAATTGGATTAGATTCTTTGTGCTTGTAACAAAACACCCAGTTTGTTAGAATATCAGCTAGGCAAAAACCCTGCAATAGGAACATATGTAGATTTGGTAAAACTGAAAGGCCCTTCCCATTTCATTTCAGCCTCGGGGGCTTCATTCTAAATAATCTTATCTACAAGTAATTATAATTCTCCAGTCAACCACCAAGTTGCAAACAGTGGCCATGAACTAAACGTCTCAGAGGACAGAAGAGAGGGAAAAGAAGACAATCTGAGTGAATGACAGGCTTATTCATTTATGAGGAATCAAAGGAAACATTTCTTTGAGCATGTACAGATTGGACTTTTTCTCTGTGTAACCAATTACTTTAATGCATTTACTAAATACAAGGTCATGACAGTTTTAAATAAGAAGTGCTACAGTACCACACCTAGGTGATATCCCTGTCATCTAAAGGTCTGGAAATAACCTGCTGCTTATCAGAGCTTTGAGCAGAGCAGATCTGAAGGAGGGGGTGGGGATCTGCAGGATGTCTCCTCTGAGCCCTTGAAAGACACACTTGCTGCCCCAGGCAGTGCCACTTGGAGATGAACCACCATTTCTGTTGTCTCTAAACCTTCCTGGTAAATCTAAGAATTTTATCATTGTAGGCAGAATAAAAATTATTTTCTATTTTTCTTTTCTCAAACCTGAGCTTTGCTACCCTGTGTCAACCAGCATTTTTGCAAAACTCAGTTTGCAGACAAATAGGCTGTGCAGCATCATGACAATGTGCGTTTTTCCAGGTTGTCTCAGCAAAGAAAGGTATGGGATGCACTTCTTTAAAGCTGGAAACATTTGAGTTGAACATAGTCTCTAAATCTGGAAGAGCATCTCTGTGATGCACTGAAGAACAGCTTAAAAATCTGCAGTGTGCTGGTGGTGATATGATATTTTCTAAACATTAATGAATGCAGCAATATTCCAGTAAAGTTCTCATTTCATATGTGAATTTTAAGATTTTGGAAAGGAATGTCCTATTCTGTGGTTGCAGGCCTTTCCAAAAGGACGTCTGCTTCCACTTATTCACACTCTCTGCTTCCAACCTGACTATTATAGAACAGTTATGGAAAGAGGGCATGCTCAGATCACAATTCTTAACTGAATCCATTTCAGGATATGATACAGAATTCCATATTAATTAAGAGTGCATCAGGATTCATTTATATAGTGTTTTGTATGGTTTTGTGGCATTTGTGTGGATCGTTTATTCTTATTTTCAGTTTGATAAGAAAAGTATTTTAATGAGATCTTGTCCTCAGATGAACCTAGCGTAATCATGTACCTTTCATGGTTTGAATAATACATGCCACTAAAGACATGGGGACAATTTCTTAGTGTGATAATGGTTTATATTGCTGCACACTACTGTCTTGGCATGCTGAGATCTACAGCACAAACATGTGAAGAGTCTGTCTTTCACATACTGATTATTACTTAAAAACTCTGCAAGATAAGCAAGTGTAAGAAATCATAAGACTACTTTCTTGTCAGGTGAAAGATTTAGTTTCTTTTTTGTATTGTTTGTTTTCCTGAATGGTTTCTCTCTAGAGCAATATATCATAAGTAAATACTTGACGGAAAAGTAAGGGTTGGTTGAGGGAATTCCAGAAGTTAGCAAATTTTCTGCATATTTTGCCTATTGAGAAGACACAAATCTGCAGTTCTGAATCATGTCAGGTTTTCAGAAGGTTTGAAAGGCCATTTATAGTAAATATACTGTTTTCTCTCATGCATTTTCCCTTCCAGTGCAAGAGGAGACACTGAATGCTTTGTGAGAATTTTCCTGAATTTCTGATACTCATATCGTTCACAATTTTTCCAAATTAAATAAAGCTAGTGCTCATTTTGACCTTATGACTGGATTTCTCAAGCACTGACATACAACATTGAGTATGTGCTCATCTCAATGCATCTCATTAAAGAGAAATTACTGAAGCAATGCATGATGAGCAGATATTCTATTTGAAAGTGCACCTTCCAAGTTTGTGCTGAACCCCAGACCTCCAAGAGCAATGATGTGCTTGCCTGCATGAAACTGACAATTAGGGTCTAGGGGCTTATCCTGGCAAGTGTTTTAGCCATAAGCCTGAGAAGTGGATGAAAAGAGAGAATTACTTTCTTTTCCACTTTTAGAAATCAATATTTGAGTTGAGGAGTGAAGCACACTAGAAGTTTCTAAGACCTTTATCTGCATAACTTAAGCTTTTATCTCACTTTCATGCACTTCCCTATGTTCTCAAGAAAGTATGACATTGGTTCTTGCCTTGTGTTCCTTGGGAGCCCATGGCTTCATTTTTTTCAAGCGCAGTGATCTGTCTATTTCTACCTGAGGCTTCTGATGTGCTTCTGATAAGCTACAATTACAGATGAACAGGTAAAACATGAATTCAAGGGCATTGCTGAAATGCTGGGCTCAGCATCCCTTACTCCTCCCTTGCTATCACCACCTTTTTTTTTCTACATTAAGAACATAACAACAGCTGAGAAATAAAATTCACAGACCCATGCTATTCTCTGTCTACTTATCTGGAACTCATAAGTGAACCTGACATTTATATGAGAAAAAGAAATCCTGTTCAATCTCACATTCAATTTCTTGTCACCACATTTGTTCCCTTTTACTGCCCACTTGCAGCAAGCACTAAACCAGGTCCCATAGGGGATATGGACTAAAGCTAACCTGCAGAATAAGAAAGGGAGCCAACATCTCCCTCTCCACTGCATCTTTCAGTCTAGTTGGGTGTGGCTCCACAGGGATTTTGCTGGCATATAATGAGAGCCAGTAGTGTGCAATCGAAGAGCAGAGGAGGATAGACAGGGAAGCATGATTCTTCAAGCTATCTGCCAATGTCAGAACCCTGGGAGGGTCCAGTCACAACTCCCTCAACCATAGGGCCTCTTTCCTGCCCACTAAACCTCTGAAATTTTTTTTCTCACAAAATTAAAACACTGCTTGGTTTCTGGATGTAGCCTATGTCTTGAATAAGAGTGTGTAGGAGACCCAGTATTTCAACACGAAGGCAAACATTTGTGACCTCTGCCTGGTGAGAAGTTCATTCCAGCAGCTCAGCGGGGTTGTTGGAAATGTAGTCGTTGCTGGAACATGAGGGACACTGCCAACTGCTGTGAAAGGAGAGGCTTTCCCCAAGAAAGCTGGGGTCATTGTGATACTGAACAGTACAGTGATGCAGATCTGGAACACAAACATGAGGGCTCTTGCCCTTTCCTGCCACCACCCTCCCTCACACACACATTCCCTGTCATATGATGCTGCAGTCTTGTGACTGCAGAGGCTTTCTTCTCCCCCACATCCACACTCAGATTTCACCCGTCTCTGTAACCTCTACCTCCACCAGGTCGTGAAGGTTGGAAAAAATGCAAGTTCAGCTACAGTGGTTGTAACAATCCAACTCATTTATATAATAATATAAAATGGCAGCCCTGCAGAGTTCAGGTCAGTCAGTCTCCCAAGAGAATAGGGCAATCTGGTTACAGGTCATTGTCACTTTGGTGACTTCTCATACAAGCTCAGAGTTTAACTGATTTCTGATAACTCCAGCTATAGTCCAGGGGCAGGCAGTTCCTTCTAGGGGTAGATACTGACGTGATTGTGAAGGCCTGCCCTATGAGCCTGGCTTCTCAAAGTCTGAAAGCAAAGTGCACCTGCATGCAGCAGCAGGACTGAAAAACCTCAGATGATGCTGGCTGATTGCTTTCAGCTAAGTGATCCCAAGCAGGTGTCCTGGCAGCACTTTTGTCCTTCTAAGACAGCAAAAGAAGACAGAAAGAGCCTGAAGTACTTAGACCTCTGAAATGTATTTCTGCTACAGGCAGGAATTAGCAAGAGATCAAGTGTGCCTGAAGATATTAATTCAGTGACATGAAATTCATGCAATATTCTTGCTGCTACTCTGGATAGATTGACAGACCATGTGAACAGACAGACCTCTTCAGACCTTGTGGCTGATATACACACATATGTGTATATACATCTATCTAAACTCTGTATTTAGTGCAAATGGAGCTCAACAAATCACTCGAAGTAAGTGCTTTTCAATGAGTATTATTGTTAACTTCTGTACACTGCTTAACCATTAATGCCTTTGCCATGTTTCCCAGATTCTTCAGTATTTGGACAAATTATGTGTAATCAACAACCAAATTGTGCTACTATCTTGGAGCTGGTGGACAAGCTATCCACATATCCTCTGAATCATAAAAAAAGGAGGCAGGCAGATCAGACAAACCACCAAGACTCCAGACAGTAAATTTTACTGCAGAAGGAGAAAATACTTTAATGGGGAAGACAGAGAGTTGTTTAAACTGATGCTCATTGAAGCCATTTTCCTATGAATCTTCTGCTTGCTTTCTCGAGTCCAGAATCAGACAGTGAAGACCCTCTACCTCAAGACATGAGGAATCAAATAGTGGCTCTCACTGCCAGGTGGGCTGGGGGAAAACTGAAGTGCGAGAAACTGACGATTGTAAGAAAGAGGAAATGCCATTTATTCATTTATAAAAAATCAAACAATGACTACTTAAGAAAAAATGTGTATTGGTTCCTTAGGTCTGTTTTCAAGTGCAGTTTCACTGACAGACTTGTTTACAGCACAAGCCACTCCCTGTACCCTTTAAGAGCATTTAGGTCATTGCCTTATCTGAAGTGCAAGAGCTTCTTGAAGCAGTTTCCACAACAATCTTATTCTCCGATCACAATGTCAGCTACATTTACAAAACTCAAGTGGCTGTAGAAACTACCTGCATGTACACTGGGATTATGCATTATTAATCCATACTACCAAAATGACCTAGGTCAGCTTGTAATATGTGAAGAATCTCACTCTGCAGAGAGCAGAAAGAAAAATTTGCAATATTTATGGAAAGAGAAACAATCCCCAGATGTTTCTCTACAGCTGTCACTGCTACCTGGGGAACTTTCTGTAGAGTCCTCAATTTACTCTCCTATAGCTTGCCATGGACTTTCCTGCTTGTGTAGCACCACAGACTTTCATCCAGCCTTACAGCACCTTTCTTCCAATCCCAGGCATAGTCCAGAGCCCACCTCTGAATGAATTCACCCATTTTCCACACAGATCTATAGCCCATTTTGTCCCAGTCCCATGAACAACCCCACAGGTCAACTCTCTTACCCATGGAATTCATCCTCAGCATATTTTCCCCTCAATGCATGCTCAACTCTCTGCAGAGCTCTGCTCCCCAAGTTCTGCCCCCTTGACAGCCCACTTGCCAGTCATGTCATTGCTAGAGCCACAGCTAGGTGCTGGGCTCTTGGGATCTGTCTGCTGCTGGCACATTTTTGAAGATCATGATTCCTAGGTGTTTGGTTTGTGTGCTGCCAATTAAACAAGTCTCCAGTGAGTGTTCTGGGGCTGCTTGAACAAAATACTGAACGACACGCCTGAGTTAGAAGTGACAGCATTAAAGACAACAGAGGTACTCTCATACAGTCATAAATAAATATTTGTGCCACTGCTTGGCCAGAATGGGGCTGATTTCATTCAAAAATCAGCCTTACAGATTAAGCCCTTGGTGTCTGAACTTTTCTCCTGCTGTTTTTAATAGGAAATGTCCTCATTTAGAAAAAGATCTTTTCCATGCACACCACAGGGGACAGTAATTATATGTGATAGAAGCCATGGCTTCTAAGAGGAGATATAAGGTATCTGAATTCCCTGCCTTCCTTATAAAGTTATTCTTAGATCATTGCTGGTTTAATTAACTTTTAAAGTTTAATTATCCTGTGGACTATAGTTCTGATTAAATGATCTGATGAACAAAACCTAACCTTTAGGTCAGCATAGTAAAACTATTTTTAATGTAAGAGGAAGAAATTGCTCCATTTAACTACACATTTCCAAATCCCCGTAGTCTGCATTCACCACCTGATTTCATTAAATGCCAGAGCTACTCCCAGTAAAACAGGTCACATGCACAGGGTGAAGGGAGATTCATGACTCTCTTGATTCTTCCTGCAGTACCTCTATCATCATAATCCCTATACAGTCATGCTGCCAACAACAGCCAGGTCTCTAAGGCTGACTATAAGACTAGGGAAGTAGATGATGGATGTCTTGACTTTTCTCCCCCTTCCCTTCTCTTCCCTTCTCCCAAATGCTCAGAGCCACACCCTGTTGCTGAGATCCCTTCCTCCAGTTGCAGCTGCTCAGAGGGGTCACAGGTCAGGTTGACCAGCTGCCTAGAGTTTAGGGAGCTGGGATGTGTAGGAGAGGCTTGAACACCTGGGAATTCAACATGTGAGAGACCACACTGCTGTGACTTGCTTCAAATTTGGTATGCAGCAGGGTGTGCAAACCAGGACAGCTTGTGCAGTCATGGACAGAGATGTCAAGGAGAAAGAATATGGCAGGACAGAAAAGCAGGCTGCTACATGCACTTGAGGCTTGTGCTTGCCCTGCCCATTGTTGCTGATGACAACTTCACAGATTAAGCATACACAGAGGTGTGGTACTGTAAAGCCTGGCCCAGGGCCAGGGCCATCATGCCCACCCAGAGCAGCTGTGGCTGTGGAGGTGACCTGTGCACAGGACAGGGTTTCCTGACACGATGCTCACAGTAAGGCAACCTTTACAAGCCACCTGTTTCCAGGAGTGTTGCCCTTGGTCAGGTCTTAACTTCATTGGGAAGTGGGAATACTCCATACTAAAGTAGATCATTCCACTTTGGGGGTACCAGTTTTAAGGTTCCATAAATCATTTTGCTGGGAAGACTCAGTTAAGATAAAAGAAATTAGAAAAATAGTGTCTGGATCCCTCTTGCAGCTTTGCACTCTGATCTTGCATGCCTCTGCATCCAAGATAGTCCTTCAGAGTTGCTGTAACTCATCTGTAAGGCCAAGAAACAGGTGCTCCCGGGACATTACTTCACTTAGCCCCAAGTAAAAAGCTGTAGTGGGATGAGGAGTTGATAGCAGTCGTTCAGGTATCCCTTTCCTGCCCTGGCAGGGCAGCAGGAGCACACAAACTCAGCCTGTTGACAAATTCTAGCCACTAACTGTCCCTGGATCACAGTAGCAGCAGAGACTCGGTTTTTAAGATGGCCACCAGTTCCCAATCTGGTTCATGGGGCAGTACTCACTTCCCTCCCCATTCTCCTCCCACAATCACCTATCACTGGCAGATCCCACGCTCCCCCTGTTCCTGCCATGGGGATGCTGAGGGCACCAGAATGCCGACACCAGGGCAGCTGGCACTGGAACAGGCCAGACGCACAGCTGGGCTTGCTGGCACGTGCCCATGTGGAACATAGCCCTGTGGCCTTTCTGAGAGCCCAGCAGTGCCTCCCAGACCCCTTGGGGAGCCCTAACAGCCTCAAATCTCTGCTCATGCCCCTCACCCAAACACTTCCTTTCACTAGCTGATGTAGTGTAATTCTAGCTAAAAGCATGGTGGCCAGAGGCAGGGGTAAACCCACAAGCAGGTGACCGAGTGACTGAGACCAGAAAACAGAGCCGGGTGGCAGCGCTCCAGGACGAGTCCCCAGCAGCCCTACAAGGAGCTCTTTGTGCTCGGCCAGGCTGCACCATCAACAGCCCCACCATGTGCCACACTCTAAAAAACAAACCTCTGCCCAGGTGCCACAACTCTGGGGCTTATTGGAGCATGCTGGTGCTGCCATGGGGGTTTCCCTTCCTTCCCCCCTCCCATTTCTCTGTGTCCCTGCCTCCCCTGCACCGCAGACACCTGGCCAGCCCAGCAGCCCCAGTAGCCACACCAGCCAGTCCAGCAGGTACCCCCTGAATTGCCACGCTGTTTGCAGATGATCAGCAGCATGGCTCCTTACTTTTGATAATTTCCAGCCTTTCAACGTTGCAACATTATAAACTGTGTCTGTCAGAGAGACTCTTGATCAGTAAAAGGGACAGCTTTTATTGCATTTCTTTGTCCTTTACTCATAAATACACTGCCTTTTCATCTTCCTGATGCACTGCTTATCAAGTTGCTGGTCAGGGAGCAAGGAAATGCCTGCTTAGATGTCAGAGAAGGTGACATGGCTGTCAAACATGCAGTCAATTCAACATCACTGAGAATACAGGCTGGCTGCAAAGACAGGGGAAAGTGTGAATACGTTGTGCCAATGTAATATTTCATCAGTTTGGAGGGAAATGTTAAATTGATTTAAATTATATTGAGATATGAAGGTGCTATACTGCCACATATACTCACCTTTCTTCATACTTGGTCCCAATCCTTACCTCTTACTGCAGCACTGAGGAGTTCTGGTGGGGTCAGTCATTTCCCAGACAGCAGTTCAGCTTGCAAAGCATCTGTGCAGAGCCTGATATGCCTGCTGTGTTTGCTTATTTGCTCTGTGTAAAATCATAGAATGGTTTGGGTTGGAAGGGAACTTAAGGATCTCCTAGTTCCAACTCCCTTCCACTAGACCTGGTTGCTCTGAGTTCCAGTTCTCCAGCCTGGCCTTGAACATTTCCAGGGATGGAGCATCCGCAATTTTTCTGGACAAGCTGTTCTAGTAAAGTATTAAGTCCTTAACTGTAAACTATTTTTTCCTAGTATCTAATCTAAGCCTACTCTCTCTTAGCTTGAATACGCTTCCCCTCATCCTGTAACTACATGCTGCTCTTGCTTTCATCTTTCCTTTGTAGGTAGGGTCTCTTTGTATCCAGATGCATAGGTTATAATCACATGGCTCATGAAGTCTGAAGGGATCCAGGGGAAGAAATATGAGAAATTTATAAGTGGTTTAAGGCTCCTTTTCTCTTCTTTGATAGTGTAAACACAAACAGGGCCAGCAGAAATTTCCTCAGCAAGAATCTAACAGAGCATTGCAATCAGACACAGAGCTACTCCTGAGCAATGGCTTCATGCCTTAGCTGACATGTGGCACTGAGCTAATGCAAGTCGTGCAATTATCCTCCCAATGGTTGTCACTAAACTGAGAGCTTGTACAGTGGCAGCTTTCATGGCTAATAACTGAAAATAGAATCAAACCTCACATGAGCTGTGTAAATGTGCACTGTTTAAAATTAACTTCTATTACATGGTAGGGTGGGGTTATATTTACACCACAGAAGCAGACACCAAATATAATTATTACTATAATTATTTAGATTGCATTGCCTATAAAATGATGTTTTAATTCTTTTTTCTTCTAGATCTTTTTGAAATGCATAAGGACACAGAAAATAAAATGCATAAAAAGAAGAAATGTGCCTTTTTAAAGGAATGCACATTGGTCATCATGAATGCTTAGTATGATTCTTACCTTGTAATGTTGGACATGGAAGTTAGTTATCAATTTGCAACCTCTTAAATATGCCTGTAATATTCATACAGCCAGCATGCAGTGATTTCTATGCATGATAGCACAGTGCAGATGATCCTGTCCCATGTCTTTCCATATGCTGATCAAATTATGTTTGCTGTCATGGAACTGAATTTCATCCACGTGTTCCCTCCATCCTTACTCACTCTTTCCAGGAGAAACAGCAGAGAGCTCTGCATGGCCATATTAACAGTGAGAAAATTATGACTGGTTACATGAGTCTGGACTTGCTCTGGCTCACAGCTGGCCAAACAAACCTCCCTGCATGCTGCAGCCCGTTCTGCTATTGATGAATCACAAGCAGAAGTTGAACCACTTAAAACCAATAAACCAGTTTCTACTAGCCTGCGTTTCAACCTGTGATTTTAAGGGGAATATGTTGGAGTGGGTAAAATAGCTTGAGCCCTCCTTCTCCTTCCATTAACTCTGGCTGGTATCAGGTGGTTGGTTCATGGCTTCAGGGCTGACAAGCTTTTCTATTTCTGTCTGAACTGCATCCTGAATATATTTTCCCCTTCAGTAGTCACAGAACTTGTTGGCTGATTTGAACTGAATTTGACAACCTTTGGATATATTGTTCCTGTGAAGTTCCTGCAAGGGTCACAAGAACAGACAGCTATTGGAGGGGCCTATGAGAGAGGCTCAGACCTTCAAAAACTGGCTATTAGCTGCAGAAAGGAAGAGAAAGTTAGATAAAAGCAATGAGTGCAGAACATCAAGTCAGTCTTCTTATAGAGATTAATCTCTTGGTTGATTTAATAGAACAATATTGAAATTTTCTGTCCCCCCTCATTGTACTTTTTTACCTTTCAGGTCCCCTCCTGAATAATGTTCTAGCAGTAAAAACCTTTGAGGGTTTAATTCATGTGTTGAATTTGCTTCAAATTAAGGAGTCTCTTCAAAAGCTAAGGAGAAACAGTATATGCATACAGCTCACTTAGATACAGTCAATTAAAAAAAAAAGGCTAAAAATGTGACTGACAGAAATATGCCAATAATCCTTGGCTTACTCCTAAGGTTTTGGATTGTTGTTTTTTTTTTGTTTGTGTTTTTTTTTTTCACTGAACAACTTCATTTGTGACAAAAGATTTTGCAAAAACCTAGGTATTTCTCATGAGCAGCTTATAGAAGTGACCATATACTGAACATAAATTTAGGTTTCTTCTTCTGGCATAGCCTTTCTCTGTTTATTTCTTATCCAGCTGTAAATTCCTGAAAACTTTAATCTTCAAGCTCACAGAAGGGCTACCTACCATGCACAAACCTATAGTTGTTTGCTAGTCCTGGGATAGGCTCCTCACATGTTAATCTGAGGAGTCCTGCAGGCAACAATGGATAACAGCAGAAGGGAAGACAAACTGATGGAGCACTGTCACAACCAGATTCCTGTATCCCAAATATTCTTACAGACAGGTATCTGAGTACTTTCCCGTAGTGCTCCCAGGATTTAATTTACATTAGAAAGGTTGCGTCAGTGCTCTTCCTTCAGTCACACTGAGTGGACATTAAACTTTTCTTCAGTACCATGATTGATGTTGGCATTTATCTGGTTGTAAAATGCTCTTTTAACTAGTGCTCAGAGGAGTGCCAGAAGCAAAGATTTCTTCCTCAGAAGTTGAAATGCCCCCAGGCAAAGAAAGGACAACTGAACCTGTGTCAACTGACCACAACTCAGTTGGATATTTTAACCCTTTACCAGAAACATAAAGATGTTTTTCTTATCCAGCTATATTGGGATATTCTTGGAATTCCAGCTAGATTAAGCTATTAAAGAGAGATGAGCAGAAAGAGTTCCATTTTCTCGATTCTGATAGGGAACAGAAACGAGACAGGCTTCAAGTTGCTCATCTCTGCCAGGGACTAGCATGAGGAGTCTGAGCATTGTCAGGGTGGGCTAATGGCTGAGAAGGACTTTTTGTGACTTTGTCTTAAAAGTTTACTTGGTTAGTGGTGCTCTCTTAATGGTCCAAAATAATTGTTTGAATTCCTGCATGACCTAAAGGCTATACCTACACTAAGTGTTGGTTAAAATAAGTGTTTCATATTTTTGGAGAAAAAGTTCTGTACAAAATAGAAACAACTAAGTACTGAACCCTGAAGACCCCTGACAATGAGGAATTCCAGCCTGCAAACTACAATCCTTGCTGAAGATAAAGGGAATAAATCCCCTCAAAATCCTGCTGGACTATCTTTAGGAGAAAAACGCTTTTCCCACTCCAAATCTGGTTATTGCTGTGATCCTGAGCACCAGGGGAAGATACACAAAACAGATTGCTGAGAATGTTTAGTGCCTTCTGCCATTGGTCTACCCTGTCATTGTCCTTTTTCCAGCTGGTGATCAGGTTCTGACACTTCAGAAAGTGGTAGGTAGATAGGGAAATAATCAAAATATACCTTGGAGGCAGGGAGAAGGAATCCTTTCATAGCCTGAAGGCAATCATGTGAGGTACTCACTACTGATTGCAGGCTGTGATTTGGAGTTTCTTCCACCAAAGGACATTTATCAGTGATTGGATCTTGTCACGTCTTTGTCTGCAAAAGTTTAAAAGCTCTCTACTCTCAGATATTCATCCTGTGGGCTAACACTTGTACAAAACACCTAAATCACTTCTGGTTTCTTTTTTCCTTTTTTTAAAATAAATTGTGGTCTTTATGTTTCCCCTTCTAAAGCCTGCTTGGCAGCCCACAATCCGGCTTTGTGGCTCCCCTTTGAAACCTCTGTAGTCTTTCCTCTGCCTCCCTTAACAGCAGGGACCAGAAAGGCAACCCAGCACACAGCACTGGATAACTAATGCCATACTCCCACTTCTCTGCTTCTGCTTTCAAAATAGCTGTTACACACTTTTGACACTTAAAGCACTTACTAAAGGTAATAGTGTTTAGGTAATAGTGTTCCTGAAGGTTAAACTCCCGTGTGCTCAGGATTCAGGAGGTGCCAGGGTTCAAATACTGTGTTTGGGCAATCTCAATAAATTAATTTGACCTTCCTGTGTGGCCATCACTGTTAGCTCATTCCCATTTCTGTAGGACATGTGCCCCTTTGCCACCCGGTGTATCTGCAGGCACATCTGCACAGACTGCAGGTAGCTCTGAGTGAAAGCTTTCCCCAGGCTGGAAGCTGTTAGGACGCGTTAGCAGGGGCTGTGCCCATGCTAGTTTTTCCTGCTTTCCCATGGAGAAAAGAGGCATGTCAAGGAGTTGAACTCACTGTTGCAAGTACAGAGTCCTGGTGCTGAAGGGGTCTCCAGTCTCACAGTTCTGTCCAGCATCTGATTCTACCCCAGCTACAGTGGAACACCAAACCTTTCATATGCCATCCCTTGCCCTACAGTTGCTAGATTTAACAGTGAGATTGGTCTGAAATACTGTATGCAGCGAGACTTTAAATGTAGGATTTTTTACAGCTGGGTAATGAAAATATTATCTCCAGATGGAAAGTCCTAAGGCCTTTGTCTTTACAAATAATAAATAATTGTATAGTGAGCTACAAGTCTCCTTTCCCCTTACCACCATTATTGGTGGAGCTGTGCTAAATTTATGTCTGCAACTTCACAAATGTTAAAATGATAGCTGTGCCTCTTGACATACGTGTAAAATAGCCATAAGAGATTCTTGCAAAGTGTGGGCATATCCAGGCACTTCTACTGCACAGAAGCAGGAATCATGTAATGCTTCCTAAGGCTTGCTGTGACTTACCTACACTCTTGCTATGTGGGCTTCTGTGGTAGAATCACAGCAGCGTTGCATCCCTACAGCAGAGGGGATGATAATTAAAGTGGTAAACTGGTGAAGGAGTGTGTAAACTAGTAAAATTCCAGTAGTATTTGGTATTTGGTAAAATGTTATTGTTCCTGAAGCAGAACCTAAACTCATTTATTCCTTTGTTTATCAATTTAACCATTTATTTGTAAGGTTTAAGACTGGGATTTTCTTGTTTAATTCCTCTGAACAGTCAGCCACCAAACAGTCTATGTGGTGCTTGTTCTTGCAAATATATGTCTAGACATAATTTTGATTAATTCTCCATAATGAAGCTGTCAGTTTGAATATATTACAATGCAAGTGCATAATGCACAGTTGAAATAAGAACTCCAAACAAGTTCACCTGGTGTGTCTTAATATACTGCAATTATTCTAGTAGGAAAAGAAACAGAGAACATGTTAGTTAGAAGAAGTCTTATCAAGTTGTGTGGAATTGAATTAATTCAGGTTACATATATTCAGAGGCTGATCTTACAATGTTGCATGGCTTACTCTTTAATAGCTACCCATCCTGTTTGAGCCTTCTTTTTGAAAGGGTTAAGAGTACATTTTAATGAATTTTTGATGCTTGTGTCAACCTTATTGTTACAGAACATGACAAAGTATTATAGTCTATTAACTATGGGCATCTATTAAGTTGCCCTCTGAAGAGGATTTCATTGCCATACAGCTAGATATTGTTCTTCCCTGCTACGTGTGCAAGGCACATTTATGATTGAGCAATGACAGCCCTTTGCAGGGAGAGAAAATGGGATTTTCTAGAACTTGCTGACCCAGGCAATTCATCACGTGGCAAACACTGTCCACAATAAAGGCTCGTGGTTCTTGCACCTCTTGAAAGCTGTGAAAGAAGTAAACAGATGGTAGGAAAAGCATAGTCACCTTCAGCTGGGGTGGAAAGTCAGTCCTGGAAATGGAGGACAGGGAAAGGGCTGGCTGCGCTTTACTCCTACTGCACTTAAGAGGATAAACCCTATTTGCCTTCCCTGACACTGTCTGGGAATGCAGTCTGATTTACATAGCCATTTTAACCCATAGCTAAAGCAATTCTGCCCTAATTTTATATTATAGAATCAGAGAATGATTTAGGTTTATCAGGCTAATTGACTGGTATCTGTGCATAGATATGTATATATGTATGTGTGCATGTGCATCTACACCCACTCTGCTCTGTAGTACGATTTAATTCTCCAGGCTTTCATGGGAGATTTTCAGTTCTCTCTACTGGCACCTCAGTTAGTGGAATATGTGGCTTGCCAGCTCCCAGAGCTGTGTCCATCTCATCTTACACCTTAGGAACTGGTAATTTGAAAGTGTGATAGAAGCAGAGATGAAGTGAAGCTTCCAGCCCTCTCTTGTCCATACTGTATGTCATGCCCTAGAGTAAAAATAAGTTTTAATATCAGCTACCTATTTGGGAGATGGACACATTTTGCAATTTCAGAGAAAATTAATTTCAGCCACATAAAAAATGAGATGACAAGCTCCAGGCCCCACAAATAATCTAGGATTTAGGAATCTGGTCTTAGGCTATGACCAAAGTCCTTCAATCTCCTTATATCATCCTCCTCAGAGGCATATGGTTCAAAAGGTTTGAATGTTAAAGAAAGAACAGGAGGGCTTCTAGAAAATTATCTCTCCTGGAAAAAGCAATGAATTCTGTTCCAAATTCATTCTGATGCTATGAAATCACTACCGGGTTTGCAGGTATGAATCTAAATAAGCAGCACACATGCCAAGCCTGCAGTACTGCAGGCTTCTCACATGCCTGCCTACATAAAACCCTGCAGGTAAAAGAGCTACATTACCCAGAACATTTTGTAAACCATTAATCTAACTTATCCTTGCAAGAGAGGTTAGCCTTACAAATGGTCCTCCCCTCAACTTCCAACAATGAACAAATCACCCGATTAAGTAGCTGCTTTTAGATATTTGAAAAACATAGACACCTTAAACATTTTAATTTAAGATCCCAGAAACACTACCTAGCGTTTGATCAGTTGTCTTCAACTTTTTGCTCCAAGTATTCCAGTAATTGTGGAACCACAGTAACATGAGTGCATGAGAAATTCTACAGAAAATCAAAGAGCTGTGTTATATTATGCATAAAGTGGTCTAATGAGCTTACCACAGAGACACTTAGTTATAAGATTTTTGCTCTGTTTTTTGAAACATAGAGCACTATCACCATCTAAATCGTACAGACTACTCCTCAGCATCACTGTATATCACTTCTGAGAAATTATTTCAGGTAAATACATTTTAACATAAATGTCATAAAATCCTTCTTTGGTTCAAAATAGGAAATAGGGAATTTTTTGGGGGTGCTTACTGACATGAGGAGTTACAGGGATCCATGGGGTCCAGGGATGATGGATCTGTAATCAACTAATGCATTATGTAAATGTGCAACACTCTCATCAAATTCAAATTTGCAGAGAGAAAAAACCCAAGGGAATAAATGGCATTAAAAGAGTTTTGGGATTTTTTTTTTTTATTCTATTATTTTTAAGTTCTCAGACACCTGGCAAGCAGCATCAAAAGTAAAATTTTTGCACAATTTCTTTTCTAGACATTTCCTTCACCACGCCAATTTTACACACAAAATGAAATATGTCATAGAAACTATGGTCCTTTCTACAGCTATGCAAGTACTGAACAACAAGCTCAAAGATATTTACAAGAACAACAGCCCTTGCCTGGTTTTCCGCAGCTGTTTCTGCTCTCGCCTCCCATAAGACACTTGACAGAATAATTACCAGGCATGCCAGTATATCAGCTTGAAATTCAGGCACGAGTTTTACATCTCTTGGCATGCCAATTCAACAGAGGATGCAGTGGCGAGCAGCGGTGGCAGCCGCGGGGGGAGCTCCCATACACAGAGCTTGTCCCAGGACACTCAAAGGGTTAAAAACCACATGCTAATCTTTCCATACTATCACAGGCACTTAATCTTACTTGAAGGAACACATTTCGCCTGTAGACATCATAGCCCCGGGGTGTGAGCAGGAGAGGGGTGGCGGGGCAGGACAGCAGCGGCCGGAGGGCACAAGGGACATGCTGGGAGAGAGCTCCAGCTGCCTCCCGGGGACACAGCCCACGTGTGACTCCTTATCCAGGCAAGGAAAGCAGCAGCCGACTCTGTCCCCGCAATGCACAATGCAAATGGAGCCGTGCCCAGCTGGGTTGCTGCGGGAGCCGCTGTCAGAATGCCCGGCGGCTCCAGGGACACCAGGATTTCACCAGGATTTCTCAAAGAGCAGAGATGTAGCCTACTACGGTGAAACGATGTTGATGCCTCCTGGGAACGTTTTAAAGCGTCCCTCCAACCTCCCCCTGCACCTTTTTTCTTCTGCTGATACAAGAAGCATGTATGGTCGATGCCTGCGAAGCACACCCGAGTGTTAGAGAGAGATTTCATTCACTAGAAAGTGATTATGAAGCGCTCGCTAATTATAGCAACTGCATTAAAGGGTTCCCAAAGAATATATCAGCCTAAGGGCAGAAGAACTATTCCCAAGAAATAACATATTAGGCTACTGGGCTTTTTTTTTTTCTTTCTGCTTGCTGAACATCCTCCAGCCCTATGCATTTACTTTAAAATTATTTATCTGAATGCATTTGAATTGATTATTGTCACTATCCTTCTATCGCAGGGAATTATGGTGCATAATTGTAACTGTGCTGTCTGGTTGGAAGCAGTCACACAAGATGCAGATTTTATTCCCCGGGTGAAGAATGCAAGTATTTCCATAGCAAAGTATTAATGTTTAAAGTAAAATCTCCTTGAGAGTGGGTGTTTATAATTCCAGATTCCTTTAGAGCAAATATTTGTGTCTATAAAATTCATTTGCAAAAGATTTGACAGGATGTGTGCAGAAAACAAAGGTCAAAACCATAAAAGTGTATTGAAAAAGACAAAAGTAAAGTCCTTGAAGTATGGTGTGAGTGTTGGTGTGCATGTGCTACAGGTAAGAGCATTTTAAAAAAAAAGTCTGTACCTGTGTAGATGAAAATGTGCAGTTCAGAAAATACATGCATTGTAGGTTGCTGTTTCTGTACCCCATAGAGAGAGATTGTGTGTGTGTGTATGGATGTGCATGCGTGCATGAAGGAGAGGGAGAGAGAAAATGAGGAGGAGAGTGGGAGGAAGATAGGTACAGAGCCAGAATTTATTTTTTTTTTCCTCCTATCAAGATGATTATAGTGTTCTTAGAAATGAGAGGACTCTACCAAAGATTTTCAACTTCAAAGAAAAGTTGTCAGTGAAAGCTCATCTTCTCCTTCTCTCATTAGCAGGCAGAAAAGCCTTTAACATAATCTAGCATAGAAAAGCAGAAGAGTGTACTTCCCTCCCAAGTTAAGCAAAACATTTTGCAGGCATGTGACGGTCTGAAGCTAAAGAACAAAAAGAAGCAGTAAGAATTCTAGAGGACTATGAATACAAACTTGAATATATTAATGCAACTTGGAGCTATTTAGCGGTAACCTTTGATACAAAACTCCTGTGGTAGCTTCATTTCTGGTATCAGTGTTCAATTTTTTCTATCAAATCTGGGTTGGATATTTTTTAGAGCTGCATTTTATTTCCCCAAATGGACTTTGTGTGTGTGTGCAATAGGGAAAATCTCTCTTACTTGCCTGTGTCTGGATGTAGTCAATGGCTCCATGTGCTCTGTCATGCCCTAGAAGCTCCCAGCCATCTGCTGAACATGCCTGCAGCTTTGGCACAAAGTCTGCAGTTGCAGGTGTGCACTGAGGCAGATCTCATGGCTGCCCACTGTTATCTGTGCAATCTGGGTTGAATCCACCCTGCACACCCAGCGTGCAGCAAGGAGGATGAACAGTCTTAGCAGTTGAAAAGAAACACAAAAATCACTGAGCTCCAGCTTATCAAATCACATCCAGCAGCTATTACTTCACAGTACTTATGAATGGTTCCTGTTTCAAATTAAATTAATCATGTTGAACAACATTATCATGATTTTTAAAAGCCTATGCTTTTAAGGCCAAGACATAACCTAAGAAGTTTACTTTGTTCAGTCAATAAGATCCTAGAGAATTTCCATAGCATTTTGAATCATAGAACATCTTGGGTTGGAAGGGACTTTTGAAGGTTGCCTAGTTCCACCCCCCCTGCAATGTGCAGGGACATCTTCAGCTAGATCAGGTTGTTCAAAGCCCCATCCAGTCTGGCTTTGAACCAAGGGTGCATCATCCACATCTTCTCTGGGCAACGTGTTCCAGTGTGTCACCACCCTCTCCTAGTGAAGAATTTGTTCCTACTCTCTAACCTAAACTTACCCTCTTTTCAGTTTTAAGCCATTTCTCCTAGCTCTGCTACTTCATGTCCTTGTGAAAAATCCCTCTCCAACCTTCTTATAGGCCCTCTTTAGGTACTGAAAGGTCACAATGAGGTCTTGTTGGAGCCTTCTCTTCTTCAGGCTGAACAAACCCATCTCTCTCCTTTCCTCAAAGGAGAGCTACTCCATCTCCCAATCATCTTTATGGTCCTCCTTTGGTTCCACTTCAACAAATCCATGTTCTTCTCATATTGGTGGCTCCCATGCTGGACACAGCACTCCACGTGGGGTCTCAGCAGAGTAGAACAGAGGTGCAGAATCCCCTCCCTCATCCTGCAGGCCATGCTGCTTTCAAAGGAGCCCAGGACAGGGTTGGCCTTCTGGGCTGCAACTGTGCATTGCCAGTTCATGTGTAGCTTTTCAACCACCAGTACACTTAATCCTTCTCATTCAGGGCTGCTCTCAATCTCTTCACGCCTCACCTGTGCTGATATCAAGGGTCACCCTGACCCATTTGCAGGACCCTTCCTTGGTTTTTTTTGAGCCTCATGAGGTCAATGCAGACCCATTTCTCAAGAGTCTTCTCTAAGAGATTCCAGTGGTCAAGTTTTATTAATTTCTCCAACTGCACTTGCTCTTTTTCTTTCCATATGCTGTGCAGATGGATTTTGTGGCAGCTTTCCTTTCAGCACATATTTTACAATCCTTTGAGTTAATTACCTACATTTATATGTTTTTATTTGGAGGTAGAAACTACTCTTTAGTGACAACAAAAATAAAGACTAAAGGAAGTAAAAAAAAAAGCCCCTTCCATTTTCTTCTCCCCTTCAAGGAAGACTCCTCTTGCACAAATAGGAATTGCAGGTCCTTTTACTGCCAGAGTCAAAAGCACAAATCAGACACTGATGATGACATAATAAGCAATTCTGTATGCCTGGGAAACTATCATCCTGTTAGCTTGCATTACAAAAGATTCAAAGATATTTCATGGACAAATATGGGTCTAGAGATGGTAGGTCTAAGGCACTACTAATCTGTGTCAAGTATTAAATCAGCTGTCTAATATTAGATAACAAGTCTCCTGGCATAAAGCAGTGTGCATATGAAAAGGTGCTTTTCCCTGTTTGTCAATATCATTCCTGTGATTGCCAAAATATATAGGAGCTGTAGAAATTTTGTGTGCCAGAAGAAAAGAATGAAGGGTGGCAGGCTGATACACTGTTTGTAGTAAGTTAGCAGATCTATAGAATAAATTCTTATGAAATATGACCAGAAAATACATGACATAATTTATACAAGTCATGTGTCTTGTAAACATGCTGTGACTCCCAGCCTGTACTGCCCCACCTTTTGCAGCACTTTAGCCTCACCTCACAAATATAAGCTGTGTAATTACTTGGTTTCCCTCTTTTGTAATTAGTATCTGAAATGCTATGAGAGCAGAACAGTAGCAATTTACATCTCTTTCAGCTCAAATACAAAGCCATAAGGACCGAAAAAACCCCCAAACTGAACCCTGTGAGTTGGACACTGTAAATACTATATAAGACCTTAACGCATTTGCAGTTTGTATAAAAATGCAACTTTATGTTGTAAGTCCATAAAGAAACAATATTTTATTTGATTTCACTGTGGTACATGAGTACTCCTCAGTGTCAGTGATACCAAGAGTGAACTTGTCCATAGGCAAACTGTTGAGTATTCTGTCACTCACCATTAGCAATTATCTCAGTATGTTTACAGTATAATAATACAGCAATTCTGCTGTAGGCTGGAAAAGACAAATGATACTTCTGCTCATTCATCAGTTCTTTCTTGTAATAAATTACAGACAGTTAACTCTTCCCAAAATATTCCTTAAAGACTGATGAAATAAAATTAAAGAAGTATAAGTAATCCTAATTCTTCAGAAGTCACTCAGGACTGATAGAACACTATGCATCTATTTAATTTCAAGTCTACAAATTGAATGGAGGGGCTGGCAGAATTAAAAAGGATTTATTTTAAAAACATTCCATAGCAAAAGTATTCATTTGAAATTAATCAGTTACTGCAGCACTGCAATGTCCTGTTTCACTTCTTACCTTTAGGCAACTTTTCAAAAAACAGTGGAAAGATTTAAAGGCATGGTGTAGAAAGCCAAAAAGGAGATGCAATAAAAGAAGAGAAGTAAAATACAAACAAGGTTTTTTTTTTTTAACTGTACTTTTTCATTTCACTTGGTGTTACATAAAGATAACCTAAAACAGGAGGAGTGGCATTAAGTTCTTTCCTGCCAAAATAATTCAATATGACATCAGCACTGAAATTAGGATTTTTTAAAGTTGCAACCAGAGATCCCTAAGAAAAGGTAATCCTGCCCCAAACGTTTCAAAAGCTGGGCAGTGGCGAGCGGAGGGGATTGGGGAGGTAAGAGCATGGTTGGTGTCAGGTCAGTATGTACCATGGTGGCAAGGAGCACCCTGAGCAGCATCATCCTGAGTACACCTGCACTTTATTTTGGCTGTGCTGCTCAGTACTCTGAGCAGTCACTGTCACTAAGCTCCTTCATTCTCTCTTGTAAGTGTGACCCTCTCAAGGTTCAGCTTATAATTACTTGCATTGAATTTCCATAAAGCTGGGCAATGATGAAGAACTTTATTGTTCGTGTAGCTCCAGGGGGAATGCCTAAAATTGACATTGAAGCTAAGTACATTAGATTAAAAGAAACAGCTGTACGTAATAAGTCCCGAGTCACATCATTGTAACATCAGAAGAATATTCTGAAAACAAGAAATCTCTTCTGAACTCAGAAGAGGTTTATGGCTCAGTATTTATCATCACTAAGTGGAATTTCCATGCATAATGACAGGAAGCAGTCAAACTTCAGCATATTTCATCCAGTCACAGATAGAATTTGGACTCCATTAGACATAACACAGCATAACATAATGTCTGTCCTGGGTGAAGCCTGAATAGATGCTGATGTTTTCTGCTATTGCTTTTGTGACCTTTTTGGTTTCTGTTTGTCCTCACATCTAGATCTGTATCAGGTGGAAAACATCTTTTTTATTTCAAAGTTGATCTAGCTCAAATTGATCCAAAATTTGCATGCATGGTCCTGAGGCTGGTGAAATAAGGTTTCACCTTTTAACAGTGAGCACTGTCTAATGCTAGAGGGTCACAGAGCATTAACCTCAAGTACACCAAATCTTCTTACCTCTTGACTCTGTATCTCAAAGGAGGCAGTACTGAGTCAAAATTCAAGTTTAGAAGGGATGACAATTTCTAGTGAGAAATTATCATCTCTGCTTCAACATGTTTCAAATGGTCACTCTTGGGTAGTGATGCACAGATGTGCATGCTAAGCCTCTAACATGCTATACCTCCTGTTATGCTACATGTTTGATGTAATTTTCTCATATTTAACATAACCTTAAGGGCATGGCAAAACCTGTGTAAGAGAGGCATCTGTGATGAGAGCAATTTGAGTGTAAGGGTGCAAAATCTAATTTCCTGTAATAGCAGAGTGGCTGGCTGGAGGTGAGCCACAGTATATACTAAAGCTACAAAGCTGAAGACATCTGCCTTTGGATTTAGTTGTTAATATATTGCTGCTAAATTATTGTTGTCTTTAACTCTGTTTTGAGAATGCCTTTCTTTACACACAGTTCATACCCTTATGATGTTCCAATAAGGCATGTATTTTGATTTTATTTTTTGCCTGATTTCCCAGCTGGTTGGACAGGGAATATTAAAAGCAGCAATTATGGAGATGAAGAAGGCATTAGAAAGTTTTGGCCACAAACTTGATGTTTGCAGTCTGAAGGAGGTTGTTGTGGTGCCTCTCCCTAGGAAACAGTAGACTGAAAGTGTGAGTCTTTTTAGATAGAGACATTCCTTTTCTGAGAAATAAGGAATATAGTGCATTAGGAGTCCAGGTGGTATTCAGGACAGTTCAGGGTTCCTCTACAGGCTATCAGATAATGAAATGGGTGGTTGTTCTTTCAGTGACAGGTTAAGCAACTGTTCAATTTCTTTCTCACATATGCTACACAATCTATGGGTTGTAGCTGACTTATTTCTAGTTTATTTCTGAGAAAAGTGAAGCAGGATAGAGACTTACAGTACAGTAATTTCAC
>VRYO01002297.1:45854026-45975477 GCA_009812075.1 Sialia sialis
CAGCTCTCCACCCACCCCCCCGCCTGCCTGGCTGTGGCTCTGTGGCAGCTCTTGGCCCGCCCAGCTCACACTTCCAGGCTGGCATTTCTCCGGAATTTGTCCATAAATAAGCCGTACCTGGTGATTAGCCACACTTCTGGGATCAGCTCGATTCTTCAGTGAAATAGGTGCGGCTTATCAGTGTGAAATTACTGTACTGAGTTTTGGTTTATCCTGTGTGCCAGAGTCTGAGCACCTACATTAACTTGGATATGAACATCCCCCACAATTGCACCTCATCCTGTGTCCTCCCTGCCCTTGACTTGTCCATCCCCACTCAGAAGAGATGAAGGTCACCGGTAACTGATTTTATTAATAGTTCTCATCAGCTCTCACAGTGCCAAGAGAGCACTTCTCTCCCTCAGAAGAGTCTTTTAGAGAGATTTGAAAGGTTATTTAGTGTGGGGGAGTATTTTAACCTAAATTCTATGTAGCTCCAACTTAAGCCTGCCAAGATCCTGCAGAAAATATCAGATTTGCTTACTTGGAGATAAAGTCCAAGGTTTCCTATATGGGTTGTAAAAACTGAGACCTTGGTCCAAGTCAAAGTTAGGTTAATTCAGCCAAGTGTAGACATCAGCAGAATCTGTCAGCAGCTGACAAGGTGACTTTAACTGGTTCTTTGACAATTTGAAGCCTTTGTTCCTTTCCTTGCTGGATGCCTGAGAGGATCAGAGTCTGCCCTAAAACCATTATTGTGTGGCATTGTGACCTCTTAAGTGTCCTGTTGAACATGCATGAAGTTCTTACTCCATTAATAAGTGATAGATATGTATCAGTATGTTAATGATTCCTGGCTCCACAGGAGCCATGCCACACACCTACAGAGTGCCATGGTGCCTGCACAGATTCAGTGGCTGTCCTGCCAGCAGCAATTCCCTGATAGACAAAGAATGAGTTACATTACAGATCTGGCTGAACAAACTGTCCAGAGTTTCACTGTGCCACTGGCCCAGAGGCACCAGACATTTGATTTTGGTTCTCTTATACTTTTGTGGGTCTTTCCATCAGCAGCTGGTGAAAGAGGTACAAGCCTTCCTTGCAGTGCTTTGGATAGGTCTGCATGGCATACAGGGAGATTGCTTTGTCTGCACTTCGAGCAAAACAAAGGCGGAACAGCCATGGACTCCTGGGGCTCAAAGCCAACATGTAGCACTGGATAGCAGTGTTGGTTCAGGGTCTCCAGGCATCTGCCAGCCAGGAACTCTGTGTCTTGCCTCAACACACAGCACAGGTGTTGCCTCACTCTTCTCCAAAAGTCTTAGCCACTTTGGGAACAGGCAGCTCTCCTGCTTGTGACAAAATCCTGCAAAACTGATGCTGATACAGCAGAGAGCTGTCTCTAACTCAAGTCTCAGTTGTGCATTGAGCTAGTGCTTTGATGCTTAGGTTTGGTTCATGATAAGGATCCGCGTGAAGGTCAAAGTTTTGCTTTTATCATGTAGTCCCTGCACTAATTTCAGAGCAGTTACTGAAGAGGCAGTCTCTTCTGGCCATGACAACACTGTAGTCTTAACTAAAACCATCCAGTTAAGCTGCAAGTAGAGGAGAAGCCCAGATTTGTTCTGCTAAATGTGACATGAATTTTAACATTCCTCTTAGCATGTGAGAGAGAAGAGGTCAAAAAGTAATATATTAAATGCTTTGTTTTGGTAGGAAAATCAGTCAATTACTTGTGATTCCAAATTAATTTCTTTCAGATCAAAGGAATTACATTTAAAAATCATGCAACCAGCAGCAGTATGTTCTGTAATAACAGAAAATCAAAGGATTTTCACAAGAAATGCACACTGGTGGATCAACTGTCTATTGCTGGATGATAAAGAAAGGCCTAACATCATACAATAGCTATTTTTATAATGTAATAAGGTCTAGGGAGAAAAAAAGATGCAAAATGTTAACCGTTTTAAATTCATATCTGTCTGAAAAGAAATGCTCAAAAATATGCCCTCAAATAAAGGAATTGTGAGTTTGGATAGGTTTCACAACACTGACATTGTCTCGTGACTCCTGACTAAAACCAATGGTTTTTCTCAGTATGCTGAGATAATCAAATACTGTCATCTATGCGAGAGCTGAATGCAAAGCAGGTCTCTGGTCTATAGGAATTTTTGAGATTTCAAAGCTCACTCGGGACAAAGGGAAAAGGAAAATAAATTCTGTCATAATAATAAAAAAGACTCTTTTAGTCAAAACATTCTTTCTTTTCCTGATAATTGACTTTAATTTTTTAAACTTTTTCATGATGCAGTAATGAAAATTGCTGCTGAAAAAAAAAATATCTTATGTCAGAAAAGAAGGCTTTTGCTTTAAAGAACCAAAAAGAGGTATTTTGACAATTTCAAATTTAAATGATCCTGGGACCTACTAAAACTGATCGCCTGCTGTGAATAGCTTCAGTTTTGACATATGGAACTTTGTAATGAAAATTGCTTTTTACTGGAAATGCTCTAATTAGTTTTACCTTTATTTCTTTTCATGTCTGACATATGACATTGTAATATAATAAGAATTCTCTTTAGATTCCTAAAGCATTATCTGAATCATTTTCCATATGTTAATTTTGCTTAGAATATATTAAAATCAAATTTACTAATTAGATTTTTCCGGCATCATCAGATGTCTCTATGTTTGATTAAGAGTACTGCTGGACATACTGCATGGCATCTCAGCACTAATGTTATTTGTTCATGGATATTTTCTATATTATCTGAACCGAGACATTTAATATAACTGATCAAAGGATTTATTTAGCCTGCCTGGTGCTCCATGGCATAGTGAAAGATGCAGATGTATTTACTATAAACTCAGTCTCTGTGTATGCTGAATTACTGAAATTTCAAGGAGATAAATATAAGACTAATGAACAACCTTCAGAATAAAACACAAATCACAACAAGAAATTTGATGACAGATTTTTAATGGCACCAGTCTTCCATCACTGAGATTTTCAGAAGATTTCAAGTCCTATGTAAGGATAAAGAGACTTTTAGAAATACCAATTTCTTCAATTGAGAGCACTGAGATCTAAAACAGTGACACATTTTATTCAGTACAGTACTCAAATATTTAGAATTGAATGCCTGTGTCACATGGATGATTTATAACTCAAGTAGTGGAACATGTCATTAGTATCTATAAAATGGAAGCATAGGAAAAGCCTCTACATAATCCAGGTTAAAATTATTCTGCTTTTCAACAGTTCATGTGGTAGCTTTCCCACCCAGAGGTATGTCACACCTAAGAATTCATTAGTAATGCCAGCTGAGTGCTAAAGGACATTGCTGCTGAGGCCCATAACTGCTACTCAGAAGAATTCAAGTCTTATTGTGGAAGAGTGTTTAATATGAAAAGGCAGAAGTCATCTGGTGAAACAGCTTTATCTGGGGTGTTAATTTTCTCATATCTTCAAAACCTGTTTCATTTTCACAAAAGGATGCCCAGAAAGTGGCCTGACACATTTTCTTCACACTTTTAGACTACAGAGAGTTTATCTTGAGGAAACAGAATATTTCCCACTCTAGTGTTGTGAATATTCAATTCACAGGTTTGGTCCTGACATCAGTGACATGGAAACAACACCCTTGGTCTCAGCCTCAAGTCTCCCTGGTTTGCACCACAATTGCACATTCTTGTCAGTCACTTAATGCTCATACCTGTTGACATTGATTACAAATACTTCTTCCTTCACTGTAAAATGTGTAATTACCCTAGGGTTTCTAAGGAACTAAAGGAGTAGAGTTGCTCATTTCCTATGCCACCTGATAGCTACAATATTCCTTTGTAATAGGAGAGGACACTGGAAAAGCTGTAAAGGAAGCAGAGGTGATAAACATCAGCTTATTACTATGTATTATTCTATGAAGCTCTCAGACCTGTAGGCACTGGACATGGAAATCCAAGAAAATTTGATCCCTTCTTCAAGCACTTCAGAGTCCAAAACCTCTCTTTCAGCAGTACAAACAAATAGGAGAAATATCAACAACTGTAACATTCTAAGTTATGCCAATAACTACCTGGAGGTGATCTTCATGGATGAGCATGAAGCAAAGCATATTACAGTGGGGAGAAGATAGTGGGGAATGTGATTCATGCATTTAATTACCTTAGGAACAAGTTCGTGAAGGTCTTTTCAATGATGCCTTCTCATTCCAGATGTTCAGTGCAGGCATGCTCACACTTTGTAGGCAATTACTGAAAAAACTCTGGTAGGAAGTCAGGGAAGCACCTTCTGGAAGGGAAGAGTGACTTTCTGTAACAGGAAAAGCACCAGAGGACATGTCAAGTGCAAAATACTTTTGAGTAAAATGAAAAGCGTTTGCTGTTGTTTCCCCTGGGATTCTGCATAGAACAGTCAGGACTTACCAGGCTATCCAAAACACTGCATTTCTGTTAGTTTTTCCAGCTAAAGGAGAGTGTTTCCATTGGGTTTGTCCAGAATTTCAGAGTCAGGCAATATGAATCAAAGTTCTAGGGAAGCCTAAAGATGTGTGATTATGCAATGCTAGTCAAGAAATATAAAAATTACTGCAGACACAGATGGAGTCTGAAAACACAGCAGAAGCCTCAGAAAATGGAATAATTTTTCTGCTAGAACAATTACAGTGTAATCAAAGTTTCATTATAAATGAAACTGCAATTCCCACATTGCACATATGAAACAATTAGTGACTTTAATTTGCCTTACTATAAAGGGAGCTTTGCTACAGAATTTATTGTGAAAATAGAATCAAGCAATTCAGTTGTAACATTACCTGAATTTTTTCAAATGGCCTACACAGAAATATTTTCTGATACAAGCCTCTTTTGCCTTCAAACCACCAAAGGCATAGTGTTCTGGACTGGCAACTTATCCCCCTTTCCTCCTTAAACTATGCCATGTGCTCCTTTGGACCCTACTGCTGCTTAGCCCAGCTCTTAAAAGCAGGCAGAGATTGGTTGGCAGCCCTGGAGCTACAATGCAAAAATCAGCCATCCTCAGTTGCCCTTTTGCAGGGATGGATGATGATGTGGCTTATCAGAATGTGTCAGTGTTACACTGCCTTGGAGAAATACCACTTGCAAATACTCCTACACAGACAGCTCATGTCTTGGATCTGACTGTGATGGGAAACAGTGGAGCTACAAGTTTGGGAGAGAAGCAGTGGAGACTGGGTGGATCTTGGCTCTGCCTCCCCTACTTGACAGCTACTGTAACTGTACTGCACGTGGGTTGTTGAAACTTTCAGATAGTATGAGCCAGCATTAATAAGCTATTTCTCTGTTTCCCTCTCCTCAACCAACTGAAGGAGTAAATGAGTAATTGTGACTCATCTGATGCTTTTGAGAGATTAGGTTTCTTGAGAATATTTCTAAGTTGATGTTGGTCATACCAGAATCTTCTTCTTATCCCTGTGCCAGATAGTCACAAGCCAGCCCATTTTACCTGGACTACATACTATTGTTTACAAAATGTTGATTTTGTACCGCTGCGTTTTTCTTCTTCTAAATGGTAAGGCAGAGTGAAACAAAGGGATTTCAGGTCTCAAATTAAATGTAGTTATTTACTTGACTGAAGTAGCTGTAAAGCTTTCATTCTACTGAATTGCTTTTTTAAAGAAACTGAAGGAAATTGCTATAGTTTTAGGAGTGTTGAGGCACTGACCTAGAATAGGTGAAGAAGAATCAAGAAGGGGATGTCTAGAGGTACTCCCCCAAGGACCAGCTGCCTAGGCAGAGGGAGCAAAAGCTGAGAGTGGCAATCATTGGATTTCATTAGGCAATCCAGTACAGTTTGTGTCTAGTGGCTCTGTGATATGAGTGAAAAAGTGCAGCTGAGATGAAACAACACCCTGGGAAGTGAGTAGATAGTAGTAGAAGCTGATCTGCAGACAGAAAGAATTCCCCCAAAAGTGAAGGACAATGAGAGCTCACACCTCACTGCTGTGACAGCCAGTAGATGATTTTTTTTTTTTTTTTTTTTTTTTTTTGCCTAGAGGGATGGTGGCTGTAATTCATTTCTCCACCTGCTAGTCAGAGTGAGCAGATTTCCACAGCATGAGAACTCAAGCATGCATGCTGTGCTTGCTGAGGAAAATGAGCAATATCCCCACCTTGACAGCAATGGCAAATGTCCTAGAGAAGTGTGTGTCCTAGATGTGATTGTCTTTTCCTTTTTAAACAAAATGCCCATATTTAAATAAAGCTGCAGTAGGAAGCTTAGACTACCAAATCCTCACAAAATGGTGATGTCCTCCACAAAGCATGCTTATTTGTAATGTCATCTAAACCCAGTAATGATTCCACATTTAAGTGGTCAGTGGTGGAGGATTGAGACAAAGGGTAGCTAGGTATTATTAATGATTTTCGGTCCTGGATTTCAATCCAGGGCAGCTGCTAACCCACTCTCAAAACACCATGGATTTGCTTAAATCTATCCCAGCTTGGACCTTTACCAATTTCTGTCTGCTCAGAAGCTGTATGGTTCATGAATCCCCATCCCTGTAAATGTTATGACACAGCCCTATCCTGGTGGATAGCAAGGCAAGTAAGTGTAAGTGAAATACTCTCACGGTAAGACCTTTATTTCAGTTTTAATGCTTTTTTTATTTGTCATTTGCTAAGGTATTTTGCAGAGGCTTTACTTCCCTGCAGGCTTCCTTCTCCCTGACAAGCTCTATCTGCTGGCCAGGATAAGACACCCAGCAGCAGCTTGCAGCTTGCAGGCAGCTGGGAAGATCCCACTGCTGCTGGGCAGTGGCACAGGAGTGCTGTGGGTGCTGGAGGGAAAGAGCTGCAGGGACAGCGGGCACAGAGAGCTCGTTCAGCCCCTTCTCCCACTCTGGCAGGCACTGCCCTGAAGGCACTGCTGGGCTTGGAGGGAGGTTTTGCTTTGTGAATGGCTTCAAGGAGTGACAAAAGAAGCCAGGGAAAATTATTGACTCAATAGGGTTTCCATAAAATTCGATCTTTCCCCCTAATGATTTTTGGCTTCCTATCTCTAAAAACCTAAGAGATCAATCAAGATACAGTTAGGGAATCTAATTAAGGGCCTACAGTAATAATGATGACCTTCCTCCATCCTGTTTTGTTTTTTTTGTTTTATTTTTGGTGGGGTTTTTTTTGTTGTTGTTTTTTTTAATATTGGACTTCTCTGGGAAAAGCAGAGTCCTGGCACAAACAAAGCATCTCTGTCTGTTCCAGTGAAGTTTTGCGTCCTTTAGAACCAGAACTCCTTTCTCTCTCTTTTGTGAATGTTAGTTTTATTTCATTTCATGGTTTCATGTATCATTTTATTTTCATTCCTCCTCTAAGTAATACTCGAGGAAATGAGATGCCTGAAATAATCAGTGAAAGTCAAGTATGCAAAAATTAAACTCACTTAGGCACTTTAGCTAAGCTGACTGATCTTGGACATGGAAATTTTCACAGTTTGAATTCTGCTCAGGTCAGCAGCAGCAAAGTTCATTATTTTCTGGTGATTGTTTTGTGGCCTATAGGATATGGATTGAAGTTTTCTTCCTGTGGAATAGGTTTTATATCCCCTGCTCTCTGCAGGCTAGAAATGGGAACTCTATACAGCTGGACAGAAGGGGATTTCAGCTCCCCTATGAAATATGGAACAATTGCTTCCAGACCTGGAAGGATTTCAGACTATCAGACCTTCAAATTGCTTCTGGTATGTGTATGAATAGAAAATATTGTAAGCCATTTTTAAGAAGCTTGAAGTGCTATGGAGGAGCTAGATTTTCTTTTCTATTCAACCAGCACAAGCTGTGAAAGACTGGCAAAATCAACTTGGCCAGGTGAAGGAAAGACTGGAGTGCTCTGGCAGACCCAGCTCAGGAACTCGATATCTGTCCATATTTCTGGACAGCACTGTACAGAAGGATCTTCATCATCCTTTTCTCCCAGTTGAGCAAACACCCTACCCACTTTCTTCTGTCTTCCTACAACAACCGTGAGTGTTATCTTGCAGGATAACTTCTCTAGGTTCCTAACCTTAGTTTTTCCCTAGAAAACATAGTGCTAGTTTTGAGCAAGCTCCCAAAGTGCTTAAAACGCTTTTCTTTCTTCCCAACTTTATTAATGTCAGTCTTTTATTGCTAGGCATTGTATCGCCAGCTTTCACTTCTGGTGTGTGAATGTGGTGGTTGTTTGTTGGGACTGTTACCGTGTCGCTCAGTGCCCCATTCCTCAGAGCATGGAGCAAGCACAGAGGAAGAACTGTGGGAAAATCTGCTGACAAGCTGCACCATGCAGTCCATGAGGTCTTGAGCTGCGTATGGTCAGGAGCAGGCATGGCAAATACAAGTGGAAACTGGGGGATAAGTGATGCTTGTGAGCAATACAAGATAAGGAACACATGAGAGCTAGCCTAAGGGTAGTGTCCACACAACAGGATTTCAAGGTACAGTAATTTCACGATTATAAGCCACACCTGATTATAAGCCGCACCTCCCGGTAGCCGGGAAGACCACGGGATCTGTCCATATATGAGCCGCACCTGAATATAAGCCGCATTTATTTTTTTTTTTTTTTTAGATAAAGCCAAGATCCATGTGTAACAAAGTAACAAATTAGTAACAGAATCACACCAGTGCCGGGTTTGGTGTCAGGTGCTCAAGTTGCAACAGTTTCTATAGACCAGTGAAGCCTTTAAAGGCAGCCCCAAGCGCCCTTCCACAGCTGGCTCTCACTTCCAGGTTGGCATTTCACTGGGATTTGTCCATAGATAAGCCACACCTGAATATAAGCCGCACTACTGGGGCAGGCTGGATTCTTCAATGAAAAAGGTGCAGCTTATAATCGTGAAATTACTGTAGATGCTGACAAGGCCAACAGCTAGAGGAGCAACCACAGAAATGCCAAGAACTGCACTAAGGGAGAGCTGAGATGAAAGCCATATGGACACTCAACTGGTCTTATTTCTGGAGATAGCAGAAGGACTAGAAAATGTTCAAACGGCCATTCTTCTGTCTGCAGTTATTGTTCTTTCTGAGCTGGTCCTGGGATACTCTGGTAAACGAGCTGTGCCCTTCTTCGTCATTGGACACCAGGGTAAAATACCAGTCATGGGGGCTGGAAGCCATCCACCTTCCCCTGCCCACAAAGGAAGTGAGGGAAGCAGCACTCACAGACTGAGCAGCTGTGTGGGAACCCATAACATTCTCAAAATGATTTGCTACATGTGGTTTTGGTCCCTGCTAGAGACAAAAGCAGCTTCAAAAGCACAGCTAAGGGAACCACAAAAAAGGGCTGTGCTACTAAAAACTGTGACTTCACACTGATCATTCTTCTTAGTCAGTGGGAGAAAAAGATTTGGTCTGTTAAGGTCACAGCAAATTAAACTTGTCAGTGTAATCTACTTGTTCCATGATAAACCCTGGACTGATTTACCACCTGTTATCTGTGACATTACACTTGTAAGCATTTAAAAGCAAGGCAAATTATTGGTATGCTGTGCTCATGAGAGATATGACAGAATGAGAATTGTGGTCTAGGCTTAGTGCCCTTTGCATGCTATGTCAGTCTAAGTTTATATTATTTCTTCAAGAAGGTCTTCAACAAAAACACCTTCATACTCTCCATGTGGGGCTGTCTCACAGGGTTTCAAATGCTACCATGTGTTTTGCAGCTCGCCAAAATTTTGTAGCTAAAATATAAGTGTATGTCTCTCCTGACTGCCCTAATAAAAAACTTATTTTATCATTGGGGCTGTATATGACAATTTAATGGGAACAGCTAAAGGCTGTTAAAGCATGAAGTACCTGTAGGACTTGTTTAAAGTGTTTAGTATATCTGGCAGTTCACCAAGCAGATGAAAGCCCTTGATGTTTCGTGACAATCATAATAAAGCGCAGCAGAGTGGGTTGGCTTGGCTGAAGTTCTTATTTTCCTACTCAAATTTATGCCTTTTGATTGAAGTTAAATGCAGTGAACATGGAGCTTTATGCTCATTTTAGTTTTAATTATGAAGCCATGCTTTTGGCATCATAAAAAAGTTAAACTCTTTTTCTTGGAATAATATCTTTGGCTTTAAATCTTTGGCTTTTGATATAAAAACAAATATGTGGTGTTCCCCCTTTCTTCCTCTTTTAGATTTTTGATGTCCTGTGCTAGATACAAGCTCTGCAGGCACTAAGTTGCCCTCTGATATGTGTAGTAAAAAAAAGTTCACAAATAAAATCCTTGGAGGCCACAGAGCCAATGGGATTTCAACTAAGAAGAATTCTAATCAAAATATGGATATCCTGGAGAGGCCAGGGAGAGGTCTCTGCGATTCAGGGATAGTGTCCTAGGTCATTCCCCTTGCAGCAAAGCACCTGCATCGAAAAATAACTCCTACAGCACTTTAAATCTATTAGGCTACTTTACAGGCAGCTGGAGTTGTTTCTCTCTAATAAAAATATGCTTAACTTAAGTGTATAGTTTGTTCACCTGAGAGGAGGCAAACACCCAAACAAAATGAACAGCAAATAAGACATCTTCACAGGGACAGTCACCAGCCCCAGCAGCCCGCAGGGTGCCGGATTTGGGAGGCTGGAAGGAGAATGGCATTTCAGTCAGCAGCCAGAAAATCTTATGGAGGAGGTAGAGACAACACAAATGCTTTTGTGAAAGAGAAGGCAGTGCCCGCAGGAGAAATATCTGAGTCTGAGAGACAGATCAAAGCTATGGCTGAATAGATCAAAGATCTCAAAAATAAATGTACGTGCACAGCAAGCTGCCTGGTTTGCTTGAGTGAAAGGCATTCTTTTGACAATCATTTTCTTGCACTTCAGATTAGCCAACAAAGCACACGGTGCTCAGAATAGGGCAGTGCGAGATGCCACCAGTAGAAACTGGGCACCCACCATTGTCTACATCTCTATCTGTAAGGCCCAGAATATAGCTCTGACAGCTCTAAAGCACAGGGTTTGGGGATTAATTAGAGGATTAATGAGAGTTCAGTGAGACTGAGAGACTGGATGCAAGGTGGAGGAGGGTGGTGCTACTTCAGGGAAGCCTGGCTAAGGCATATTGAGAATTCCATTATTTCTAAAAATCTCCTCACTGTCCCTCTATCTGGGCATTCTGAATTGCTGATCAGTTTTCAAGGGCTGAGCTGAATTGCTCCTTGGTAAAATCCATTAGCCCCAGACAGAGCAGCAGAGTGGAAAATTCCCTCTGTCTTTGCTACAGTGACAATTAGTTATATAAAGTGAAACAATTCTGATGATATATTGGCTTTTCAGCCCCTTGCTTCAGACAGTCCTGTAAGAACATCCACAATCAAAATTATGTCTTTTGTGCTGCTTGGACATTGAACTGTAGCTTCCCAATGAGTGTTCTCATTTGTAACCTGCAATCAGGCTGTACCTTCCCCTCATAGCTGTGACCAGTATTTTTAACCTGAGCCCAAGAAATATTGCTCAGAGTATTACTGTGACCACTGTGAGTACTGCAATTAAAGACAAAGGGGAAAGACAAGAGAGGGAAGGGAAAAACAGAAAAAGGATAGGAAAGGACAGAAAAAGGATGGAAAAGATAGGAAATGAAAAGTGAAAAAATGGAGAAATAGGTGCGAGGAAAAGAGGTTTTGAATGAATGCTAGGGTACTATGTCCTTAAGAAATTCCATGTCTAAGATAAGTGCAGCCAAATAATTTATAAACAGTGATGGAGAGCCAAAGGTACAAAATGGGGAAATACATGTTGTTGACTTGTACAAGCTGCTCACCCTGGGCTCTCCAACAAGTTGCACAGGTCCACAGACCTGTGGGATTCTCTGGGGAACAGCCATGGCAGTAGATTTAAGTTCATAGTTTCACCTCTACGTGCAATAAGGGAAACTTGCACTGGGATAGGATGTACAGCTTTTATTATTAAAGGATCTTCAAAAGAGGGGATAAAAGGGGCAGGGGAGAGTGACACAATATCTTCGAAGACTACTAAAAATGGCATCCATGGAGAAATGTGAAATGCTCAGTCCATTTACCTAAACATAGGGATGATTTACATTAGACCAGTATCCTCAAATATACTTTATATTAGAGGCTGTCCTGGAAGTTATGGCTAGAATCAGAAGCTAGATCAATATTAGAAATTAGATCCTTTCTGCAAACTGAGGTTTATTAACCTGGAACATAGGCTGGTAGGAGGTAATGAAAACCTTATTTCATTTTCTAAACCTTGCTGGAAAATGTAGCTTAATTAAATGATACTTTACAGTTCAGTTAATTAAAAGATACTTTACAGTTCAGTTAAACACATATCATTGGATTCCCCGGACTTGGTGAAATTTAACTCAATTGAATTTAATAAAAAGGAAGTTAAAGTCCTTTCAAGATTCTTTCAGTCCTATTTTTCTGTGATGAAATAGCCCTTTGGTTTTAAAGGCTATATGTCTATTTTTATGTGGAAATATCTGAACAAATGTGTCTATGTCTGCTTGGTTCACATTTATCTGCATCACATATAACAAATGTACTTTATAGGAACTGTGGGTTTCCTTTAAGCTCTTTGAGCTCTCTACAGCATGTCCTGTCACATAACCCAGTGTTGCATTGATCATCGGATGGGCTTTTTTCCAAAGTACCACTGTTTAAATGAGCAACACAGGAAAAACATTTTTTTAATTGACCTGTGTTTCTTTTTGTCTTACTCAGAGACTGTTTGTATATAAAATGACAGCTACCCCTGTCACTCTCCCAATGGAAAGATATTGCCTTTCAGCACTTCTTTCCCTGAGCCTTTCTACTATCCTTTGTATGGTTATTTGTGTTTGGCTGCTCTGCCTGGGCATCTCTCCCTCTCTCTCTCTCTCTCTCCTTCCCCTCCCTCCCTCCCTCCCTCCCTCTCTCCCTCCCTCTCTCTCTCTCTGTCTCTCTCTCTCTCTGCTGTTGCTGAACTGCAGCTCCCACTGAAATTTGCACAATCAAAACCAGCTCTCATCTCCAACAGCAGTGAATCACAGCACCTGAAGAAGGAGAATAGCAAATTGAGCACGGTATTCTCTGTGCTTATACATGTGGTGCCAGTAACTCTCGCAGGATGATGGATGGACCTGGGTTTATGTGAGACCCACTTAGCCTGAGGTCTGCTGCCTGTGATCTGAGAGCTGTCACGGGATTTTACAGGACTGTATGTATTTAGGGGATGTTTCTAAGGAGCTAATAGAGAGCTGCATCTGAAAGCTGGGCAAGGCTGCTGGTGCCGCTGCTGCTGCAGTAGCTGGTGCAGCAGGATGAATGTGTAAAGGACAGCTGCCTGAGCCGTGCCGGTGAGCTCCTGCCCTGCTCTGGCTTCATTAGCTGGGAGGATACAGAGGAAAACAGATGCACTAAGTGCCACACTGGCACACTGGATCTATCACTGTGTACCCTTCACTGTGGAAAATGGTCAACAAAGACATGAATGGATTTCCAGTGAAGAAGTGCTCAGCCTTTCAATTTTTTAAAAAGAGGGTAAGATTTTCTTTTAATTCTTTCTTTTTTTTTTCTTTTTTTATTTTTTTTTCCTCTTTTGTTATTGCTGCATTTTACTTAGCCAGAGCAGAGAGAAAGTCATTGAAGGAGGAAAGTGCTTTACATTGGTCTCCTACTTTTCGGAGTCCATGGCATGGGTGTTCTACTGAACACCAAGGGCAATAGCAGTGTAGGTGAAGAGGAGCTGGGCAGGGGGGACGAGGCTAGGGGCTCGAAAGGCATTACATCAGCACTCTTTGCTGTGGAATGTTATCTCTGTCACAGCTGACCCCAGGGCTTGACGCAATACAGGCAGCTATTCAGGCTGGGATAATGCACTCCAAAGCAGAGTGCAGGGATGTTGCAGCTGGTCTCTGACTCTCTCCTCCACATCCATCGAGGGTTATGATTCCCTCCACACCTTCCGTTTACTTTCCCGAAGTGTGGCATTACCCACATCCATTCATCATCTCACAAAGTAGGGAAAAAATGAGAACAAGGAAGATTTGTGACCTCAGGAAAATACCTCACAGCTTGTAATTTGCCGGTAATCGTAATTAATGCAGGAGAAAAGAGTAAGACTGAACTACACCTGGATTTGATTTTCTTTTATATCCTTTAACTTAGATATATCAGGATTTAGAAAATATTTACTATGAATTTTATTTGATGATATCCACAAAGAAATGCAAATGTAACTCTATCTCATCACTTTAGTTAAGTCCTTTCTTTAATAGTGACAATACTGCACACTATTTAACTTGAGCAACAAAGTCAGTTCCTTGTGGCAGCAGGGCAGGTATTCTGAGTAAGTCTGGGTAAACCCAGACAGGAGAAGCAAAGTATCAGAAAGAGATTGTTAGCAGGGACTACACTATGGAAAGGATTTCCTGAGTGATTAAAACGACAACCCTCTCTTTAAACAGACTGGAGTAGCAGCAGATAAGCTGCTTCATTCACTCATTAGTTCATTCATTCATTCATCCCCATTCATTCTCTCTCTCTCCATTATGCCAAGAATATGGTCAGTCCATTTAACCCTTCAGAAAAAGAAAATTAAGCCTAAACCAGTAATTAATTTGTAAACTGGGCTGAAACCCTTTTGGGCACCAAGATACCACATTTAAGGGCAGATGTGGAAAATATTAGCTGGACCACTCAGAGGAAAAAAGTGCAGTGTTACAACAATTGTTGTTTCCAAGGTGGTTTGTAGAAGGTTACTGATAACTCAAACAGCATGTAAATTCAGCCCATAAAAATGGTTTTCATCCCAATAGGCTTCTCATCTAAGTACATTACTATTGGCACATGTATGTCTGATACTCAGCTTACCAACAGGGTTTATCTATTTTGCGGTTTTTTTCTAACTGCTTGAAGGTTTTAATATAATTGTGTTTTTAAAGAGGAAAATAACTGGCTTGCAATTCCTGTATAAGGTTCCTGTATTGGGAACTCTCTTCTATCTCTGTTTAGAGCCACTGAGAAGTTAACACCGGAAACCTCTACCTAATTTTGTTCTAGAAGAAGAGAAAATTGTGATTTGTGAGTTTTTTTTAGAGCTACACTGATGATCAATGAATTTTCAGTTGAAAGAGATTGTTAATTGTAGTCATAATTTAAGAAACTGCCTTACTACCATACTGCCATACTATAGACCTGGAAGTGGATCAGGGAAAATAGCTGTCTTTGGTTTCTGAAGGTTTTCATTTTAACAGATACTGTCTTTTTACTATTGTGATGAAGATAGATGAAATCAGTTAAATCAGTTTAAGAGACACAAAGAAGGGAATTCTCTCACTGTAGTTTTCTCTTAATAGATGTATGTGTTCATTGATGTTTCTCTTACCTTCCTCACAGAAAATCCCCTTGTCCAATGTTAGTGTTTGAAACATAGAAACAAAAAAGCTACATGTTCATAACATGTTGCTGGCTCCCCAAAATATATGTTTCATTTGCTGGACTGATGTCACATGTAAACTACTGGGAGAACAGGGAGAGATGGTGCAAGAGTTGTTTTGGTCCCCTGCCAGTGATCTGGACACTCTGGCTGAACAACCACCAGAATCCTGCGTGTGAGGTTCCTTGGTCTGAGTGTAGTGTGTGGTGGAGTTGTTTGACAGTTTGCATCCCCACTGCACAGTGCTCCATCACCAGGACCCCAGTGGATGCATCCTCCATCCTGAGTGAGAGGCAGGACTTACACTGCAGAGCCTGGCAGTCCTGGCTGCTGGGTGAGGTATTGCTGTCCCTCTTCACTGACAGAAGCCTGGAATCCAGAGAAGGAGACTTGTTATCTGGGTGCTGTGCAGGCTCCTCCCAGATCACCAGCAGGGTTTATAATGAAACAAGGGATGGGTTTGAAATCACTGTGTCTGTCTCCTCAAAATCGCACCTTTCTAGTAGAGGTGCTTTCCAAGTCTAATTCTAGTAAATCCAAATCAATGTAGAATAAAACACACTAAATTTTGGGAAATGCTGCTATTTTTTCAACTCTTTTTTTTTTTTTGGAAGAAAATGCCAGATGTATCTTTAATGTTGTTATTTCCCATTGAGCCTTATGCTTTCATTAAATTGCAATCCTGTTTGTATCCAAGAGTGCAAAAAGGACTGGCAGTGCTCTGTGGATTTAGACTAGGCTGAAAGAGCAGTAAAACATTGACTTGAATTTGAGGAACAGATTTTTTTAAGCCTGGCTTATTCTCTGATGACAAAGTTCTGACCCTCTGGGATGTTGCCTGCTGTGTCAGATGATTCAGGGTATGGGCTAATCATGTCCAGAGGTCAGAGAGCAGGAAGGAAAGGCTGAAATTAAAGGGCAGCACACTTCATTAAAAGAAAAGAGGAAACAGAAATTATTTGTTTTGCAGAATAGCCTGTAGCACTCACTTCTGGCAGTGTTGGAACAACAAAATAGGGGCTTCATTTGGGAGAAAACCAATGGCTTTATAATGCCCTTTTTTTTCATTGCAAGAGGTGTAACAAGTAATTGTGCTTAGAATCAGAAGTTTTAATAGTTAAATATTGGGTTTTCTTTAAAGATGGCACAAATCCAAAAGGAGGAGGGGAGAGGAGAAGGTGGGTCATATATAGGTACAAGGGGGAAATCTGAAGTTAATCCGATGAAGACAAATTACAAACACCATTGTTAAAATAATGTTGGGTCATGGCGTAAAAGGATTACCGCCTGACAAGACTGGGAGGGTAAAAGAACTTGTAATTTCATGGCACACAATTACCTTCATTTTTGCTACCATCCTTTTCCCCATCTATGGACATTGCATACTGGATACCAATATAAATAGCCCATTAAATAGCTTTGGCTGTGAATGGCTGGGAAATCTCTTTTTTATATACCAGCAGTAGTTTGACTTTCCCAAAGTTAATTGGCAGAAATCACATTCCTCTGTTGTGAGGGGCTTGCATGTCTCTTTCTTCAGAGCTGTGCAGGATTGCCCACACAGCAGGACACTACCAATTCAAAAGATCATTGAATAACATGGTGGTAGGTGGTAAAAACCTACAAATATGCTATTCCTCTTTGGCCAACAGTGTGTCCCGGGCAGAGGGACCTTTCATTTTCACCTACTGCCATCTTTGCCAGATGTTTTTTGGCAAGTGGATGTTTGTGGTACTCACACTGCCTCTTCGGTTGCATTGGCTACCTTATAGAGATTTTGGATAATATTTTACAATATATGACCTTCTTCATATCAAAATAACATGCCATGTCATATATCACAGCACAAAACATCATGGTTAAACAAGAATGAGTGATGATGAACTGTCCATGCCACTTAAATACTGTATTCATGATATGGTAGCCTCAGTGAATATAGAAATTCATTATCTTCTTAGGTCTGGACCAAGACCAAACACAAATTTATTCAGAATGTGAAGAAGATAAATGACTGATTAATGGGAAAAGAAATAGCTGTCTTCCATAAAAGGAAAAAAAAAAAAGAAACCAGGCATGTCTTAGAGAAGAAGTTTATTGCAGGGATTAAGGATTTGCTAGTCTAAAACCTGATAAGGGAAAGAATATCCATAATCCTTTTTCACTGAGAAAATTTACATTAATTAGCAATTTAGGTCAAGCCAAAGTGAACTCATGAGAATGAAGAGAAAATAGCAACCTTTGTTTCTATGCAGTTTTTTCAAACAAGTGGTTTGTGGAAGCCATGTCCTTCTCCTTTCTAGCCTGATATTTTATGGCACTACATACCAGCAGCTTTCTCCATATCCAAGCTCGAAGCAACTTACTCATAAACATCCTCATGCATGAAGATGACAGCTCAGGCAGCACTAGAGCTCAAGGCAATACCTGGCTAAGGGGACTGCAGAATTACCTGAATACCATTTTTAGGACTACTGTAATTATACAGAAAGCCCTTGAATGCAGTACTTCCAACTGAGTTCCTACAGATTATGGTCCCTCTGGTAGATTGTGCTGTGAGGATATTGCTCTCTGCTCTGCCACTTCTACAAGTCTGGAAATCCATTTCAGGGCTGGAGTCACCTTATATTTAGGATAATTGGGAGCTTAACTAGAAGAAAACGAGAGACAAGATGTCTGTACAGTGGGAAAATCTCTGCTTTATATGGGATGACTGATTATACTGCTGCTTCTCTTGGCTTCTTGGGCCAATGTCACAAAAGTACATACATTTTAAAGCTGATTTCCAGAGACAAGGATCCTGGCTGACTGCAAGCAAGGCAGAGACTTGCAGCAGAGAATTTTTTCCCCATCTCACTTGTTCTGTGCAAAGAGGTGCTGAACATCCATGGCTCTTCTTAGCATCGGCCAAAGCTGTAAGGATTCACTCAACCTTGCCCACCATAGCCTCAAATGTCTTCCTGAATGTAAAACCAGAGCACTGCAGACTACAACTACCATGGGGCTTTAAGGTAACTGAGATGAAGGTGGCCCAATATCTCTATCAGGCTGTAACTGTGCTACAGGTGGCCATTGAGCTGACCAACAGTGCTCTCATCTTCTGTCTATCAACTGTTTTCTGAAAAAGCCTAGTAAGTAAACACATGGGATGAACTATGAGAATGGGTGCAAAACAGTGTAAGGCCCCAGTACTGGTTTTCTCTAAAAAAAGTTGTTTTGTTCTGTCTTCCCATTAATCCAAGATGAGCTTTGGGTTGGGATCACTGCTAATATTTTGTTTTTCAGCTAGCACACAGGAAAATATTTATGGGACAAACTGCCAACATCTAGTCAAGAAAGTGCCTGTGAGTCTCTTGTTTAAAACTAAAATGTGAAAGTGTTGTTAAAATTAAAGTATACTATCTTGGAATAAAATTAATAAAAGGAAAGAAATAGGCAAGAATAGAGGAAGGACAGCAGAATGAGAGAAAAGGAAAGAAAGAAAAAGATCAAGAGACAGGAAAGTCTTCTTATTTCTTATTCCTTTCTCCTTCCTCTAACCTCTTCCTTTCTCTTTCATAAAAAATGTAATACTAGAAAGCACATTCATTCTCCTTAAGCTTAAGCTTACTCTGCTTCCCTAAATGCATCTCGTAATTCCTACCACAAATTTGTCAAGCTAATGCTTGAGGCTGCCCAGTTCTCTTCCAGTTTTGGAAAAATCACTCTGCTTGAAAATTCAGAAATCCTCCTTTCATTTTCAGCCTAGTTTTTCACATGACCAGTTTATTCCTATTTGCTCTTTCATTAACACAAAGCAATAACTTATGTAGATCTTGCCCTTCCCTCACATATACAACCACTGGAGTATTTATAGAGAACAGTAATTTCTTCTTTCAGCTGTATTTGTCTAGTCTGAAGAAGACAACTTCCTTCAGACACTTCCTTTAGGGCAGACTTTCCATTTCCCAGCAACTCTAGCAGACAGAGGCAGCTGTCATATTTTCTGCCCAAGAGATCTCTTTGGGATTACCAAAGCATCCATACGGTCAGTCCTCTTCCAAAGTTCTTTCTCATGGAGTCTGCTACACACTTCTAACCTCCATCCCACTCTTCTCCTCCCACTCTAGTCCTCTTTTGCTAAGCAGATGCATGTCACTATCTCCAGTAATAATGCTCCTCTTGACAATATTCTTCTAGCTTGCTCCTTTATCTCATGATTATATTTGTAAGGGTATTCTTCTCCATTTTAACTTATTTCCCCTGTGTTATCACTGTGTTACTGAGTTACCAAAGACAATATAGATTAGATTATCCACATTTGCCTCATCAAAGGAAGATATCAGGCAAGCTTTGCATTCTGGTAAATGCATGTTGCAGGTTATCTCATTTTCTACTGAATTCTTGAAAATTTGCTCTCCCCGTGATGTGATGTTTTGTTTCTATTCACAGAGTCCCATAAGTTTTTTTCTTCTGTGCTGTATATCAGTGTCCTCCAAGAAAACTCAGAGCACAGAGTTCATCTAAAGATTTACTTTTGAGCTCACCTCACTCTTTCTGAGAAATGGACATTTTTATTTTTTTTAATTTCAGATTCTGGCTGGATTTTTCCAAACACACTCTCAGCTCTTTTACCACTTTCAGATCCTCATTTTCCACCATCACTGAAATCAAATAGTGATGGGGGAGGCTCCTTTGAGAGCCTGCTCTGGCTCATTCCTTTCAAGATGAGATTAGATATTGCTTGAGTCCAAAGAGTGCTTTGGTCTGCTTTCATTACATGCCTTCAGAGCTGAGCTTGGCTTCTGTTTGGGGAAGGGCCAGCTGTGAGATCTCCCAGTCTTCTGCCGAGTGCATATTAACAGTGTTTTAAATGCCACAGAGTCTGGAGTCAAATTCTTAGAGCAATTCTACCACGGACACGATGTTGTCACTGCTATCATAACTCACATCAGCAGCCTCAGTATCACTTACCCTTAGTCTAAACATCCAAATTGTCTGAAAAACATTGTGATGCACAAAAATGTCGGCAAGAAAAACAGCACAGAGAGTTTTGGACGCGCTTAACTGTGTGGTAACTGGTGATGCAAACTGAGATACTAAGAAAGCAGACAGCTGTGTCTGCTGAAAAATCAATGCGATTCCTTTGCCAAACTGGGGAAATTGATAAATTTGATCTGCAGGGGCTGGGAAGGACTAAAGGTTTGGAGCAACTCTGTGTATATGTTACCCTATCTGCTAATTAAAGACATGGCTTTGATGAGGGTTACAAGCTCAGGGGAGGTCAAGGATTGTGTCCATAGAGAAAGGAATCAGAGAACTGAAAACAAGGGGAAAGCTTATATCTGTCTAGCAAATTGATTGATGTAAAGAAGAAGAAAACAGGAGGACAGGAACCATCTGCAGAAAAACACCATGTAAATGGAGATGCTAAAGCAGTGGAAAAGCAAGCAAGACCTAAACCCACAAAACAGCGTGGCAAAATCAAATCAATGACAGAATGGGATTTTTCTAAATAGCATGTTATCACAAAATAATTGCTAGTGGTTGTTATTTACAACAGTTGCTTTTATAGCAAGATGATTAAATATAGGGAGTAAGAAAACAATAGCTCCAAAAGCAATAAATCTTACTGTTTATTGAAGACTGCACTGAGACATTTCCAGATCAGCTCAGAAGCAATTAACCAAGACTCAAAATATCCTTAGAAGGTAGAATAATCATACCCATTTCACAGATAAGTGCATAAAGAGAAAATAGGTAACTCAGTCAGTTAGACAAATTCATGTACAAGACAAAAGTTATTTTTCTTTCCTGACCCTTACTCTGAGTTTCCACCACTAAAATAAAAATTTCTTTTTCTTGGAAGAGCAACAGCAAACATCTGCTCTGGCCGAAATTTATGCAGGCATTTTAAGCAGCTTAACAACAACAGCACAAAAATATTTTTTTTTTCAAGTGGTCAGAAATGTTTAATACAGACTTGCTGACATGGCAGTAGCATCAGAAGATGCTAGATACTGTGTTATATTGAAAAGCTATTATTTCCAGTCTACTCAGCTCATTAAAAAATTGCAAAAGGAAAAAACATCACAAATTGAGATTCTGCCTGCCCTGCAAAGTCAAGAATGCCAACGGGCATGTTTGTGTTATAAGTGTCTTCCAGTGTGACCAGGCCTGTTCCCATTCTGTGGCGCATCAGGAAATGGCTGAAGAGGTGACAGCCTGAGACTGGAGCCTGCTGTGCTCCATAATCCAGCGCTTATTTCACTGCTTTTGCATCTCCACAAGCAAACCCCAATAACCAAGTTCTGCACAACATCAAGAGCGCAGATGGTGAGCTGTGCACAGCCTCTTTTTGCTGAAGGTGTGCACAGACATTGGTTTGCTGTGAACCACCAGCAGCAGCAAACCATTTAACATCCCAACTCCAGTGAAGGAGGAGCTGTGTGTACAGTCAGATGCTGCAGCTCAGTAGTCAAAGGGCTGCTTTTTCAGATGCCAACAACCTGTCTGTTTGTGCTCTTCAGGGCCACACATATTTGTACACTGTGCAAACCATGCCATGGAGGTTCAGTTGTCTAATGAAAAAATACAGAGGACTACACATGGTAAAAACCCCTGTCAGTCAGGCAGTACACATTAGGACTTAGTTCTGAAAACACTCAGTATTCTATAGAAGGAAGGGGAACCCTGTATCCATTGCCCTACTGCCAGCTGACTACAGGTGAGATATGGGATGGAACAAAACCCTGGAGTTCCTATTCTGGAAAGGCTCAATTTACATCTACCCACATTAGCAGTCTTTCAGCATCCCTATGGGCTGGGACCTTTTCAGAAGGTATTTTTAAGGTGTTTCCTTGCATCAATACAGGGTGCTAAAAGAGTACACTGGAAAACAAACTCATTGCAACTCAGACTCCTGTGTAATATTTGACCCTGGGAATCTACCTCAGCTATCCTAAGATGCATCCTTTTGCCAACTGTCTAGATTGCAAGCTTTTCAGGGTATAGAAAAAGAGACAGACAGCACCTAAATAGTTCAGGTTCAAATCTCAGTTGAGACTTCATAGACTCCAATAAGACAGTAAAAATCACTGGCAACAGTTTCCATCAAAATTATTTTTATATGACTGATTGGGGAAGAGTTGGGGGCTTTTGTACTTACAGATGGGAAAGATATCTTGTATTTTGTGCTCTGTTTTTATTAGATATTTGTCTTGCTTCAGTCAATTCATATGTATGCTTTTTACAGGAGTGCAAGTTTTCAAGTGTGTTAGCAGAAATAAGTGAAGAAGGTTATTAAGAAAAATGCTTGAACTGCAGGTCAACAATACAAATTTAGATGTATTGCATAAATGGCTTGGAATTCTTTCTATGCTATTTAGTTAAGATTAGTGAAAAAAATATACAGTTCTTTCAGTATCTTTTGTTTTCTAAAAAGATCCCTGCATTACTTTAATGAAGGACTGTTAAGCTTTAATGGCCTAAACTGTAAGTAGGTTGGAATTTCAATAATGGTAATTTATTTCTTGCTTTAAAATTAATGACATTTTGAAGCACATTGATATTGTTTGACTCACTCTGATTCATGCAAAACTTTGGATCCCACATTCCTTAAGGGTCAGCTCAAAAGAGGGTTCCTTGCAAGAACAGTCATTGTAACATTAGGTTGTCTGGTTGGAGTGTTGGACTAAACCTCTGTGCTATGGGAACAAAGTGACTGTGGAATCCTCTGTGTAAAACCTTTCTGACTGTTAGGCTGCCATACAAAGAATAACTACAAGAAAACTCATGTGAAGAGAAGATAATAGAAGATAATGTTGGAGGAGGAAAGCCTGTGATATACAAACCAAAGCAACCTTTAGCTGAGTAGTGTGACCTTTTCTTCCTATGCCTACAGACTGGAGGTGTGATTAAAACCACAACTGCTGTGCCTCCGAATTTTGTGTTCTATTTGTATCCTGGCTCCATGTCATCTTTTCTCCTGCTCCATGGACAGCCTGTCCCCACGATATCATTGACCTCAGATTGGTTTCTTGTTCATCTCAGAAACTGCTAGACAAAGCTAATTAATAACCAAGCCTTTTTATTTAGGACTGCTAGCCAGGGATGGTCTTGAACTCTCAAAAAAAAAGATGGACATAAATGCTGCTTAATCCTTAGCAGCTCTGTGGATGGGCATCCTAAAGATGCAGCTGTCATCCAGAGGGATCTTTAACACTACCAAGATCTTCACGGAGGTGGAGAAGCAAGAAGCAACACAGTCATCAGGAGGGAATTTAGAGCCTTTCTTCATTATCTTGCCCCTGACACTTCTCTTTTAGCTCCTGAATTTCAGTTTGACAATATCTCCCCAATGCATACTATCACGAGTTAGGATGCATGTGGTGGAGATTGGGGATGTATATTTTTGATAAGGAGATTGTGAGATTTGATTCACCCTGTCTGTCAGAAAGAAGCATTCATTAGTGCCCATTCTTTCCTAAGCCTATGGTATCCATGCATGCATCTTCCACAGCTCCCTGTGAGAGGAAGAGGTCTCATTTCACATCCAAAAGTTCCTTTTTTCCATGTCTCTTTTTTTGGGCTACCATTTTTTTTTTGTTTTTGTACAGTGATAAGAGAGCAAAGGTGACTGCTCTGGGATATCTTGCTTGGACTAAATAAATTATTTCCTTCTCTATTTAAGATTAATTAAGAAATGTTGAAGGCAAAAAAGGTCAGGGCTACTCTGAGATAGTTCATTCTATTCCCCAATTATTCCATATATACTAAGCCTGAAAGAACTGTAATTAGATATCAGACAAGCCTGATGAGGTTCTCTTTCTGTGCAGTTCCAAGCAGACTGGCAGTCCTCCAGCAGTTAAATATATAAATAAATCATCTTCTTTTCACCAAATTTCTTCCGTCCATCATACCTCTCCCTTTTTTCTCTCCAAGGGCTAACTAACCTGGACCTTTCCCATACAGTAGCCTGCTTGCTGAATAGGCCCACAGAGAACCAAAGGGAGAGTTTGCAGCTTCTCCATTGCAAGCTGTTAGAGAGTTCAGCCTAACAATGTGCTTTATGAAGCTCTTGGAGTAATTTGTGTGAGCCTTGGAGAACTCCAGCAGCTTCTGCACCCAAATATCTTTGCACACTTGTGTGTTTATGTGGGATCCAAACAACCACACTGGGTTTCTCCAGTTTAGGTATGCCACCTAAAAATTTGTTCACTTGCCCTAGCAGGTGAATCAAAAGTAGGTATGCCACATGCCCAGGCACTCTGCCAGTGAGAGAAATTATTCACAGGGATGGAAAGGAGCTGAGATTGGTGCATTTGCTGGTTTTCCAAGTGTTGTCTTTAGTGAAGAAGTTACTGGCCAAGCCCACAATGCTAGACCAACATCTGACTTCCCTTATCTCATGGTCACATTACTAGGAAAAACTATTCAGTCCATTCTATTCACTACCAGTCTCAGGTAGTTTCTCCTTCTACTTGCCTTCTTCAATTTCTGTTTGCTTTCTCCATTTTGCTTATTTTCTGACACAGTAATTTATATTGGTGACTAGGAGTCCTGTAAAAGGATTTGAACTCTACATTGAAACCATGCAAATTATCCTACCTGCAGAATATTTTTAACATTTTCTCTGAGGTCATAATTATTGTTTAACCTGTTTGGTGCTGAACCCTCAAAAATTGTTGGCATTCTCAGAGGAAAAATGTGTTAGCTTTCAGGAGCTTTTGCCCGAAATGACTTCAGAATATTTATTTTTTATTTGCAAGTCTTAAGCAAAAGAAAATCCACACATAACCAAGCATATGGAATAAGAGTCTCAAACAAGCTGCCTCAGTCACAGTCTTCCCAAAACCAACAACCTACACATGTGGGAGACTCCAACCCACAAGCTGATAAGTCAGCATTGGTGACTTACACTTCAGCTCGTGTTTCTAAAACAAAGCTCTTTATTGCCGTCATCTTGTAAATGAAGTGAAGACCACAAGGATTAAAAGTGCTGGGTAATGCATTTCTTGTGTGTGTGAGTGTGCCCCTGGAAAAATACTAAGCTAAGAAAGGAAATAATGTAAACGGCAGAAAGAAAGCCTCCCTTGTTTCGTCCTTCTTGAGTGTGTCTGGTTTGCATCTGTTACTCTGTTTTTCACTTAAGAACACTTATTTCTTTAATACATATGAATGACTGGTTTTGACTGGCAGTTTGAAAATGTGGCTTTACTCTGATTAACTGTACTTTCTGTCTGTACTTAGTCCTTTTAAAAACCATATTTCTCAAGCTATTTTAAAGCAGAAGTGAAGACAACACATGGAACAATTTATTGAAATGCGAGGCAGGTTTGACAGGTGCAGGAGAAATTGCTTAGTTTCACAAATTGAAACAGCTGCAGTTTTATAGGTGATGAAATTGCTATGCATGGGGTTTCAGATTTGTTAGTTCATCTTGTGTTTGCTGTTTTGTTTTTGAAGCATTGAGTCACTTCCCCTCTCCAAGGAGGACTCATAAGACCTATTTCTCAAATGAAGGAGGCATCTAGTCATCACAGAGTGATGGGAAGCTTGGTAAAATTCAAATAGATTCCAGGGTAGATTGAAATGTAACAAGAAAATAATAGTTTCCTCCTCATGGGTTTATAAATAAATATTGCTTGTAGATTTTGAAGCAGGAAATATTATAAACATTTGGTCCACCTTTCAGACAGCCTGAGCTAGGATTTCATTATGTATCTCTAAAGAATATCATGCACAGAAAATTTTGAATCATTAACCAACAAATTTTAACCTCAAAAGAGTCTCCTGTATCAAGGAGGTTTACTTTCAGTCTGTGCAATTGCTAGACAGCAATGTATGTTTTATTTTCAAATTATTCAGGGCCATACGTTCTCCTACAGTGATAGAGTATGTATGAAATGGTCTGCTTTCCATAAGTTCATTTTATCATCCTAGTCCCCACTAGGGGATAGTGATAAAAATAAGTGATGAAAATCAGTGAATGATCTTATAAAAATTGGTCACATTTGGCAATGAGTTCATTTGTCAAAACACTTGAACTATAAATCTTCCTCCTAGCTTAAATCCCTGCTGCTGATGGTGTTTTAAGTCATAAATTCTCGTATGGTTCAGAATAAAATAATCTTCAAGATCCTGATGGAAATTTATTAGTGTTTTGCATACTGCATCTCAGCTGGGATGCCATTTAAAAATGGCTAATTTGAGTGATGCAGAATTTCTGTTTCTTCTTGGAAAAGGCAAATTGGTCATTAGAAAAAGCTAGGAAAAGAAATGGTGGATATTTTCCTGAAAGATATGCCTTAGAGCAAACTTTTGCATGGGCCTTTAAGCAACCTGGTCAAGTAGAAGGTGTCCCCTGCCTTTGGCAGAGGGCTGAGAACTAGAGGATCTCTAAGGTTCTTTCCAACTCAAACCTAATCTATGATTCTATTATTCGATGCCTCCTTTGGCTTGGAACAGAAGACCTTTGCCTTGTCTGTGTTACCCAGTCTGACAGATGGCAGGAGCACCCCAGAGTGCTCAGGTGTGGCTTGGCCAAGGCTGTGGCAGCCTCCCCCATGGCACTGCCATGCCACACCACACCACACATGGGCCTGCACGGGCTGCTGAAGTCCCTGCTGCCAGGTGGCACCCCAGCCTTGCCTGGCAAGGGAGCTGATCTGTAAAAAATTACTGTCCTCTTTCACTGAGGGCCCCTCTGGAAATACTGCAGCTTTCTAAGGTATGTATATATGATCTGTCTCACAGCTCTGTGAATGTTTTGGCATGTCTGTCTCACAGGGCCAGACGGGCCAGGCATCCTAAATCAGCTTGTCTAGTGGTCCTGGTTGCTTTAAAGATTGACAAAAAATTAGGATGCTGTGCAAAGTTTTATAACAAATTAGAAGGGTCACCTTCTGCCAAATCAAAAGGAGATTAGTGAAGTGCAGTGTTAAGGTCAAATTTGAAATAGGAAAGTTATTAATTTCAGGCCACACAAAATATGTTTCCCTGCTCTGACAGTATGAATCTTTTGAATAGTTAAGGATGACTACTGAATGGGACTTGGTGCTGTAACCAATCATCCGTAGTGTTCTGCCACTGCAGTCATTATTCTTGCACTGCAGTTAAATTTTATAATGCTGGGCTCTTTCAGCACAGATTACTGAAGGATACAAAATAACCAGGAAACTGGGATGGAGAAAAAGTACACTCTGGTATCTTTGTTTTGCCTGGAATTTTTTCATTCGCCTACCTTTGCTTCCCATCCAAGCATGCATTCCCTGGCTCCTGTGCCTGGATCAGATGCTCACGGTACCCTGCAGACTGTTTTGAGGCTTTGACTAATAGATGTGGGATGTGGTGTTTATCAGAGCAGGAGTTAAAATAAATGTCGACTGGGTTTACTGACAATTGGCTTTGCTCACACAAAACAGAGAATAGAGAAGAGAAGGTACCAGCAAGCAGCCTCAGACTGTTTGGATGGGATTTCGGGTTGTATTGTTCATGTTGTTTTTATTTGATCCAGATGAAAAGCACTTTTAACTTGGTAGCCTGGAAAGATTACACTTGCACATACACAATAAACCCCATTTTGTTTTGTTTTCCACTTTGACATAACACGCAGAGGGTGTTTATACACCAGAGCGGACAATGAATCTGTTGTCTCATCTCATGTAGTAACAAGTGCCATCAGTGCTTGCAATTGATCCAAGAGCTCTTACCTGATTCCAACACATCAGTTATTTATTTATTCACAGAGAAAAGAATCCCATGACACTAACAATTGTTATCAAGGACAGCATGGGAGGACGTAAGAGAGGAAAATCTTAAGTGGTGCCTATTCAGTTTAGATTTTTTTGGTGCCACATTACAAAAAATCAGTGTGAGGGTACAGCAAAAGTTAATTTAGTTATTAATGTGAGATGTGGGTTTTACAAATTTTCTCGCCCATTACTGGAGCTGGCAAGAGCTTTCCCATTTACTGAAACAGGAAAATCAACCAGGCAGTTTGTTGTGTGCCCGTTAACACTAGTTATTTGCAACACTGGTGTGCCTAAATTTTCTGCTGCTCTTCATGCTTTGACTTACATGATTTACAATTTGTTCAGCAGAAATACTTAAACCCATATTTAGAGGATTCCAAATTCCTTGAGTCATTTTGGTATCCATCAACTTTTGGGATAAGTGCCTGGATGCAGTCACATGTTGACTTTTTTTTTTTTTTTAAGAATCTTGCCTTCACTGAGTTTCTTCTGTGGCCTGGAGACATGTCATTCACACTTAAGATCAAAAAAATCTGCCTTATTTACTTGATGTGTTAACATTGCAAGTGATGGCAAAATTTTGCTGTGCCTTGCCTTAGACAGATCTGATTTCTGCCAGATGCTGAATATGCCCTGCAATACCATGTATTGCTGGGGCTCCTGTGAAGATCATTGTCATTCCCTGCGCTTCTCCACCTCGAGCTGCGGCCAATTTGTCCTTCCCCAGATGCCCCTGGCATGCAGGTAACCTTTCTCCTGGCACAGTGGAGGACTGAGCTCTCCATGAACCCAGGCCATGTACATCCATGCTTACACAGAAACAATGTGCTCTGCTGTTTGGCCTCTGTCTGATTTTTAGCCAGCAGCTTCTCGGCTTTGCAGGGAAAGCAGCAAACGATGACTGTGCAGAGAGTTGCCCTTCACTTTCCCTTTTAAAATAGAATGTGATTATTAATCAACAAAGTGATGTGTTTCAGGGATCCGCAGGGGAAAAAAATAGCTCGAGGTGATTTGACAAACTGATTCTTTTGCTGTGCAGCATTTCCCATGGGATATGACAAATTAAATGTCAGAGTCAGCTAGAGAGTAGTGCTAGATCTCAGTCGAGCATTAATCAGCCTGCCTCTCTTTTACCACTTTCCACTTAAGTAGATGACTGTATACAGTTTGAACAATGGAGCTTTTCATTGCCTAATCTCCCTAATTGTAATTTAAATAGGTTTCCTGACAGTCGCCCTCAAGACTGCAGGAGAGATGATTCCAAGAGCTCCGTGTCCACTTCGGTTTTACATAATGGATGAAAATTCAAATCCTTGTCCAGGGTGAAATTAGATAACGTCAGGAAAAGGAAAGAGGGGATCGGATGAACAGCAACTGGAGAAGGAGAAATGTGCATTTGATATCGGAGGAAGGCAGAACTCAAACACAGGCACATACACTGACCTAGATCACAGTCGAGGCGTTTGGTATTGGCCGATAGGGAAAAGAATATCCAGGGACTTTGAAATTCAACATGCAGAGTAAAGGAGCTGACTAAGAGCCAAAATAACCCATAACTGATGCAAACAAACTTTCATGAAGAATGGACATTAAAGTACAGAAAAGTTCAAGGGCACAGAGTGGTTTATTCCAATTTCCCACAAAAAAAATGGGGAAAAAAACCCAAAAAACAACCTGTCCAAAGTTTCAGAGAGAGAAAATGCTGCTGTACAGAGCACATGGTTGGACTGGCTGTCAGATTACATTTGATACTATTGTGTTGATGGGTGTGATGTTTCATTGAGAGCTACCTGATAATACTGGACCTCCAAACAGTTTTTCCAGTTTCCCTCAAGCCATTCCATCTTTCAGTTTATGCTCAGTCCTCAGCAAATGTCTGCAGTTTTAAACATCTAATGGCCTATCAAATTTGTCTACAAACTTATGCCTTTTTTCTTTTAAACAAATATTACTCCAGGATATGTATCTTCCCACCCTATTGGCAAATCCTACTAAAATTCATGGTCTATATCAGACATTGGGGCTTGGTGCAGTGGAGTGACTGCCACATCCACAAAAGGCCTATTCCTGCAAGACATTATGTCCCTGCATAACCTGCCTTTTGTTTTCCTGTGCATTCATCAGTTTTGAAGGTCAAGTGCTCAGCTGTGAAGCCAGAAAAGAAGTTTGTGTTGTCCTGAGGAGCACCAAGTTTTTCAGAGTCTCCAGAGACAGGGAGGATGCTCCAGAATGGTCACTGGTTCCACCAGCATCCTTTTTCCTCTGAGCAAGAGCCACATCCACATTGGTAGCAGCCCCAGAGACCAGACTGGTGTTTCTCTCATGGAAAATATTGCTCATGATTGCAATGATGGGGGCTGGTTTATGGATAACCGATTAAAGTGTAAAATGTGCTGAGTCGACTGATGCCATTGACAACTGAGCCATATGAAATTAAAAGCTTTATCTCTTCGCTATTATATAACAGGAAAAAAATCCTGGAACTTGGCAAATCTCATTTAATCACATCTGGCAATTTTCAAGTCTGAGATTATCGCTGTTGGATATCTTGTTTTTAGAAGGTAAAGCAAATGAAGAAACTTGAGCAAACAAGGTTCATAAAATAAAGAGCCTTTAAAAAAATACTTGTGCACCTTTCAGCAGTGCTACAGACCATGCTTGGGAAAAGAGTATTTAGAGATGTTCTCTAACAATAGTCACATTTCAATTTAGTTTGGGATTAGTGAAACATGTCTATATATTAGAACAGTGCACAACACTCCTTTGAACTCACTTTTCTTGAAAGAATAGGGAAAACTTTCATCAATTTTGTTTGTTGTCATTGTCAGAAATGCCAGAAATACCAAACAACTTTGATTGGTTCCAGAATTCCTTTGGTGGTCCAACAAAACAGAAAAAAAATCTAAAATGTGTCAGGGTGGAGAAGTGTTTATTCCCAGTAATGAAAGTCTGTGAGTGCGAAGTTGACTGCGTATGTTCCAAATAATTTGTTCTATCTCAATAATAAATAATAATTTAAAAAAAGTAAAAATGTCATTTGACTTGAACATGTGAAATTTTTGATTTTGAAGAAGTTGAAATTATTTGCTTGGACAACCTCAAAACAAAAGTACAGAAGTTGTCAGAGGAAGTTTAGAAGAGGATTGCTTCCTGTAATTGGGAGCAGGCTCTGGTTTATTTACTGGTATTGGATATCATGATAAGAACAACAAAAGTAATATATTTGAATAACAAAATATTTACAGTGCCATGAAAAATTATGCACCTAGCACATTGGTATTTGAGCTCTGGGGAGACCTTACAGCACCTTCAAGTACCTGAAGGGGCCCTACAGGAAGTCTAAAGCGAGACTTTTTACAAGGGCATGTAGTGACAGGAGAAGGAGTGAATTCAAACAGAAAGAGGTTAAAATTAGGTATTAGCAAAAAAATTTTCAGTATGACAGTGGTGAGGCTCTGGAACAGATTGCCCAGAGAATTATGAATGCCCCATCCCTGGAAGTGCTCAAGGCCAGGCTGGAGGGGGCCTGGAGCAAGCAGGTCTTATGAAAGGTGTCCCTGCTTATAACAGGGAGATTGGAACTACATGATCTTTAAGGTCCTTTCCAACTCAAATCATTCCATGATTCTATGATGATATAATACTCTAAGCAGCAAACTGTCATCTGCTACTTGTTAATCTTAATTTGTCAAACAGAGAAATTTCTTTTAAATTCTTTTTATTTTTGTGCAATTCAGTGTAGGAGTTTTCTTAGTGGAAGTGAGTTCAAAAGAAATGAACCTTTTGCACTTTGAATCCTTTAGTGACATTTAAGATAGCCCAAGTCAAACAGAGCTATAGATCTAAGGCACTTGCTAATGGAAATGTAAATATTAAAACTTAAAAAAAAATCTTTGAAGTCTATTAAGGTTAAAGCTAGACAAAAGCCTATAGTGTAGACTTAAAATTCAGTGACTAATATATACACATAGCATTTCAATAAACTTAACTGAGGCCCTCTGAAAAGTAATATATAATCTACAAGCATCAATAGAAACCCAAGTCCTGCATAGCAATGCCCAGGGAAATTGGTTTTCTTCCAAAGTCTGATCTTGACCTTGCTGCTATGAAGTTGCTGCCAATTCTTACTTTCAAATCAGTATTTTCAATGCTTTTGGACATGGATATATGTTGAAAATCAGTGGTGAATCATCACATTTCCTACGCTCTTCTGTGCATTTTACTCTGTTATCTTTGAATTTCAAAATGAAAATATAGGGCTTGTCTGCAAAGGCATACTGATGACCATTGGTCTGAATTAGATGAAGAAGTGAAATTAGAGGAGTTGAATGCATTGAAGTCCCCCTGAACCTCTCAATTCAAAATAAAACCTGAAATTTTAACTTAAATAAACGGAGCACATTGACTGCAGAACGAATTAAACGGGCCGTAATTCCGCACCAAGCTGTGCACGCAAGGGCTGGGCGCGTTTGTGCGTTCGCGCACTCAGCATGCACGCGGCTTGTGAGTGACTGCAGAGCGAACTTCAGCACTCGCATGTAGGCAGGCCCAGGAGCAGCCCAACATGCCAGGCCTTGGCAGCGCTCCTTGGCAGCCTCAGCAGCCCAGCCCAGCCCAACCCGGCGTGGCTCCCCGTGGGCGGCTGCCAGGCAGGTCTGGGCGCGTGGGCAGGCACCACGGGCCCCAGCTTGGCGCCTCACGCAGGGGCAAAGGCTTCAGACAGAGGAAAACAACTTCCCTGGGCTCAGCCACGTGGGCCTCGGCTTCCTATTGGCGTTTGTTGATTATGTACCACTGTTCAGTGACTCAGTTAAGTTTATTGAAATGCTGCGTGTGTTTTGCTGAGTCAGCACGGCGTCCTGGACTGAGCAGACGTGGCTGGATGTACATGAACCTGGACTTTGTCCCACCTAAAGCTATTTTTAAAGCTCTCCTCTGACAGTGCATTTGTTGGTGTGTTCACCTATCTGAACTCTTTCCAACCATTAAAAAAAAAATAATCCTGCTGGTCCATTCAATCTCAAAGATGGGTGCTCCAGGTTTTATTTCGCCTTAGTTTCCTCAAAACTCTACTTCATTCTACAAAACAGCAATATGACCAGAGAAGTGTTTATGATCATGCTTATTTTTCATCTCTCAGTACAGGCTATAATGTATAAATAATATGGACCTATCATGTGAAAACTTTGGTTTAACCCAACATTTTTGAACAGCAATAAATAATCCATAAAAAAAGGTGTGCATCTGACTTAAAATCAAGAGTTAGCTTGAAATAAATAATAAATAAGGAAAAAAATCTTTAGAATTCAGCATGAACTCAGGAACCACTTGCTGTTGCTAGAGAAGAAATGCCATCTACACTCTGGTTTGTGCAGCTTCATAAAATGCACTCTGTGTTACTTTCCTTCATCATTAAAGCACTAGTGGTTAATTTTCAATTTATGATCATTATACTGCAGAATGTATATTTCATTGCCATTAAAAGCTACAGCAACATGATCATTCAATACCGATTCTGCTATATAGATTCTGCTATATAAGAAGTACCCAAGTCACATTTTGAAGGCTTCTTCATACACAGGCAGGAAAATGGAAACACATGACAGTGAATAAACAGATGAAGCTACAATAGAACTTATTGTTTAACTGTATCACTGCAAATGTCATTAATTTGATATCACAAAACCAAACATCATAGGGTGTTAGTGAACCTTAAATCCACATTTACATGTGAATTCCATATGCAATTGAGAAGTCTCAAGCAAAAGACTGGCCTATGTTTCCTGAATTATTAAGGAAAACTGAACCTGCAGCTCATTGCAGCCCCCGTCCTTTCTGCTGCCAGTTTGGTTCTTTATTCATGCACATTTCTGCACTGTGTGCACCCATAGTGAAATGACTGAAGTTGTAGGATATGGAGGAAGAAAGGCTAAAACAGGTCAGAAAACACTTAACTGTCCTTTAAAAGGACAAATTCAACAGACATTTACTTCTTTCAGTTTGTTTCCTGTAATAAAACTACACTAGGAAATCAAGCATGGTTTTTGTTTTCTTTTTACCATGAATATAATTATTGTTTTCAGCACACTAAAATCTGAAATTAGATCAAGACACATAACCATATATTTATTAGGGGAGGATAATATATGTAATGATGTGCTTAAAAATCGTACAATTAATTACACTTGGCAAAAAAAAAAAAAAAAAAAAAAAAAAAAGCCTGCCTTATTTAAAAGATCAGTTTCAATATATATTTGTTGAAATCAAATCTAAAAAAAGTAATCCCTGCCCCCTACAACTTCAACCCATCAACCTGAAGCTAAATCGGTCTGGATATTTTGTGGAGATGCTCCAGAGCATGGAAGTAGAGGGTAATATTATCCACATGAAATGACACTAAAAAAATATAAATGGGGAACGCACTGGAAAGTGGATCATTTGCCCACAGAAAGAAATATGTTTGCTTGGTTTCCATAGAGAGAAAAGAGAAATTTTCCTAATCTTGAGATTTCCGGCAGGTCAGCTCAGCAGGCGCTTTGCTCATGGAGGAGTCACCAGCAGAAGGCTGGTCAGAGATGCCTCATTCTGTTTGTTTACTGTAAGTGATCCTGGTTACCAGTTGCTGTGATATAGACTGCCACTGTTAATCAAGCACTTGCCATCCTGCTCATGACTAATGTAATGTAAAATGTTGAGTTTTTTTCCTGATGTAAAACATCCTCTAATGGCAAATATTATCTCCTAATGAAGAATGGAGATGCTGGGGCTGGGGACACCAAGATCACAGAGCAAAGAGATTGCATCCTGTGAACTGGAGGACAGTTGGCTGTCAGCCCTGGCTGTCTCAGCCTTCTCCCTCCAGGCTGGGAGAGCATGTCCTGAGACATCCCTATACATTCCTTGCATTCAAATGACAGGGTTCTGATCAGATTCAGTGCAAACTACCACAGCTCCAATAGTGGTCTTTCTGCTTTCACAGTGCAAAATAACTTGGAAAAAGAGCTCAGAAAGGTCTGTCACTCCTCACTTCTCAGAAAATCCATTACTTTTGATTCACATGGCAGAAAAGAAACAGTGACAGAAGTGAAAGGAGGAGCAAACAAAGTGCACAAGGCTGAAATCGTGCCCTGCCAGTGCAGTGTGTTATGCTCACAACCAGTGTCCTTCCTACTGTTAGTGCACTGAATCCTAGCAGGGATGCTGCAGAGATGAGGAGTAGGCAGGAGAAGGCAGGTTAGAGCAGGCAGGGTCAAAATTTGGGGCAGGTCAACAAGATAAACTGACTCTTGAATGGAGTGATAGGAGGCACAGAATAGGCTGAGGTAGTTTATGAAGTCAGAGATAATAAAAGATATTGCTGTTGAAAGAAAGGACTGCAGAAAGCAAGTCTTACAATTCTATTCCTGCAAAACCAGTCTGCTTTTTCTCATGGGGAAATTGAGCTGTTTAGGCTGGGAGTACTTGCTTTGGTAGTTATTGCTCTCTTCTTAGCAGTCTACTGTGTATTTCAATGTATTTATAAAGCCATCATTTTGTAGATAAACTTATGCAGACTTGCACGAAGCAGCAAAAAATTGTCAGCACAAAGAACCTGGCTGTGATGATGTGTACACTCACCCTGGCTTCGCCTAGTACTTTTTCCTGCAGAAAATTGATCCTAATTCTCATTACTGATTATTTTCCCCAGTCCATGCTACTGTCCTCGTTGGAAACCCTTGTTGTGCCATCCCAACTGCTGCAAGGTAAAGAGAGTCCATAATCTCCTTCTGTGTTGGCAGGTACGAAGGTGGATTAAGAGCCCGATGGTCAACGCTGAAAAGCATCCACATGCCAGCCTCAAATACCCGGGGTCCACTGTGATGAATTTACCTGCAGGGGATTCAGAGCTGGAGCCTCCACTGTGCCAGACCTGCCTGAGTGACCACCCTTTCCAGAGAGGGATTGCTCCTCAGGAGGCCGAGTCCTGCTCCTGGGAGAGCCAGAGAAACAGCAAAGTAAGCCACTCTTTCCTCCCCATAAGCTTTTTTTACATGTTTTATACTGAAAACAGGTCTGTACTTACAATGGGCCTGCATTTATGTGATATTGTACTCCTGGAAGAGAAAGGTTGTTCCAAAACCTGAAACTCTGCTGACCAAGATGTGTTGTACACATCTGGGCTCTACTTTCTACCTTAAAATTTGGTACCCATGGAAAACAAAAAACTCTTCACTAAAGTGCTTTGATGTACTCTCATAGTATTTGAACAGATTACCAGTAATAATAAATAGTATTTCCCTGTTTTACAGAAACTGAGGTGAAGATGGGTGATATTATCTTTCCAAGATAAGGAAAAGGACATAGACTTGCTAATTTTTCCACTTCTGTCCTACAAGTAAAAGACCACACTGCATCCCCTCTACCCCAAAAATCATGCTTAGCTTTATTTTCAGAAATCAGAATTTGGCTTGGGGAGTTTTCCCAAACAGGAGGTGAATTATTCAGGAAGTCTTCCCGCAGTAAGGAAACCCTGTTTTCCCTCAAGTCATGTTAGCATACTGTAGATGACACCATCCCTCATCTAGTGCTGGGCAGTTACACACAAGAGTGAAGATGGCAAAACTGCAAGGGCTGAGATGAAATGGTTGAGAAGGGGCTTTTCTGAGGCAGACTTTGGACCTTTTTTTCATTGTTCAGCTCCAAATAATCCCTGTGGAGAAAAGCCAAATGCAGAACAGAAAGTTTTCCTCAGAGCCTGTCATCCCTGACAGAATTATCCCTTGCCTGGAAATGGTGTGCAAAAAAGGAGAGAATTGTAGAAACATAAAAGCAAACAAATAAGAATCTTTCCAAGTACAAAGCAGAGCAAATGTGACAAGGCATTTATCAGAGCCTTAGCATACAGCTCACAGCAGAAACATTTTTTCAAGCTACATCTGCTGCATTTTTAAACAGGGAAATCCAAGCAGCAGGTAAAAATGGAAGTCCTGTGCACTTTGAAACCCAGAAAAGACATTGTGGTTAAACATGTGCAAGCGAAGGAGCTAATTACTCCTCCATTTTACTTCATTAAGATGATTAATCTTGCTCAGGCTGAAGCATTAAAAAATGAAAGCACCAAAGACACAGGATTCCGCAAATCCTTTGCCTTGCTGTAAACCTCGTGTACTCCTGTAGAGCTGTAGGGCCTCACAACTGATTTCCATTAGTTTGCACATGCACATGGGTTAAATTTGGCTGAATAGAGATTCCCCTGGACCTCTCTCACAGTCTCCTTTCTGCAGGCAGTGGAGAGGCTGCTTACTCAGCAGCTGGAGTCTGCAGCAAGAGAGATATTTTGCACGCTGCATTAAAAACATCATTATCTGGCAAAAGCCTTCTTGGATAAAGCTACCCTGCATAAGGAGTCTTTAAAGTAAGTTAAAGCACAGAGTCCTTGATGTGATTAAACGTAAGGTCACTACCTTTTTCTCTACGGTAAAACCAGGCAGGAAGCTTTTAATAATAAAGGCTGAAGGAGTTCTGTGTGTAACCTTTTCAAGGTTTAAAGAGAGTTTCTGGGTGAGATTCTGTTCAAAGGTTACAAATGGCACAAACTGCATAAGTGTGAAATAACTCCCCTCACTTTAAACCAATGAACTTGAACAGACAGTTCTGTATTTCAAGGAGAAGGAACGTGATTGCTGTTAAATCAGCAGGGAGCTTGGGTTGTGACAATCATCTCTCCTGGATAATTCTTGTTTCTTTTTCTCCCCTGCTCTTCCTTCTCCATTTTTCAGTACTGCAACAAGGTACTGGTATAATGATTATAGTTCCTTTGTGCTGTGCTCAGCACCAACCCATACAAGGGTCATACTGACCCTGTCCTTTTACTCAAGGGCAAATTAACTCAGAAACAAATCAGCTGTGAAATATTATTAAAGGTCTATTCTAGGCAACAAGCTTTTTCTGACAGGCTTCAGGCTATCCTGATCAGTTTGAAAAAGGCCTTATAAAAACCAGCCTGATTAAAACACATCACCCAAGAGGACACGTGTCTGTATTCCTATTCTTATTTCCAGCACAGAACAACAAAAAAAATCATTACTGCTTGTTTACTGCGATTGTAATTATGTAGTGGAGTCTTTAAAAATTGACTTAGCGTAAATAAGATTATTTTGAAACTAAAAGTATTTTAAATAATGGGGTTTTTTTAATTATATTCCCTCATTTCCATTTCCCCAGGCTTTTCCATTAAGGCATATGCCAGTTGGAATTTATGAAAATTATTACTGATGTAACCTCTACTAAGTCTCCTCTGTTATTTGCACGATAGTGTATTATCTCTGCATTTTTATGACTTTTTTTTATGCTTTGTTTACAGTGGACTAGATAATTATGAAGCATTGCCAGAAAATCATGCTAATTTTCACATGACTGGCTTACATAGGTATATTATTGTTTTTTGTAACCGATGTGGATTAGTTATATGAGGGCTTATATCTGCTCTACTAGTATAACAGCTGAAGCCCTAAGGGCTTGGACCACTGCCAAAGTAGTGATTTACAATAACCAAACCTTGCTTTTCCGTGTCTATCTGCATAGTTCAGGTTGCACATAACTCACTGGTTTGTTGAGGAGGGTAAATTTGCTTTCAAAATAAATTACCATGCTGTGTAATGAATACCTTGTGTGAATAAGCTGGTTCTGAAAGAGCGGGCAACCCACCTCTTAGAGTTACATTGCAGTCTGCTAAGTAGGGAGAGGCAGACGTCATGAAAATTGGGTGTGATTTAAATCTCTCAGATGAGGGTTTACCAAGCTGGGTTATAAGAAACAAATCTTACTCACATGCAGACGCACACACACATAAAATTCTTTCATGCTCTGTATGACCTGTGTATTCCACTTCCACTTCTATTGTTATGCTCTTGTTTCAAACCATTCTCTAAATAAGCCAAATGTAGGACCTTGTTAGTGAGCTCAAAATATCTTTTTTTTTTTTATTCTCAGAGCCGAGAGCTAGGTTCAAGGCTTGTTTTGTTCTTTCCTCTTTGTCTAAAAAACTCCTGCAGCCTTATCCATCGGCTGGTGTTTGTCCTGAAGCACCACAGACACATTTCTGTCTTGAATGTCTAGTGATGCATTTTCTTTCCACAGCTGAACAAAAGCCCTGTGCAGCCCCTAGCTAAGGGGTGAGAGGAGGCAAAGGGCGAGCTAACACCTTTATTCCATTTAAGCAACGTGACTTCAGATGGCCAGCCCAGCCATGGCTCCATGATGGGACACTCGGGTGCTGAGCAGGGTGCTCAGCCCCAGCAAGCCCAGGAGGAGCCCTTCCCACATCAGGTGCCATATGGCACGTTTGAGCTCTTTACCCTCTCTTATGATTTCTGTGGGGCAGGCTGTGGGAAAGAGATGGAAGCTGCTGAGGTAGTTGCCTTGTATTCCTCCACCCAGGGCAGTCCATCCATGCCCAGTGTCCTCTCTGAAGGAGCACCAGGAAAACCTTAATTAGGGCTGCAGGGAATTCAATGCTGCCATCTTCTTTGATAAGTCCTTTGCAGCTTAGTGGAAGATAATTACTCTCACAGACACTTTTGGATCATGTTATTAGATCCATAGTAGGAATTTATTTTGCTATTGAAAGACATTCAAGGCTCATGGGTATGGAAGAGCTCTTGAATTCAGTCAGATTTCAGCACTTTACCATTTTCAAGTCTTGCTTCAGAGATGAGGAATGCTGAAAGAAATGCCCAAGCCAAAAGTCAAGCAATTATTTGAGACAGTTCTACTTACAAATCTCTCCTACAAATAACTTACAGCTTTTTGAAACTTGCATTTGCGATGCGGTAGGAATATATTCCGGATTAAATATTTTGCACACAAGGGTATAATAAAAATAAATGTCTTCTAGTGGACTAGGAAAATGTGGAGATGAAATAAAATCTGACTTGCTTTCCATAAAGAAAAATTTGGTGACAGATCTGAGTGGGATTTTTAGGGAAAGATGGTTTTCTCACACATTTTAGATAAATAACCCTTCTACATTTAATGATCCTCTTTGGTAATGACACACCCTGTGATTTACACCCTGGTAAGTGCTAGTTTGTACACTAACACATGCACATACACAACCAAGGAAATTAAAATCCTGAAGGCCCAGTGTGGGACAGAAATACTCCTGGAACCAATATATGTGAAAAGTGCTGCAATAAAAGACAATTTGAAAAAAAAAAAAAAAAGTAGATTTTTAAAAGGAGGTTTGGGTAACAGAATTACAGAATTGTTCAGTGAAATCAAATTTGCAGAGGTCTGTGAGAGGCTCTAACCAACCTGAGCAAATTAACAACCTGATGGCAGATTACTCTCTTGATAGAGAGAGATACACAGTAATGCACTTCAATGGAATAATTATAACTACTCAGTACACACTGCAGAGTCTTGAATTAAATGTGATTGTTCTACAAAGCAGCCCAGATGCCACAGAAAGTAGCTTGTCTCAGGTCAATCCCACACTCAGCAAAGCAGACCCTCTATACATGTATTTAGGAGAACAGCCCTTCATCCACTGAATCAACTTCTGTCCCATATGAAGTGACATGGGGGAGGATGTGAGAATAAATATATCTACTGTGGGTGAGAACAGCAATGCCAGGGCAACACTTGCCTCCAAAAGGCCTTGCAGAGCAAATCATATCATTTTTTAATTCATCTCTATAATGAAATCCACTTTGGAGTGTCTGGCAGTGACCCTGGTAAGTAGGATCCTTTGGAAAGATGTTGTCAATGAGCAAAGGACAGACAAAGAGGCCAGTGATCCCATGAGCTTATAGCTCAGACCCGACATCAGTGTGAGCTTTGTTGTCTTGCTGGCTTGCCCCATGCAATGATCTAGGAAAGACTTATGAAGATTATCTTGATGACTTATGATTTCTCTTTTGTCCCTTCTTGTTCTTCTTCCAGGAAAAGGAGTTTGCAGGAAAAAAAAATTATTAACATCACTCAAGAAAAATTATAGCATTTTATTTGGCTGCTCCATGGCAATATTGAAAAGTATAAATAGATCTGGAAAGAAAAAACTAAAAACAACTGAAAAATTACCATTTAAGCACAGAAACAACAAGAAAATCTTGTATAAAATATCTGTGGTAGAAAAGTCTTAACATTATAAGTAGATTTTAAATATAAAAAAGCTACAGGGATATGCAACTGTCTGCCAAAACAGAGGAGTCACACTTAGTGACATCTGGCTGACGTTTAATATATTCATGCATAGAATGTTCTGCCTTTACAATGATGATTTTTTTTTGTTTCAGATTTTGCTATGTTTTGCTATGGCCCCTAAGACTGGAACATGGGGGCTTATCTTACTGAGCTGGGAAACTGCACCTTGTGTTCATAGAAATGACATACAGAGAGATAATGTATTAGATAACCCATTTTCAGTGCTCCATGTTATATTGAGAAGGATACTTGCAATGTAATCCTGAGGAAGAAAATGTTAAAACTGGTAAAGGAATAGTTCTATACTACATGTAATTTAACTTCAGAATCCACAACTAAATCCAGACATGATACGGTGCTCCACAAATGTATTACAGCACTGTCTGAAGATTAAAGAGAGTTTTAGAGAAGAAAGTGGTTCAAGATGAGCAATTAGAACAGTAAAGAAGGTATTTTGTACTTCATTCTGCAGTTTCTGCTTGAAGAAAGTCTGTCTTTTCTGCATCATCACAAGTCAAAGTTGTAGCTTAATCCTATGAGATGACAGTTTCTAATGAAAAAGCCATTTTTCACCGGCAGAGCTTATAGCTATGTTCTAAATGGTTGTTTCTAGCTAACTACACTAAAGCTCTTTCAGCTAATGATTTAAATGTGTCACTAATGGGATTTTGATGGAATTTGGAATTGAGTACCTTTGAATACTTGCCTCCACCCTAAGTACAGGCTTATTTACCCACCAATAGGTCTGTGTGCTTTTGGAATTTGATCGTGTGTATATACAAAGACCAGGGGCTGAAACATTATTTTATTGCAGATCCTATAGCTTTAGCAAGATGAAAGCAATCACAGATTTCTCTGTTGCTCAGCTTTCTCTGCAGCTGTATCAGCTTTGAAAGCAACACGAGTGAGGTGGGAACAGGCTTTATTTCAGGGATTAAATCTAAATGCAATACGTAGTTACATGGATTTGTAATGGATTGATATAGGGTTATTATGGATAATATTTATTTAGACAAGTCAAAAATGTTTAGCACAAAGGCATTTTCAAATGGAAATGGCAAAGCATAGTTTGCAAATGCACAGGCTAAAATTATGTGTAATTTCAGTGAATGGGAAAGACTGAATAGCAGACAATTGCCTGTGGGGAGTTTTACAGTCCCAACTGACAAAGAGAATGTCTATATAGCACAGAGCATATAAATCAGCTCCATGGCTCAAAGAAATTATGTGATGCATCAATCATCTGCTTTACAAATATGCAGTGAGGCACTCAGTCATTTGTGCATCCATCACAGGTCTGTTCAAGTGCCACAGACTTAGTAAATTAATTGGACAAGTCAATATTAAAATCTAAAAACCTGTTCTCCTTTCTGAATGCTGGTTCAACACTACTGAAGATAATTAAAATATTTCTTATTTTAAAGAAACTGTCAAGTGTTTTCCCTGAGGAGATCTACAGCTGGAAAACGGTTTATTATTCTTTCCATGGGGTTTCCATATTACCTGAACTGGAAATGATATCCTTTTCTCTCTCTTTCTTATTTTTTCTTTTAATACGGTTTTTATCTGGAACCTTTTCAAGTCAGAGATTCAAATGATGTTGCCGGCAGTCAAAAGGGTAAGAGAAAAGTATTCCTTCCTACATTGGTGGTAGTAAGACAAAAATACACAGCAGAGTGCATATGCAGAATCTGGGCCAAACATAGTAGACCAAATTTCTGCTTAATTTTGTTCTGTCATGTAAGATAGACAAGGGTCATTTCTGATTACCAAGTGGTCAGCCACTTGAGACCAAGAGGTTTTCTGACTAGATTTGAAGAATGGTCTCTCTTTCTTCAGAATCCAGCTTCTGGTAATACTTAGTACCTGATATCAAAGACAAAAGTGAAGAAAACCAGGAAAAAAACAGTTGGTTTGAGAAGATTTTTTTTTTAACCGTCAAATGCTTTGCTAGATTCCTTTGGTTCTTCAAAGGTTCTATTTAGCAAGAGCAACTGGAGTTGCTCTCCTCAACTGGAGTGTGATTTTAATCTGTTTATTGCCCATCTTGTAATCATTTCTTCAGCTCATTTTGAAGATAATTCTGTGTTTCACAGCAGATAAATAAAGGAGTCTGTTGCACTGTGTGACAAGGTCATAAAAACATTTTGACAGGCAATTGATACTCCTCTCTTAAAGAGTATCAGCACTACAGATAAAACAAACTCTTTCATACATGCGTTTTTAAGACCGCATAGAGACAGCTAACAGGCTAGATCTGCGAAATAGCTGAGAGCATCCCCTGACCAGCTTGTGTCCACCCCTGTGCTTTTGAGGGCTGGCAGGGGCTGGTCTTGTATGTCCTTTCTCTCGAAAGAAATTAATCTCTGACCCCGAAACACCTTCCTTGAAGAAGACTTTGTTTCTTCCTCTGCCTACTCTGTATGCATGGTGTGTCTGCCCCGGGAAGTCTCAAACCAGACAAGACATCCAAAATATCTTGGTCAGTGATAGTAATACAGTGAACAGTTTTATGCATTTCTTTGCAGTTTATAAATAGCTTTCACTGTTTTTCTGTCCAGATGACCCCTTATGTACAATTTTCCTCTTTGCACAAAGAGGTTCTAATTGGCTAAGAACTCAATTGTAAAGTCATGTATTCTGTAAATCCTATTATAATATTAGTTAATACAGCGCCTGCTGCTCATTTAAGGTAACTTAATAGAATCCACACCCCAGGACTCTTCAGCGTCTCTTCTCTTAATACAGTGTGCTTGCTCTATGCTAATTATAGAGTTTCCATTTTGTGAAACCTTTTCATCCTTCTGGATAGTTAGCTCAGGATGTTCTAAAAGAGCTTCTGTAATGCACCCTCTGGATTTGACAGATGCATGATAAATCAACTTTTTTGACCATTTGCATTAATGGAAATAAAATTATTTCCCAAGCAAGCTGCACAAAGACTTTGTTTGACCAATACTGTACCACACCACATTAACATTTACCTTTAAAACAAAAAGAAACTCTGCTCAGGCTCAAAATTATTTTGGAACCTTTCTGGAAAAGGCATTACTGTTTCTAATGTCCCACAGTAGTTTTGCATATGTTGGAGAAGTCATTTTAAAGGAGAAAAAAAATTTCTTGAGACAGAGTAGAATGGGTGTCATCTCATCTGATGTCTGTAAAATGCATGATTCTGGAAGACGAAGGAGTCAGGCCCTTGGGACTTCCATAGATTAGAAATGCCAGTTTAAAGGAATTTAAAATGAATCCAAACCTTCTAATTAAGAAATCCTTAAGTGTGAGCTGTCATGTGAAACCATGTGGGGTTTTGCTTTCCTGTAAAACCAAGATTTTTTTTTTCAGAGAGTGAACTTACAGACAGAAGTAAAACTAAAACAATACACAAATGTGTTAATTCCAATAAACATTTGACAAGTGGTGTGGTAGCACCTGATAACATCTGCCTTCTGAAGCACAATCTATTGCCTACAGTTACATGCTTGAATCTTGCACATACTTAAGTTCTTCAGAATAGTGCCAAACAAGCAAATAGAAAAGACAAAAAGAGGTTAGATTTATTTCTCTAAGCCGTGCAGAAGGATTAAGAATGGTCTTGAAGAGGATGTGTCAGGATCCACGCTTGTCCTTGAAAGATGAAACGAGCTGCTGAGAGAGGGTACCTCCCCCACAATATTATTGAAAGTCTGAAGTGGAAATCTGATATAATTTAGATAACTGCAAATCTGTTAGCTGGGGAAGACAAACACCTCTCTAATTCCAAAGCATCCTCTAACTACTGATCGGTAATAAGCTTGTCCAGGTGAAAATGGAGGATGCTGTTACTGCCTTCTTTTGCAGCTGCATCACTCTGTAAGAGCAGACACAAAACCCTGTAGCTTGCTTGCACCCTGGGCAGCCCTCCTGAAACCCCCTGTTTAGGTTATTAGGGGGTTGTGAGATGAAGTGCAGGTGGGAAGGAAAGCTCTTGCCTGCTTCCTAAAGGTCTCATTTTTGAGTGGCCGAGTTCTGCCATCAGCGATTCAGCTCTATTTCAAGCAGACTCGCGAAGGCAGGAGAAACAGATCTGATTTCTATAGGTCGGAAAGAGCTGTCAAAGCTGGAGCATTTGTTGACAAGCTTGGTCTATCAGATAAAAGCAGGGATTGATGCTCTTGCGAAGCTTGTCAAAAGCCACTCTTAAAATGTATGAGTTAGCTGATGCTAACATTTCTCCCTCGATTGTCAAAATATTGGCTGTTGTAACTCTTACTATGAAGCCCTAGTGTCGCTGAGGTACCTGCAGAGGTTCCTATACAGCTAGAGTTACACATTATACCCTAGAAGGCTGATGGCCAAAGGCTAGCATTTATTAAGATGATGATGTTTGGTTTCTTAAGAGTTTTTTTTTTTTCAATCTAGCCCTCAGGAACTTTGAGACATAAAGATATTTTGGCTTTAAAAGCTGTCTTTTCATCAAAACAATTCCCCAAGCCCCAAGATACACTTACTGAAAGAAAAATATAGCTACATGCAAAGCCAAATGCATACAGAAATACAACACAATCCTTTTTTTCTACATAATAAATGGCAGCTACTGAGGGAACGGCTACAGATGAAAAGAACAAACTAGCTTTCTTTTCAAAGCACCAAAGGGAAACACATGGAACAATGAAACTGTTGAGTAAACTCTGTCAAGATAAATATCATATATCTGAAAAGAATAGTACCTTTAAAATCCGATTACTATAACTGGAAGAATTTCAGACATCTGTGTATTTCAGTCACCAGGGGCTTTTTGTCAGAATTGGAAGTCCGGGGCTTTTCTGTTTAGTTTTGCTTTCATATGCATCACTGAAATGTTATAAAGTTTTCAGTTCCAGCTGTCTCTGAGGGTGGCTTTTGTTTTTCAAACTCAGCATGTCTGCTAACTATGCTTATTATAATCCTAATGTGTCAAAATAACATTTAATATCAATATTCGGATTGATTCTTAACATTCATACTGCCGAAGTTCCACCCTGATAAAGCGCTGCTTAAAATACCTTCTGCACTCTGTGCTTTTGGGTGGACTCTGAAGATCAGGCTCTGGCAATTCATCCCTAGAAGACGTTTTAAGACTTTTATGCTCAGATAGCTCCTCCATCACAATGTGTCTCTGCTAGGGTCCTGGAGCATTACAGGCACAACTGGAAGACGAAACTCAACTGCAATTCCATCATTTCCTGGGCTAGGAACAGCCACGGTTTCACTCCAAGGCTTCGCCTGCATCTGGTGAGGCATTTCACACCCAATTCAGAAAACCATCTAATCACAGATCTGGCTCCTCCTTGTCCTCTCAGGCTTGTCCGTGGTGGCAATGTTTGCAATCTTTGTTCCCTTTGTCCTCTTACAGCTATGGAATTGCTGCAGTAGTCCGTGAATCTGTTTTTACCACATTAGCACGTGCTGAATTCTGTACTGAACCTGTGCTTGCCCCAGTGTATAACTGGAGGAACACAGCAAAAAGGCAAGTTGGACACTCTCCAGAGTTGTATCACTGCCATGGATGCCATTAGCAGCTTGATTCTTCCTTACATTTCATTCCAACAATACTGAGAAGAGTGGAAATAAAACCTGTAGGAATATTTGTAGATGTATAAGCCAACACAGCTTCCTCTATGAGCTGATCTTCAGAGGACGTTGTTCCTTTAAGTTTTCCAAAGAGTTTTAGGTGGGGGGGAAGGTCTGATGCCTTCACAGAACATTTGTCAATATTATTTTTCTTTCAGTGAAACTGCTGTGTATGCTTAGTTTTGAATTTTCAGTGTTTTGGCAGCAGTCTTGTGGTGAGGCTGATAGCAACAGACTTGCTCAATTCTGTCACAACCTCAAAGTCTGTTTGGCTCTAACATCATTGTTGCCAATTTTGTGTGGGTTGGGATCATATGCTATCATTTCACTAAGAATGCTGCTTCAATTTCTTGAGGGGAAAGCACAGGCTCTTCTTGGACTAAAGCCACAATTCATAAGTCAATTAATACTGCTGATGGTCTTAGTGATAAGGATGGGTGACTGCTTATGCTACATCTGCTCTAAAGTTTTGTGGACAGCTGGAAAGGAAAAGACCTACATGCTGAAAAAATCTTTTGGAGGAATGGAAAAACTAAGTATCTGACTCTCTAACCACAAGTGGGAACTTTCTTCAGAGAGATCTGTAGCTATGAACCAGCATTCCCACGTCTGATAAAGTAACTGAATGCAAGAAAATACTTGTACTTTGAAAGCAGGAGCAACTGCTTTTCAGAGTTTCAATGACAGTTGACACTTATAGGTGTGTTAAACATTTTCCTATTTAACAAATCCCATTTTTTTTGATGCTATGACATAAAACGAATTGGAAGAGAAAGTATTAACACATCTGGAAGTCCTGTTTTGGTGCTTTTATGATTTGAAATAAGTGAAATATACTTTGCTCTTTCCTTACTCCTTAAAAACACATGGCTAGAGACAGTAGCAGAGGCTAAGGACCAACATACATGTTCAGTGGACAGGCAAGCAGTTGGATGTTTTACACAGAACTTTTGGCCAGCCCTTTTGTGCAAGATCAAGTCTTATTAAATCAAACATCAAACTGTCAAATGTTCAGAACTAACACTGTTTGCAAATGCAAAGCCAGACTGCAAGGACCCTACTCATGCCTTCCTTAGAACCTGTATTGTGGATTGCAAAATTTGGTTTAATTCTAATTTAAACCAAGTTTTAGGCAAAATGGATATTGCTGCACGGCTGACCAGTGAAAAAAAATCCATCCAGATAAGAATGATGTTCATATAGAACTTTATGGCTTAAGTCCCTCAGTTTACTTCTTGAGTAGAATGAAGTTTTAGAGCTTACTACGCCAAAGCTACCCTAATGTCATATGTTAATGCCAACATGTATATTTACACTGACATACAAGTTTTACGTACCTAGGGTGGCTGAGAGCAAAAGCAGGGAGGGATAGGATGCTGGATACCTAAGCTGCCTTGACAGCCAGTCTCTGGGAAGTGTTGGAAAATGATCCCACTGTTGTTGACAGTGGGTGAGCCCATACTGAGGCCACACAAAGGATGTCATAAGTGGTGGCCACTCTGCCATTACTCTCCCCAGTGCTGGGAGCTTCCTCCGGTCAGAGCCATTGCTATGCAGGTGGGGGGTACCACTGAGGCTGGCTCTGATGCAGTGGGCACGTGCTGCATGCCAAGCTGCATAAGTGACCCAGCCACTTTAGTCTCCTGTCAGGAGAGCCAGAAGAAACCCACTGATAAGAGCTAATCATACCCCTGACATAGCAGTAGCCTATTCATTTAAGTAATTTCAGTGTCTACACCTGTTTCTAAATGGTGAATAACAATCACTGCCCTCATTATCAGGCCAGCATCACTCCCCCTCCACTACCTCTTGCAAAATAAGAGTGTAGAATAACATAGGCATGTCATAGCTGCATATGATTCCATCTCAAGTTTTGCACTCACACAGCATACAACAGTGGCATTATTTAGACAACCATTTATATCCCCTATACAACTCTGCTTCATTTCTTCCTCTGCACATTCAAGCAACAACCACAAATAAGCCTACGCAAAAAAGTACAGATTTTGTTAATTTGCTTTCTTTCCCTGTAGATATTTGTAACAGAGGTCCCACTCCTGAACACAAAGTGAGATTTTTCATTGCTTTAAACAGGGAAGAGGATTAGTTCCTCACTGTGTCACTGAGTTGTCAGAAATTAATGGAAATATGATTTCAAGTATAGCACAGGCAGACAATGACTCTCCAAAAACATTTTGCTTCTAACCAGCCTCATTTCCTTTTCATTTTCATGTCAAATGATTCCTTGGCGGGGAATATGAAATGGACAATGACCAGGCACTTTAAAAAGAAAGGGTCAAACCTAAGTACAGTAGGCAATCTTTTATTGTAATAAAATGCTCTTGACCTTGCTGTGACAGTACTTACTGCAGTATTATGAAAATATCAACACTTCCCAGTCAGTAGGACATTGAAGCTTTCCATAGAGCAAGTGACATTTGGCTTCCTCAAGATGTGTGCATCTCAGACAGTGTAAATGGAAGTCTTGATGCAACAGGCAGTTGGTGAGCACCCCATGCACTTGCTGCTGGTGGGTCCAGGTATATTTCTGCTCCTCCTGCAGCCTTACCTTCTGCTCTTCAGTCAATCATATCTGCCCCTCTTCCTGTATGACTAAGTTTGTGTTCCAGACAAGATTAAAGGACATGCCAACTAGCTCCCTAGAGATGACTGTAGACAGGTCCTCACCACTGCCAGCATAGAAACTGCTCAGGGCTAGGGGACATGAGAGGGCTGAGGCTATGGTGACACTTGGGGCTGGAACAGGAAACCTGGACACTATTAGGAAGACTTACAGATCTCACAGAACCCCTCAGATAAATTGCTTCTGATTGTCTCAGGAGCTGTTAAGCTCAGCTGACTCAGTGTCGACCCTGCACACATCAGAGCCATTATCCTTAACCTCCTCTCACCAAGCTGCCAAGACCTGGAGCTGTGCTACAACAGAGCTAATCATTCAGGAACAAATTTAGCCCTTTTCCTGAGTAATTCAGCCATGTTTCTGAGAAAATCCTATATATATATATGAAGTTTTGAGGGCATGTTAATCCTGTTGGTGGCATTTCAGATCTACTGTCTCATTTAACTGAATTCAGTCCCTTTGTATCTGAATACATGGCAGAACTACAAGCCTTGGAAAAAAAGATCCCCAAGTGCTTGATGAGCATGAAGAAAATATGCAGAACAAAAAGACTTCCCTGTTGGTATAAACCCCACTGTATGCGTAAACTGACTGTCATATTTATGTAAGAATGTATTAGGGGGTACCACTTCATCATGAAAATTAATTGGAGGATTGGAAAATAAAGCCTATTCCAGATTCTTTGAACTGAGATTTGAGTTTGCACAAATCTTCAAACTCTGTTATTTTGATTTTCCATCTGTAAAATTGAGATAATTATCCAATTAATCCTTAATCTAAGTACTTCAAGATGCCACATATTATCAATTTTCCCTGACTTATGGAAAGCACTGCATGAGTGGTTACTGCTTTTATTTCTTCCCACATACAGAAAAACACAGAACAAAACAATATTGCCACTAGTTTTCTACACTAGTGCCTAGGACAGAGTGAGGATACAGTCTAGAATGTCTACAAACTGCCTACACAATAAGCACACTTATATCTGAAGCACAATCCAGTCATAGCTTCTCCCTGGCAATAGGTGCTATGTGGCTGAACAGCCTGAGAACAATTATGACTGTCGGCAGATGTGATTGTGCTGAGACATCTCACCTGCTCATCCATGGAAAAACGCTCCTTGCTCAGGCCAGAGGCAGTTCAGAGCAAGCTGGGAGCATGCAAGGTTTATAGATTATTTCTGAGGGTTTACAACCCTGGGCGGAGAATTAGTTCAGCAATGTGGGAACCAACTCTAACACTTGTCCAAATCTTTAACCAAACCTGAAATGAATTCAGTTAACATTCACTTTCCTGCATTAACTGTTTGTAAATGAGAGTGGGATAATGTATAAGTGAATGACTTTGCTCAGGTTAGAAACAGCAAGGACCAGAAAATAGAGTCCAATGACACTTTCAGCCTGATTCCTGGGAAGAAAGGAAGTATAGTCTTGGAAGGTATCCAGACCTCTGAGGGACCCTGTGAACATGCAGGAGCTCTGCCCACTCTGATGAACATACCTTGTTCGTTGTGAGAGTTGTGTCAGCTCCACATAGAGCTACCTTTTGATGCCACTGTTTACTTAAAAGTTAAATTCCACTTTCAAAATTATTTCAGGCACATTTATTATAGGGTATAATGCATTAGTTTCTTTGTGATAGTTAAGTTTAGTCTTTAGTTGGATCTCCTTAAGTCTACATAAAAAGAAAAAATTGGCAATAAATCCTATTTTCAGATAGTCTAGATATAATCTCTGTTTCTATCACATATTGTCTTATTTTGGAAAATAGAACCAATGTTAATTAAAGGTTAGGGAGGTTTTTTCTGAACTTGATTTAGAATATTGTGAGTCAACTGGAAGGGCTCAAATTTATAGCTCTCGTTGCTACTGTGCAGGAACTGTGTATGTTTTCCCCTTGTGTCATATGCAAGACTGCTTAACCCTGGGTGAGAAGGCCATGATGACTTCATCAAAAACAAATTTGAGAGGCAACTTGACCATGGCCTACAAATATCTCCCTGGTGGAGCAGCTACTTGTAACCCAAAGCTCTTCAAAGAAAAGAGATAAAAGCATCCTGTGACTGGAAGATCAGTAAAAGCTATCGATAAGAAAAAAAGTGGGAAAAAAGGTTGAACAAATAACTCATATAAGGCAGGGTGGATTTTACATCACTGGAAATCCTGAAGTCCAAACCTGGCATGAAATGCCAGAGGTGAGAGGGGTGAGGTAGCAGTGAACCTGACAAGGTTCTGTATCCATATTATTCAGAATTTCAGATGAGATCATTGTACAGTCTACTTCTGACTCCACAGTTAGGTACCTGAATTTCTGCTCCATTCAGCATTGCCTGGTCTCAAGAGTCCTATTCAGTCCCATGGAAGAAAACACAGATATTTTTCTGAACCCAATTTCAAATTCTTTCAAAATCTGAGACTAGAAACCTTGGATCTCATGTCTTGGCTATAATGAATTTTTAAACGAAGGGAGAAAAATGTAGTTTTGAAAAAATATTCTATTCAGTGCTTTTATTTCCACCATCTGACATAAACAATGATGTTAGCTGCTTTATAATGATCAATCCAAATAACATTTATCTGCATTGTTTGGACTACTGTAGTTGTACTGTAGAAAAAGCACTGGTGAAATTTCATGTAAGTGTAGGTAAGAAAAGAGCTGATTTTCACTGCTTGTCCCTTGTCTTTGTTTTCTCATGAGGAAGGATTCTTTCACTAACTGAACAGGTGATGTAGCTACAGCATGCTGTATGTTCATAATGAATTGCTGCCTGATGCAGCATTTACATTTCACTGCAGCTTTACAGTTTCATTGTTCCCAGGACCTTGTCCTGTGCACAACAACACAGTCCTTCCTCATGTCACATCAACCAATCCCATTCAAACTGATCTGGTTCCCAACATCATCAAACATAGCACTTGTTTGCACTGTTGAAGGCAATGAATCACAAAAGCTCTCATTCACAGAATGCTCAGCTATGCCCCTGAGCTTGCTTTTAGGCTGGGATAAGGTCCTTGGTCCAAAAACACAGTTAACCCAGCGCCAAATTCAGTTATCCCAGTCTGTCCTTCTCCAGAAAAATGCATATTCTGTCCCCTGGCAATGGTCATAGAACCTCTGGAAGAGAGTTATGTGGTTATGTTTTTGCAGGTTAGATGTGAGCTACTCCAAATAGCTTGGACTTGTAGAGATTAGCTGCACATTTTACAATATCTTATGCATCTATTAATGCTATTAGATCATTGTGCTCTGCTTTAACCGAATTTTTAGGCCACCAATAGTATCTGTTTCTCCCTTCTCTGAAAATCTTCATTGAAAAAAACATTGCCACAAAAAATAAACCACAAATAACAATGCCACAATTTGACAACTGTCAAGGCAAAAGCACATTATTTATTGAAAATAAAAGTTGAAGTCTGAATAAAATATTGCTTTAATGAAATGAGGACACTTTTCCCAATAACTAGCAGCAATGCTGAATGGTTTTTTGTTATTTAGAAGAGATGTGATAGGAATTTATTTGAATAAATCAGTAACACAGTTGAAAAATATTATCGTTTTCAGTCTTGGTGACTCTTAATGGAAGAACATCCTTCAGATCCCACTGGGGTATCTACATTGTGGCTGTCTCATCCTTCAGATCCCACTAGGGTATCTATATTGTGGCTGTCTCATACATAAACACAAACAAACAAACCAAAAAAATAAAAAAACACACCAAAAACTACACAACTAGAAATCTCTCTTCTCCTGAGAGATAAATAAAGACACATTCTGCCTTTGCTGCTCTGTGATTATGGTAGTAATAGCCTGGGGAGCTGTGCTGGCAGCTATGGACACCCGCAGCTCACTGTTCCCAAGACTAGCATCCTTTGCAGAGACACTGTGCAAGATTGCATTGCTCTGTGGAGAAACACAGAGCTTGGAGAAACAGCATTGCAGCAATGAAATGGCCTTCTCTCAACTTTGCAGATCACTTAATTATGGCCCTGTGACCCAGCACAATCAAACCTAGTCCAAGTCGTGGTTGCTTTAAGGAAATCTGCATCACAGTTTTTTCCACCCATGGGAAGAACTTAGATTTCTCACATTTTTTAGAACAGCTGTGTAAGCCTCTGAATATTCTTTCATAGGCAGGCTGGGAGAACCTGCCAACAAGAAGCTCCAGTAGCCATGTCCTGGTCTAGGCAACTTCAAATTCCAGACTCACCTGGGGTTCTTGCTTTGGACACCAGCATGGGGGCATCTGTTCTATTCTCATTTCAGAAGGTGCAGGTGACTGTGGTCACCAGCAGTGGTGACAGCCCTTCCTGGGCACTGGGCCTAGTGGTGATGGTCTTGGCAGACGTTTTGGACTTCCACTCAGATAACACCACTGAGACTTCAGCAGCACTGAACAGCCATGCCAAGAGAAGTGTGGATGGCTCCCATTCATTTCAACGGATAAGTGGCTGTTATGACTGGATGAAGAAATTTTAGCCACCAGCTTTATGAATCTTTTAACTTTAGATGAGCATTTCAGAAGCACAATCCACAAAGCTCATGCATGCCTGGCCCTGCCAAATTCTGATGTTGTCCTCAATGGAAGAGATCGTCTACAGGAATGAAGATGTAAATCTGAACACATTAACTGTAGTAATGAATTCAGTGACTTATTTGTATAATTGAGAATTTGAAGCAAAACCAGGATATTCATTGTTATCCCAACAGCAAAAATATGCTGGATCCTGAGACAGTGTCTTGCTGAATAAAGTAGATCCTCTACAGGACTCCAGAAAACAGCAGTGAAAGCAGACAGCTTAAAAAATGAGTATCATTTTGTATCTATGAGCAACATTTTTTCTTTCTAATACAAAGTGGCTGTGGTATTTAGTCTAGATAATATATTCTGCTTCCACTGTTGATATTGATGTCCTTTCAAGTGAACAGAATATGCAGCCAATAATGAGCTCTTGCTGTTAAGATGTTCAGCAATGAAATAATTAACAACATGGATGTGTAAATTAGGCTTCACAGTTAAAATTGCCTTTGCAAACCACATTTCTCTGGCTCTTGGTTCAGCAGAGCAGGTGAGGACTGGCTGAAAGCTAAACAGCAGCAATCCCTCTACAAACACATGTATTAGAGTCGCAGGTCACTTCTAGACCACTGTTATTCAAAGAGTAACATGTCTTCTTTGAACCATCTTCTTTCTCCCTTTTTTGGTGCTCTCCACCCCTGGCACTTTGCTGCGTGCGATGAAGAAATGTGGACCCCACACCTTAGCAAAGGGGGAAGCAATTTTCCCAGGTCTCATCTCCTTTAGGGCTCCCATAATCACAGAATCATTGGATGGTTTGGGCTGGAAGGGATCTGAAAAGAGAATTTAGTTCCAACTCCCCTGCAATGGGCAGGGACACTTTCCACTACACCAGGCTGCTTGGGACCCCAGCCAACCTGGCCTTGAACTCTTCCAGTGATGGGGCATCCACAACTTTTCCTGGCAGCTTGTTCCCATGCCTCGACACCCCCACAGTAAAGAATTTCTTGATAATATCCAATCTAATCCTACCCTCTTTCAGTTTAAAGCCATTCCTCCTTGTCCTGTTACTACATGCCCTTGCAAAAAGTTTGAACAACCTAACTGTGTCTACCCACAGAGACACTTGTATGAATGTCTGAATGCCCTCAACCTTTCCCATACTGGCTGCCATAAGAAAATGAGCTTTTTCAGAGTATCTCATGAAGTATTTGAATTTCAATAGCCTTTCCCATTCCTTTTCCTACAGCAAGAATGGGTAGCCAGTCTGCCTACGTGTGTCTTTCACAGTCTTTATTTTAGGGATGGTCTCCAGGCTGAGGACACACTAAGAGGCATTACAGCTGAAGAGAACTGTGTGCCTAGGTCAAAAGAAGAAGAGAAGGAAGTGATGCAGTTGCTATTTTATTAAGCATTTATAAAGACTGACGTCCTTTTACTTCCTAAAACAAGAAAAAGCAGGATCATGCAATTAATGGCATGTTTGCCCAAAATATATAAAGCACTGAAAGTTTGCCAAAATCAGTCCTTCCAGTTAAGTGTAGCATGCACTATGACATATGAACTTCTGACTTCTAGTTCCCTTTATGCTCTTCCAATGACACTGAGATTAGAGAAAACTCAAAACATAGCATAGTGCTGTTAAACTCTGCTTCAGGGGAAGACATTCAACATGGTTTACCTCTTGCAAACCAAGGATGTAGTTTTCCATAGCTGATTCCTAGGACAAGGCTTAGTGAAAACAGTTCCTCTCACCTGGGCAGTTGGTATTTCAGAATAACGTTGTTGGATGCAAGAAATGTGAGAAGGGAGAAGTTGCGCTTTGTGGTATGAAAAAACTTGCTGGTTTATGTACTGTGTTGTATGGATAGTATTTTAAAATATTTGACCTGCTGAGGTCTTATCTGCTGTGGTTTATGTGTACTCAGCTAGCACAAAGACCTGGTCACTCACTCACATTAAATTACTTGTCTCCTTTCTTCTCATTGAACTTTAGGCTTGAGCAATGTCAGCTAGGAAATAGATTTAGTCCAGCATTTTACAAGCACGATGGTAGGCATTTCACCGCCACAAATGAAAGAAAAACTTCTTCAGTGCAACTGTTATAGAATTGAACTACTGAATAGGTGGTATGTGAACATTATCCAGGAAAACATACAAAAGAAACATTCTGCATACAATAACAAAGGGGCTCTTCTCAAGGAAGCCACAGATTTTAAGAATCTCAACTGAAATGGAGGCATAGACATAAAAATGGAAGGTGTGATTAAAGTACCACTGTAGATACAGATAATTGTGAGGAAACTAAAGAAGAAAAAAAGTAAATTAACAAAATTATTGAAATTGATGTATTTGTTAGCAATATCATACACAATTAAAGTGGGTACGCTTAATGCTAAAGGAGTTCCACAAGCTATTTCAAATTAGGTTTCCTACCCATTTGTGTCACTTCTATACCTGGTGTTCTCTGTGTTTCACAAGGTTTAATGCTTTTACCTTCCATCCCTGCCATGGAATACAGAAATGCTGCTGGGTCTGGCCCTGCAGACTGACATTCTCTGGCGTGTGGTCAGGTTGTTGTCAGCTCTGTGACTTCCTGGCATTAGCTCGTGATGAGACACACAAGGGCGATGCTGCTGCAGTGTCAGTGTCTGCTGTGAACCCTCCTTCTGTCAGCAGGGACGAATGTGTGCCTCCACTCCCACCCAGAGCTGCTCCTGGTTGATGGATGCACTGGTGATTCAGGCCCCTTGATAAATGCCCCAATTGCCTTTGCTTGCAAATGAAGGACACTCTGTGCGGATGAGGTGAGGGAGAGACGCGTGTGATCCTCCAGGGGGTCATTGCTTTTAGAGCATTGCTCCCCTTCTGCTCTGTTCCTCTTCAGTACATGTTTAGCATGAGTTCGCTTGCATGGGAATCTTTCCATGTGCCCACCTGTACAACTTTCCAGACTTTTACTTTTGCAAACTTTGACAGTGATGCCTCTCGTCTCATGGCGGGATAGCCAAGTGTTTCCACTTTTACTGGACTCTATTAAGTAACAGAGTTCAGGGTTTGCAGCTCTCAGCATCCAAAGTCTGAATCATATTCTTCATGGACATTGCAGACAAAACACTTTTGTCTCTGACACAGTGGCTCTGCTCATATGTACTCTTTTGTACATACATAAAAATGTGGGTTTTTTAATTTTTCAGATCCAGGTTTAGAGCTTGTTTTTTCTTAAATGCTTTCCCCTGTGTTTTCTGAGCTTTGTTTTTCTGGCCATTAACACACTTCTGCCTGGAATGCACCAAACCGAGCAGTTTCTCTCTTTCTCTCCCTTCATCCTGCACCTACTTTCTATTCCTGTGCTGCCTTTTTCCCACAGTCCCTCTAGCTCTTTAATCAAGGAGTTTTACAGTAGCCAAAACAGAGGCTGTCCTGAATGCCTATTCCTTCCATATATTCATCATGTGCTTATATGAATAAAGATGATCAGAAATCAGAAGAGCGAGCCACCTTTTGCAATCCTGTGCATCCTCCAGACAGCTTCAAGCCTGTTTAGAGTCTGTGTAATGGGGGGAAGTGCCATTTGAGTTGGGACTGTTTTGAATGAAAGTATTTCTAAAATTAACAACACAAAGAACAGCACAATTGAAAACTCTACGTACACAGCTTCAGACTCACCCTGACAAACTCCTCAATCTGTCAGAACCACAGACTTTGAGAAAAGTGCATTTGTGTGGAGTAGTATTTAAATTTTGATGCTAGCAAGAAAACTTCTCCTGTTTTTGGACAGAACTCTTTACCAAATGCAAAATTCCAATGGGAATTCTTTACCTCATTCTTCTGCAGCACCTTATTTGCTGTTTGACTGCTGCTTCCCATGCAAAGGCTGGATGCAGCATTTCAGTAGGATGGAGAGCCTGGAAAAGAAATAATGTAATCATGCTGACTGGCTTCACCCTCACACTCAGGTTATCACCCAGAAACCGCACCACTGAGGTCAGAGTTTTTATCAAAGTGGTGGCAGAGGACAGTCACACTCCCAGCTCTCAAAATTCTTGCACAGCTCTGATCGAAACCTCATGTGTGAGTAAGAGAGGTCTAGAGAGCAAGCAGTAAGAGGCACTGCAATAGCAGGGCGAGGATGAAGTGTTAATCAAGAAGGGGAACTTGCTTCTTCAGCTCCCACATTGGGGATACCCCGAGGATATGTGAAGGGATTGCACCTGTGCATCCTCTGCACCAAATCCCACCCCTGTTAAGGTTGTCCCTGCTGTGAAAGAAAGTGGGCAAAGTAGCTCTATGCAAACAGTTCCGTGCCTGGAGACAGACCCTCTGGGACCCTGGCCACCATTTCCTTTCCCTTCCCCTACCTCTGCAGGGCCAAGGCAGGAGAATGGGGCTGGGCCATCTGGTCTACAGTGTAAAATCAACACCAGGCTTTGAATGGAAAAATGCAATTCAAAATACAGTGACTCACAGGGCCCTTTTCTATTCTAAAAGATCACAGTAGCTCACACTTCATAAGTTTACCCCTGATTATAGAAACAGCTGGAGAGGGGCCTTGAACTATTACTTGAAATACTCGCTTTATATGGCAAATAATTTTGGTCTTAAGTGTTGTAAAGCAAAACCCACTTCCATAGGAAGCTCTCATGACCTGATGTATTCTCTCTGCGTTTTTCAGATGAAGGAGCCCCACAGCAAAGGAGATTCGCTGCCCAAGCCGGAGCCCAGGACCCTTTGGGGTGGTGAGGACACAGGTACAGTGGTGCTGCGGGGCAGGCAGTGGGGCTGAGTGGGCAGAGATTTCTGCTTCGGGTGCACCTTTATTCTGGGCTGAAGTGCTTTGTCTCCAAGCCAAGCTTAATTGAGGGATGTTTTTCATGTCAAAACGAGATGCAGGCTCTCACCCACTGATTGTTTGCTGGGTGAAAACAACAACCTCACTTGCATGCATGGCTGCAGCGCACAGTGTGCAGCTCCACAGGAATTACGCCATGACATAATGAGGAGAAACAACAGAATTCTAGCAGATCTGTTTAATAAGCTATCAGGCACGTTTCAGCATTGACCCATGGTGTGAGCAGAGCTCTTGTCAGCTACAGCAAGAGTCTTGTGAATGCATCTGAGGGCAAAAGTGGCCACTCAGTGACCCCTGGTCTGTATGCAGGAGAACTCAGCAGTGCACAAAGAGAGCCTCAGTAGTTCTGGCATAGATAGAATAAATTGAGTATGTCAAGCTCACATGCATTCTTCTTACTCTGCTGCTTTCTATCTTGGAGTTCTGCGTTTTGGAGGGACGTGGATTTTTTCGGTGTGTTTTGTTTGTCTTTATTTCCCTTTACCTAATCATAAGTTTAGATACTATTTACAAATGGAAAGTATACCAGATTAACTTGGATTGTTGGTGCTGTGGTTAGATGACATGTCAGAACTGCATTTAAGCCAAGAAAAAATTACCCCTCAAACTGCTGTGACTACACAGTGCAAATGTTGCAGTGAACATAAACTGCTCCTAACACGACAAGTAGATGTCTGATCCTAAGGCAGATTTCACTTGGATGTTTGGCGGATTTTCTTCCTACTTCCTTTGCCATTTTTGCAACTGTCCCCCTGGGAAAAATCCCAGAAGCCTCTGTCTCCATTAGGAGGAAATCTTTCACTTCCTTGCTTTGATTCTGAATGCTTAATGCTCTTGGTTAATTCCCCTGACCTATAACCAGTCTTGGCTTCTATGCAGACATTAAATCCTGATCTAGATGATAAACTTTTATGAAACAAGTTTAGAAATACATTTAATTAGCTAAACTCGCTCAGTCAGTCATGAGATCTCACAGTAGTGTGTGAATGTTGCAAATTACACTGATACCTAAGCAGTGGTAGCTATAGCTATAATGATTATATATATATATATATATATATATATATATATATCTATGAATCCACACAGGACAGGTGAATTAACTGATTTGAGTGGTGTCTCCTTCTGCCTGAAGTGCACTAGGCCAGTGGTTACTCACTATGAGCTACATGTGCAGTGAGAGGGTTTTTATTGTCCTTTTGCTCGCTCCTCTCTCTTAACTACCAAGTTATTGTCTTCTCAGTTAAGTCCACAGCTGGCCACTTTGAAACCACATCTGGGGAATGACCCAGTTAAAATTACAGTATTTAGGCACCACTTCTTGACAGTGGTGATGAGATGAGGATGCTGGCTGTTCTTTTCTTGCCCACTTTAATTGGGTATCCAGGCTAATTTCAGTCAAAGCAGAAAAAGTGCTCACAGTTTACTAATCGTCCCAGAGTAGTTGAAGTCTAAGGGCTCTTCTGCCAGAACAAAACTGACAATTGTAAAGATTACAATTTCATGCCCATGGCATTTCTCAGTTTAACGAAACATCAGCTCTGTTCCTACTTTCCCCTCATCTTTTCCAATAAAGCCCTATTTCCTGACACAAAAGCTAGCTCAATTAAAAATGTGATGTAAGTGCTCCAAAGGCACAGCTTGAAATTCTGCTTTGAAACTTAAATAATTATTTTACATTACATTTTTCTTTTAATGCATTAGTTTTATACACTACAACATGGTAGCAGATCAAAGGTCTAATAAAGCTTAACTGCAGTTAATATACCTGTCTCTCTATGTGTCATACTGAACTTGCACTAAAAAAGAAATGCAACAGTCTGGATTGAACACATGGGAAGTCCTTCCAGATTTTCCTGCAGTACACCCTTGAGCTGATCCTTCAGCCACTGATGTCAGGCAGAAAACAGAACTACAGTGGTGACTCAGATACTGCAATATGGAAGATCTGTGATGATTTCACGTTCTAAATTTTTTGTGAAAAATTGTGCTTCCCATACATGTAACTCTAAAGAGTTTTTCTCAAATAAAAACCAAAACCATCATTTTCCCTGACTTCAGACCTCTGCAAAGGGAGTAGTGCTGTCACAGTTGTCACTGCTTTTTGCAACAAAGAACAAGCATCATTCTTCTGACTTACAGGAGAACTGTCTGAGGAGAAGAATCAGTCCCTATCCGTGTCCTTTTCTCTCCCTTGACTATGAAGGAAGGCTGGATGAGCTGGGTTTAACTTACTCTTGGAGATATTCAGTAGTGTGGAATCCTCAATGTCCATTTTCTTGGACAGCCCATATAGATATAGCACAGAACAAAGTATTTGTGGGGTTTAACACTTTATTTGTTTTTAATTTGCATATTTTCCCGTTGATTTATAAATCTGACACCTGACGTACACCACCATATAGCAAAGGAGGTCAGCACCAAGTTGGCCAAACCGGAGCCCTGGATGATTTCTTCCAGAGTGTGGCATTAGGTGAGGTTTCCAGAAGATCTGCTACATTGCTGCAGTGACGGGGGATGAAAGCAAGGGAAGGCAAGAGGATGAAAAAGACATCACTGGAGAAAATAGCAGGGTGATGAGGAAGTTCCATATCCAGATCTGACCTCTTCTCTTACCCTAACATTTCCTTCCTGGTATCCCTTCCAGACAGTATCCAAACTGTGGCTTTAATATGTTTCAGGTCCTGTTTCCCCAGCAGGGATTCACATTTTAGCAAGACCTCCAGGTCTTATAGGAGAATATCAGATGTTTGAAAAGCAGTACAGGGGCCATCATCTACAAGCTTTTTGTGTGTTACGGACACAGCTAAGCAATAAATCACACAAATGCATGGGTTGTTGCAAGATTAATAGCATAAAGCCCTAGGAAAATGTGGCACAGAACAGAAACCAAGTATCAGGGGTCTCCTGATTGTTCATTTTGATTGATTGGCTACTGCCCAAGGAGAACTACTGCTTTGAATTTTACAGACATCGAAATAAGCTAATTAAAAAGGTCATATTGAATTAATATCCCTCTGGAAAAGTTGCTGTAATTTTCTGTAATTTTTTAATGCTGATTGTAAAAATGACCTTGACAGTAGGCATTATGCTGCTTCCTTACAAGGAAAACATACAAATATTTTCTTTAGTAGTGGTAGTCCAAGGTTTCATTATATTTTCCTGCAATACATTTTGCAAGGGAAATTCATGTGACTGCCCTTTTCAAAGGGTGAGGTTTGTCCACGAAAGGGGAACCCTAACCAAGGTAGAATATAATGCAGCAGCATGCTGGAATCCATCAGCCCTTACCTTACACAGCACAAATGGACCCAATAACAGAATGACTTCACCCTGACTGAGGAGACTTTTAATCCTTTTCACAGCAATGCAAATGCTCTGAGGTAAACATGTTTCAGAAGAGAGAAAGGCTAGCTAAGGCTAACTAAGCACTAGCCCCTAATTCCCTTTCAGGGCCCTAGACAGAGAGCAGGCTGACCCCAGATGATTGCCTTTGGAAAGGGTTGAAAGCCTCTTCAAGGACATCTTCTGCTTCTTCAGCTCCTGCACAGGAGATAAGAGACTTCTGTTCATGTGGAGAATAAACTATGTTTTAAACTTTTCCATGTAAACTCTAGCAATGACTGATGTTTAAGACTGTTGGAAAAACTCAGAAATTGTCCCACTTCTCAGGAATTTGTGGACTAAGGGGTGTGATCTCAGTCCCTGACATACATTCATATGTCAGCCATCACAATGATCCTTGATACCCTCTGTAGTCTGAAGTCGATACTTATATATGCCTTGCCACTGTACTTCTCAGAAGGAGACTTGTAAATCTGTCCAGTGGTGAGGGAAATGAATTTAAAACCTTTTCTTATAATCAGAATTTAATATGGTCTCGCAAAATTGCTTGGTTTACCTGAGATATGCTATAATTTTAATTTAGTCTATCACATCATTTGAACAACATTGTCTTGAAATAATTACTGAAGAAGAAAATCCTTGTCTGCATAAAATGCAGCAGCATAAAGTCATTTACTGCAAATTAAAACAGATGGAAAATTGCTGTTGCTTTTAATACGGCTGGACAAAAAATAAAATTGCAAATATGTTAAAAGAAAATGCAAGACTGAGACTTAAAACCCATCCTAAACAAAGTATTTACAGCATCCCAGTAAAAATAAGTTAATTTATTCATACCAAGAAATTAGAAATTTTAAAAGAAACACTTCTCTCTAAAAAGAATTAGATGTCTGTAGACAGCCCCAGGGAAAAAAAATAATTGAACAAAGATTTCATTAGAATAACTCAGAAAAAAGATACAAATATTGAAACAACAAATAAAGAACGTTCATTGTGGAAGCACATGTATACATCACTATGTGGATGTGAATCATCCCACTAAAAAAGGCTACTTGTCTACCTAAAAATAAAAACCAGTGTCTGCACTGGTCTGTAAAACTGAGACTATTCTCAGTTCTAATACAGAGTGACTTACCACAGCCTGGGCTCTATAGATACCCTTTAAGCTCAAGACCAGCCTGGCTGGGGGACAGAAATATTCCTCCATGCACACAAACTTTTTCCTCTTAAGTCTCTTAGTTCATAAAAGACGCATCAGAATTCCAGCACAGTTTTAACAACAGAAAGTACAGGTTCTGCTCTGCTGGGCATGTTTCCTGGGCTTTCAGCATTGTGCTCTGCTTGCACATCTTCCAGCACTTGAGAAAATGGAGTTTTGAAAAGGATCAAAAATTGAAGGCACACTATCTGCATGAGATGTATTCCATTTAAAGCAAGAGTTCGAGGTATTCTACTTATTACCAGAATTACCTTAGCTGTTCTAGTTGTTTATATGATCCTTCACTTAAAAAAGAGAAAAAATATATTCTTCCTCTTTGCATTCAGGAGGGATTTGTTAAATGAGGGACAACACAAAGAACTTTACACTAAGTGTTGAGGGGGACAAATACATGTTTTTGGTGTTATAATGTTGTTTACAGGGGCCCTGGGCATCACTCATCCCACTCCAAGGCCAGCCTGTGATCAGTACTGGAGCAGATCAATGTGAATATTTTCTGGTCAAGGCTTGGAAACCTCCAGGTATAGGGCTCCCTCCAGCTCTCTAAGCAACCTCTACCCAGGCTAATCTATGCTCCAGGTGGGCATTTTGTTTCCTACACTCATCTTGCTGCCATCGCCCCCTCTTGCACCTTCTGTCACCACTGGGAAGAGTTTGGTTCTGGTGTCATTGTAGCTCTTGTTCATGAAGCCATAGCCTGCTGTTCAACTGCCTTTGGCCTCCCTCCTCTTCATCAGATTGGACAAGCTCAGCTCTTCAGCCTCTCCTCAGTGCTCCTGGGCACTAGAACCTTAATAGCCCTCCACTCTGGCTCCCTCCAGTTTCATAATATCTTTCTTGCAGTGGGTGGTCAAAACTGTCCCACTTTCCACATCTATTTGACTGCACCCTATGAAATAAAAACATGAGAAATTATCTCAAATAATTTTGAAGATGACTTTATACTCATGATGTCCCACTGAAGGTGACTGTAGCTGATGATGTTGTTTTCAGAGAGCTGGCTTCAGCTTCAAGTAGCCAGGAAGAAAGAAAGGCCTGAGAGACAAAAGAAGGTGAAATGAAGAAGCAGATTAAGGCAAAAATATCACTCCAAGGAGTAGTGGAAATTTTGGAAAGAAGACAGAGGAAAAAAACGGTGCTGAAAAAGAAGACATGACAAAGACCAAGGGAGCAGTATAGGAAATTACACCCTGACACTTTTGTTACACTGTGATCCAGACAAATGTAGACTAATGTGATCTACTTAGCAAATGGAGATGGGTCAAGTTGAAATCATTCAAGCTAAGGAGTTTCATTCTCCAGAGAGGGGAAAGCCAATGACAAAAAGAGTCCTCCAAATAATTGTCTTGCTCTATATCATTGAGCATGTTGCCTAGGAGCTTCATGATAATAGCCCTTAAAATATATATTTCATTTATTTCAGTCCCTTTATAACTCTGCAGGAGAATCACATTTCTGTTTTGGAGTGGAAGGTCCAAAATATCCTCTGTTAGGGATTTTGTCTCAGTTTTCTGTGCTGCTCACTTGCACTAGCATAGACAAGCTTGCCTCTGCCTCCTAGCTGACTGAGGAATGACTTAATAAGGGGAATCAAATTGTCCATACAAGGATTTCCTCTAAAAATTACTTCACTGCATTGAGGGCAGTACACTACCCTCCCCACAACTCTGCAAACATCTGACTAACAGCAACTTACTCAAGAGAAAACAAATAAGCAGAACTTCACTTTACACAAGAAGAACTGTCACATTCTTGGGCTTTTTCCTTGGTCCTGAAAAAAAAAAATCACATGACAAAACCAAAGGAGTGAACAGCCCTGACATCACAAGGGTTGGCAGAGTACTCCAGACTAGATAATGTTTATGGAAAGATGAGGGCTAAACTTCTATCCTGTCAAATCTGTGCATGGGAAACAAATGCCTTGGCAGGCAGGATCAGAAAGGACTTTCATTGTGTTCGCACCTTTCTGCCGTGCATATTTCCCTGGAGTTTTTGTAGCACAGATGTATTCCAAAGCTTTTGGGGTAAAAAAGAGCTAAGTACTGTCAGAAAATACAGCCTGGAAAATAGCTTTCTCTTTTTATGGAAGTCAGAGCATTGTTTGTTGATTCTTGCAGCCCAGAATGGCTCTACAACACTGCTATTTCCGTGGGATGTTGTGTTTGTGCAACCTGCCTTCAGCTGTTGTGCCGTGTTGCTATGTGCAAAGGCTGACAGCTGGTGTGTTTTGCTCCAAATTAGTGCCTGCCTTTCACTCTGGAGTGAAGTAATACCTAAGCATAGGGCTAGATTCCAGTTCTCTATGGAAATGCCCCCAAAACAAGTGAAAATACGACCAAAACACATGCTTTGTACCCATTTCCTGATCAGTCACACGATACTTCCTCTTTCTATATGGAGTTCCCCACACACTCCCACATTAGTTCCCTTTTTTTTTTTCCCTTTCTTAGCAGTCTAAACATTTCGCATTGTGAAAAGAATTCAGCACTTCAGCAGTTCCACATTTCTTGTAAGCTGGCCCCAGAAGTGTCAGGATGCTGAGCCATGCTCCTGGATGTAGCCTGGAAGCCTGCATTTCTTCCTGTGGAGCCATTTCAGAGTAAAATGGGATTTTGAAATCTATTTTAAGATCTCCTGTGAAAATGATGGTGTGTTACAAAACAGGACATTTTACAAATCAATAGCTGTAATATATTGATAAAATAGTTTTTAATCAGTTTAGCATTCTTAAATTGCTTAAAGAACATTTGAATTCCTCTTTGCTCCAAGCAAATGTTCTCATGGTCCAGGATCTCATCTCCAGTAATGATTCATGTTAGATGCAATTCAGAGGTGTCTCACTGTCTTTGACAGTACTAAAAGTTCATTGAACATCCATTGGTGACCTAAAACAATAGCTGCAAAAATTTTCTAAGTAATCAGTGAAACAAAAAAAACCATAGAAATAAATAAAATAAGATTCTCAAAATACTCTTGACAAAGACAATTAAGTGAACGCCCAAAGCTCAGCTTCATTATAGGGTTTTTTGTGAATTTGAATCTTTTAGCTGTGGTGCACAAGGTGATCCATTGATAGTTTTCAAAAAAACTAGTAATCCCTGAATTAACAAGACTTGAGAGACACTGTTAAAGGCACAAGATACTGACAAATGCTCAGAGAATGCCCTTTCCTGGTAGCCACAAATAGGCTTATACAACAAAGTGGGATCTGATGTATCAGTCTCATAATATTCTTCAATATTTAAAAACACCACATCTGAGAATAAAAATGTGTATAAAGAAAAAATACTCATTATATTAATGAAATAATGTTGGTTCTCACAGTTTCTAACCTCATAATAGACTTTCCCCCACCCCAAGAACAAAACACATTTGCTATTATGCTGTTTTTAACAAATATGTTCACTAGTTCATTAGTCACTACTGTACATATAAATATGTTTCAGTGAGCACAAATGCATGAATAGAAGTAATTTTATATCATGCTGTGTGATTCAATTCACACAGCCAAAGTGGCTTGGAAGTTCACTAGTTGTGGTTGCAGCGAACAAAGACAAATAGACTTGAAATAATCAAGGTGAATGCTCTGGGTTTCAATACTTAACAGACCTTTCATCAGTGTGACGTGAGAGAAGATGAAAAAGTTATAAGTTCTATGCATGCTGTTCAACACAGAAGAATCGAATAAGATAGAATAAATATGTATTAAATTAAGCGCACAATCACATATATATATATACACACACATAATACTAAATATGAAAAAAATGTTGTCTGTAAAAAGTACTTCACAATATTATCTCCAGACAAAGTTACTATTCAGCTGATTTTTAGCATACGCAGATCATTGTGTATTTCATACTTTCATATCTCAAACACTGGCACTAACACTTTTTCTTCCTTTCTGAGAAATGTCTGCCACTAAGGAACTCAAAACTGTGGATTGGGTCAAAACCAGAGGGCTATTTTCAAACCTCATGAAAATTGGGAGAAGGCAGCGTTTGACTTTGATCTTGAGTCCAACAGTTGTAATTTAAACCACTCTTTTGAGTCAGTCAGTCTGGGTCCATCACCAAAGGAGCAAAGATGCTGTCTAGTTTTGCTTTGTAAGAGGTGGGCTATATGTCCAATAAGTTGAGCATGGGATTGAGAGTCACAAGCCTCACAAAATGTTTATTCTATTTCAAGCTCATCATATGACAGTGACCCAAGTCATCTGACTTCCCCATCTCCTCATTCTTTAAAATGTTAATATTTGCCTCTTTGAAGGTTTAAAGGGCTCAGGATAAAAGCATGCATAAGTGAAAATCTTTGCTGAGTGAAAATCATGAATAACAGCACTGGTAAGAGAGTTTTCTGTAACTTTAGGGAAGTCCACAATGCTATGCTTTGCAAATGACTAAATGCTGTCATTGGGAGCTAAATGATGCTTAGCCTTTCTGCATACAAGCTCTAAATTTGCCCTCAGTGGTCCATCTGTCTACACTAGTGCTAGAACACCAAAGGCAGAAAGTCTTGTTTTCAACCTCCTATCTCATTGGACAGTACTTTGCTTAATCTCTTTATTTCTTAATCTGGCACTTTATCTGTTTTTCTAAAGAACTACACTGTCAACAAAGTACAAATTGCTTAGTAATGTTTCCTATATTGCAGCAAGCTAAGGCATGTTCACAACAAGTCAGAGTTCCAGGATTCAACTTTTCTGATGGTCTATTAAAAACACATAGACACATAGGTTGATTCTTATGTTCTTTCTTTTATAAAAAACCCCAAAACCTAAAATAAAATTCTCTAGTGTTATTAAATCTGCCCTGTGTGAAAGATCGAGGCATTATATCCAGCTAGGCAGAGAGGTGTTGTGGTCATCCCACTGAGGGTACAGAGATTAATGTCACACTGAGAATTATGTACCAGCCACACTGCATTCACCAGCAAGCCAATAAGCTAGACCTGCTTTTCCCCACTCCTGCATGCAAGCATTTTCTGAAAAAAATACCATAGTGTAAGGTTCTGATGGCAGCATTAGAGAAGTATCACAACGACTTGGAGCATGGCACACTTGCAAATCTGTATTCCTTTTTTTTACAAGTTTAAAATAACAATGCAGTGAAGGTGCGTGAGATCAGTAACACTGCGCATTGCCCACTCAGTGGGCTGGGACATGTCTGCCTCCACTGCCTCCAGCCTGAGCTGTGCCAGCTAAGAGGCTGTGCCCAGCTGCTCATCACCTGGCTGACTAACGCAAGTCAGTGGGAGCTCCCACATGGAGATCTTCCAGCTGATCCAAGGGTTGGTAACACCCACCATGTGGGTGCTGATGAGCAGACGCAGATGCATGGGGATGAGGAAGCCTTTGCTGAAGGATGGAAAGAAAAGGTCAGATACTCACAGCCTGTGGTCCACTGCATGACTGTGCATGTGTCTGTGCTTGTCAAACCTTCTGATTCTTATCCTTGAATTGGATGAAAATTTGGAGATAGTCAAATATGAGTTAAGAGGAAGAAACAAGAAACCTCAGAGGTAAAGTTGTTGGACTCGATATACATAGCAGCAGATGCAAGAGTTGTTAACACAGACAGCCAGGTTATATGTTCTATATATGTTATACATCTTCTTTTGGTCGTGAAGTCTAGTAAACATATGTACAAAACACTTGAGCTTTTCTTTGCGGAGTTATGCAAAGCACTTACAAAAAACCAAAGGCAACTTCTAGCAAAGTAAATAAAACTCATATCAAAGGTTTCCAATTCACTTTAGGGTTTAAGGTGTTAAAAGATGGACTAATTGGAACACTGTGAAGAGATTCACAGTGCAGTGAATGACTGAAGAGGTCTGAAAATGGAATCTGGAATTGAAAAAGATAAATTAATGTTGGGAATGTTTGTGGCTTTTTCTTTCTGTGTCTATCTATGAAACAGCTGTGGGACTTCTTTGTATTACTGTAATGTTCTTTGTGGTGATTGTGTGCTGTGGGAAAAGCACTTTCCTGGCATTTCCAACATGTTGGATGGTGGCAGGTGATACTACCAGTTGCCAGTTCAGTATTAATAGGGTTATACCTCCTTTCTTCCCCACAAATCTAGATTCAGGTCCTTCCCAGAATAACAGCCTTTTAGGTCTCAGTGTTCCAAGTCCCTCATTTTTCACAGTGAAGGGTGGCTCCTGCTATGAAGGTAACCAGGGGTATGGTAATATCAGATATGTCAGTACCATTCCACCAGCAAATACCTGCAGTGCCTGCTCTGGCTCTTGCCATCCAAAACTGTCTGTTAACAATGCTAACAATGTAATTACACAAATAAGGTTGGCAGATATGGAATATATATTGCTGTGTGGTCATCTTAATCCAGATGCTAGAATAGGAGAAAGTTAGCTCTGCATTTAATTTTTGGTTCTGCCACAGATCTCCCTGAGATGAGACACATTGTCTACCCTGTGGTTCAATTCCCACCTTTGTAACATAGAACTAATATTTTCACATCCCTCTGAGATGATATCAGGCACAATGCAAGGCAAGATAATGTCAATTAATTTCAAGAAAACTGGTATGTCTTGTATATCCACTGCAACACACGACCACACGGGGAAGCTGGAAGACAATATGTATAATTCAGCCTTGAGGAGCACTATGGAGACTTCCAACAACATTGTAAGTATTTTTTCAGGTCCACAACTAAATTGGACTAACATTGGGAATCTCTGGCTAACATATATGGTGTTTACACTCGCCACAGGATTTTTTCTTTTATGAAAATATATATAAATCAGGAATGAAATGACCAGCTCTCTCACTGCACGTTGACAAAATGATCCTCTAAAGTGATTTGACATCTTTTACATGTGAAGCTTCAGAAATAAGAAAAGAAACGCCCATAATTCAAATTAGCCTCTACTTATCTGTGGGTTTCAGGACCAAACTCCTTCAACTAAACAGTAGACACTGCCTGATTCAGGCCATGGATACACTGAGTTGCTTTTGGGGTGCTTATTTGTTTCTTCTGACCAAGGAGGGTACATTTGATGATTATGTGCCTAACTTGAGTACCCAAACCTAAGGAAGGTAAATATATTATGAATGAATATATAAATATTTTTACTCAACTTTGGACCAGTTACCTAGGGCAAAATTAACACTTTTTCCCTTGCTCTCTAGCTTAGACTAATTAATCTACACTCAGAAATACTGTAATTACCCCACATTTATCTGAAAGGGACCCAGTATTTCCTAAAATCATAAATCACTAAACACAAATCACTGCACTGTAGATAAAGCCTGTTCAGCATGCATATTTTGCATCCTTCTGCCTGGGACACCTTTTAGCACTTCTTGAAAGAAAAGCTCCTGCAAATAATAAGGAACATTGAAACGCAATGTAATGGCAAGAGACACAATGCTATCACCAAGAGGAAAGGTATTGACACCTCGCAGTGTGCTTCTTCCTTTATCGGGCCTTTGTTTTCACATCGCCAAGAACTGAATTTGTTGGTTTGAGTTAAGACCCAGCTGAACTTGTCTCTAGCAAAAAATATTCTCTTTGACAAATTTTCCCTCCATTTACATCATTTAGTATCTTATCTCTAAGGCTGCTGGAGGATTTACAGGGTTAAAGAGATCTTTTCTTTTAAGATAATGAGCTGATGATAATGACAATCATGACGATAGGGGTTTTGTATACACATAAAGGACATTGAGATATCATGGTAGCCAATGCCTAGTGGAACACTAAAGGAAGAGATAAGGGAAAAAGAGATGACCCCAGAGCTAGCTTAGTTCAGCTGACATCTATTTCATGCAAGATATGCAAGAAAACTTGTTTAGATTATGTCCTTGATAGAAAATGCCTAAATGCTCTTTTGCTATTATCCTTTAAAAACTAAAGTTTTAGAAGAAAAAAATCTGAGTGCAAGAGTCAGCTGACAGTATATGTTTACACTGTTCACTCTGGAGCTCCTCACATAAGGCTGCCTTGTGACCAAAGGAAAACAGCAGACTGAACTCAGCACCACTAAGAATGTTCATTTTTCTCATTACTCGTTTTTCATCACTTTTCCATCATATATTTTCACCTCCTTTTCCATATTAGCACTATTAAGTTCTGATAAGACCAGATTCTGTGCAGTCACAGCACATTAAAGTTCATAACATCAATAATGAATTTAGGTATCTATCATCCAATGCTGTTTTATGAGAACTCTAAGCTAGACAGACTGCACAATATTGCAAGGACTTTTACTAACCTTGGGGTGGCACACTCCCAGGAAGATACACTCAGAGGAAGGCATACAAATACGGTTTTTCTGCAGTCATCCCTCTCTGACTGCTACAGGCTGAAACACCTGCAACATTTACTCATAAAATCACAGTGACAACAACTCTGTTAGACTCAAATCCATGTGCTGGAAATAAAATGGAGGTCAGGACATTGTTTATCAGCTATTTTAACTAGAGGTCAGTTCATCTAAAGAATGCTGTAATTTTCCACTGGTTTCTACAAGAATGGGAATTACTTTCTTCTCAGCACAGCCCTGCATCACTCTGTGATCCTGTGAGCATAATCCCTTGGCACTAAAGCCTCTTACTGACAATGGAGTAAACCTGCTCTATAAACATCACAAAAGGGAAATAAAAGATGTTCCAAATTTGTATTTGACAAAATATGACACTGAAATCAATTAGATGTTTCCAGATCAATAGGGGCTTCAGTCAATAAACCTCCTGTCAACACAATGTCTAGCAGACCTGTTGACAGCATTTGAAAGCTCCTGATTTAAAATCTCTCTTGGGATTGTAATTTAAAATGTTACTCAGTTTCTTATCTGTTTGCTGCTACTAGACATCATTTGTGGGGGCAGCTTGAAGGTCTTGACTGAAAGTTTTGGCTGTTGCACATGAAACTTAATTACAAGGCTGGAGACTTTTTTGTTCAGGATTTAGAGGAGGAAAATAAAAGCTTATCAGATTTTGCTTCAGAAAACAAATGCTGTTAAGGAGTATCATTGTCTTCTGTAGTTGGGGGCTGTGTCATTCCTACAGTCCAAAGCCTGAACTTCATCTTTGCTTAATTAACCCAAAGCCAAATATTGCTGAAAATATTTGCAGAATTCAAAGAAGTTTCCTTCCAGAGTCAGCCAAGTAATTCTAGGAACCTGCTGCATCCTAAGGTCTTGATTCAGCAAGATAAGTAAGCAGGGATTCATTTATTCAGCATTGAATTCACTGCCAAACTGAAGTTCAGAAGGTAGAGAATTGAATTCCTGAAGGATTGAGGCACTGGAATCTGCATCACACAATGAGGACAAGGACAGAATCAGAAGAGAGCTCAGAGGTTCCAGTTACCATGTGGGCTGTTGAAGCCTCTGACCTTCCTGAAGGGCAAGAGGGAGAAGTTTCTGTGTGCCCTGAAAGCAGTGTCAGGCAGAACTAACACCTGCCTGCCCACCACAGATGAATAAACCCTCCAAACAGTGAGTGTTTTCTAGGGAGAGCTCAGCTACTGCTGAATGTGCTTTGAACTCCTTTGAGCAATACAGGCCCACACTAGTGATGAGCTGCTGTTCGTTCTTTAAAATAAATCAATTCACATTCCTCCGGGCCTTCCTTCAGTTATGTCCCAATCTCTGTGTCAGCAGGACCGAGGGGTGACCCATACCAGTAAGCCAACATGTGTCTGCTCTGCCCTCTGCCTAAATCTCCCGTGGTTCCAGCAGTCTGTATATTTCTGCAACTCTCACAACCTGGATGCGAGGCCCTGTTTTTGGAGGCTGTCACGGTGAAGACCTTCATAAGCATCTGTTTAGCTAGTGCTACTTTTATATGGAATACATTGGCAGAGCCAAATGCTTCACATTAAGTTACAAAGCAAATCAAGTCTCTTCCTTCTTGCCAGTGAGCAACAGTTCCTGGAGTTTTCTGAGCTGGTTAAACTCTGGTACTGATGAAGTAGTTTCATGACACTTAGAAGGGCAGTATAAGATTGTCAGAAGGTCAGTATGGGTCCAAAGTCCATGCAGGTCAGTCAGGGTTACTGGGTTAGCTGGTCAGTTATCATTATCTAACATTACATTATTATATGAGAAGGAAAGAACAGGCAACTATTCAGTGATATGCTCCAACCCATCCCTGGCTTACAGGAATTTGTGGTACAGGAGTATTTCAGGACAGACACGCTGCCTGTATAGTTAAATCTTGGGTATTTTTTTCCTACTGATTTGTCCATCCGTTCTTGAATTCACCCATTCTTTTGGAGTGTGCACATCCCTGGGCAAAGAGTTTTATAAACTTTTAATATTCTGTTTGCAGAGTCTCTGCCTTCCCTTTTATTTACAGCATCTACCGTTATTATTATTATGATTATTATTATTATTAAATTTTGAAAACCTCAATGTAGAATTTCAGGACAGTTTGCAAATTTTTAGGCTGACATAGAAGAGTAACATGAGTGTGGACACATCACTGTAATTCTCTGATTCTTTTCCTGTACTTTTTAGGGCTGTACTTTTTAGCTGTACAGCCCTAAGCCATTGTCCGTACAAAATTTTTTGATGCAATTTATTGAGATATTCAGTGTCTGATGCTTTCAATATAAGACTTGGCATCTGAGAAATGGGATCTTCTATTACTTGGTCTTTTCTTGTGTTCTCTCGTCACTTTCAACGGTTGAGGCTTGGTGCCTTCATTGTAAGGAAAAGTTTTAAAACGCAACTTTACGACACCCTGGGCTTTGAAAAACCCAGTGCATCCGCTTAAAACGCTGCATTAATTTTAACTAATAATATATCCTGGTGTCCCTTAGGTGGCATTGCTCCCTTCCACGTTAAGAACATCGCTGCTGAGCGGCACCTCGGGCGCGGGGCGGGGGTCCTGCCGGGTGCGGGAGCCGGCAGGTGTGTGCCGGCCGGAGGGACAGCGGCTTTCCGCGGCGGGGCGCGGCCGGGGTGCGCGGCGCCGGGCCGGGCGGCGGGGCAGCGGTGCCGCGCGGGCGGGGGGCGCCGCCGGGGCGCTGCCGGCGGAAGGCGCAGGGTGCCAGGTCGGAGCGGGGCGCCGGTCCCGCCCCGGCGCTATCCGGCCGGCGGGGAAGCCCGGCCGGTAGCCACAGCCCCGCGCCCCCCGCGGACGGCGGCAGCAGCCCCCGCCTCGCCCCTGCCCGTCCCGGAGGGGAGGGGGAGCAGGACCCGCGCCGTGGGTGCGCGGCCGCTCGCACCGCGCCCCGGCCGGGGGAGCGTGGGCAGCGCGAGTTTCCGTGGGGCAGGGCCGGCCGCGGCCGGCAGGTCAGGGAGGGCCGGAGCGGCCCCCCCGCCCCGCTCCGCCCGTGCGTGTGTGTGTGTGTGTTTGTGTGCGCGCTGATTACAGTAATTTTGAGGGTGATGTTGCAACGGAGCAGAGTGTGCGGGGCGGCCCGTGCTGAACTTTATAACGCTCCCGCATGTCAGCCGCCCTCGATAGTGCGTTCATAAAGAGGTCAGCCGGAGCGCCGGCCGGCCTCGCCGCCCTCGCCGCCTCCCTCCTGCCTGCGGGCCGCCCGGCCAGGAAGGAGAGTTATTCGGGATTGCAGCAGCGGCCGGCAGCGGGAGCCCAGCCACAGCCTCCGCGCCGCCGCGCCGCGCTCGGGGTCCCGGCAGGCAGCAAGATGAGGGGCAAAGAGGAGAAGTCGTCGCTGAAAGGTGGGTTCACCGCTCCGCACTGGCAGGAGAACTGTTGTCAGCTGGGGAAAGAGCCCTCCCAGCAGCGATGCACCGGGCTGCGTGCGAGGCACAGCCGAGGCAGCGCTCGGTTCGAATAGAGGCCAGGTGACTTGACGAGAGCAGCGGAGCCCTTGCAAAAACACCGACGCAGAGCGGGGGCGAGGGCGCTGGCGTAGCCGGCTGGAGCGGGGGAGCCTGCGGGCGGCGTGGGGGGCCGCGGCTGAGCCGGGAGGACGGCAGTGGGTGTCAGCCTCTGGCAAGCTGTGTAGAACTGAGGGTGGGTTGTGCTGGAGACTGCCCGCGGGCTGGGAGCCGCTTGCCTCTGTGCACAGCTGGCAGGAACGTGCCGGGGGGCATCGTCGTGTAGCCTGGAGATGCCAGGGGGCAGCGGGCAGGGGACTCTGGTGACCCTCCAAACTGTCGGTCTCGAGTGGTTTTTAACAGCAGTACTCTGAAAACATTATGAAGGGGCAGAGAAAACTCTCTGCGTCTCTTTCCACCTATCAAGCGAGGGCTTTTTCTGGATAGTTTTGAATCCCATACTTTATTGTTGGATTTTATTTTTTTGTTGTTGTTGTTCTCCACTTACATTAATGAGAGTGGCAATTTCTGTGTGCAACAGAGTGAGGAAAGCCACAAGTGGGAGAACCTAGAGCCCCGCCAGCTGCAGTCCGTATTTCCTTGCTTCTGCGCCGCTTCCTTCCCTGGCGCCGGCTCCCTTCCACTTCCCCGCACCGGGACGACGAGGCCGGGCAAGGGCCCCTTGCTCCGGGAAGGACACCAGAGGCTCGGAGCGGAGCCGGCAATCCTCCCTCTTTGCCTTTTCCCTACAACGCCTTTGCAGCGCTTTTTAAAGACCTGTGCCCAGCTCGCAGGGGTCTCTCCGGGTCATCCCTCTTGCTGGTGGAGGTGAGCTGCTGCCTTTGACGGCTGCCGTGCTTGCCATCTCCCCCCGAGGCGGAGGGTGCAGGCATCTGCCAAGGGATGCCGCCCAGCGGCCGGCAGTGGTTGTGAAGGGAGGCAGCAGCAGCGGGTGCAGACAAAAAAAATAAAGAGTAAAAAGACGGTCTCCGGGCCGGGGGAGGATGGGGGCAGGTTGCAGCTGGAGCAGCTGGCCGCAACCCAGCGCCCTTCGTTCAGACAGCGAGGCGAAACGAATGAATAACAACACCCCGTCGCGTGGAAAGTTCCAGCCGCCTGTAGGGCGCAGGAGCTCGGTACCCCCCGCAGCCGTGCCAGGGCTGCGAGCGGGGATGCGCCCCAGCGGGGTAGCCTGGCGGGAGGCCGTGGTAGCCCTCGCCGCTCCTGCCCGCTCCCCCCGGCAGGAGGGCCCCGGCTGCATCCTTTCACCTTGGGCTTCGTACATGCACCAGCGCTCCTGGTGTGCCCCCGGCGCGCCCGCAAGGAAGCGACTGAGCCATTAAATCCCGGGTACACGGTGTTCCCAAATGACCGTGTACAGTAAAAATCTGCAGAGCGAGGCTGCTTCCGTTTTTTTTTTTTTTTTTTTTTTCTCCCCTCCATTACTGCACTTGTACAGCCCTCGGTCATCTTCCCACCTTTTCTAGAAGCAGATTTCTGCTCTCCTCCAAGTTGAGGGAACAGATTATTTTTTTTCCCGTTGCTTCCGTTTTTGGCATTTAAAAAATACTTTTTTATTTTAGTTATGTCCCAGCCAGGATCAGGGCAGTGCACAGAAGGGAGATTTGTTTGTTTTATTGAAAACCAGGCAGGAAATTTTCTTTTTCTGAGTCACTACGGCTCCTTCAGGGAAACGTCAGCGTCCCTTATCGCCGCTCACCCGGTGCGGCGGGACCGAGAGCAGACGCGGGCTGCAGGGTGGTGGGGGGGAGCACCCACACTTTCAGTAGAGGTGGTCGTCCTAAAGACAGAGCCAGATTTCATCTTTATATAACCGTAAAATAAATAGGGCCCGATAAAAAAAGGGGGGGAAAGGGGGAGAGAGAGCGCCGGGGTTACGGGAGTTTGCTGTCAAGAGAGAAAAAAAAAAGGGATTTGATGCGTTTGCCTGTGGATGCTTGGCATCCCGAAGCAAGGTGCTGCGGGGGTACTGTTGGGGGGCTCCCCTGAGGGTTGCGCCCAAGGTAGGGCGGTGGTAAAGGCAGCGACGACTGCCTTCCCCTCCCACCCTCGACATTCCCGAGGCGGGCACTGGCCGCCCCCCGAAGGACGTCGAGGGGGGTGCGATGGTCGCCGGCCCGCCCCAGTCCCGCCCATCACCGCCGCCACTTAAACGCCGCCGGCTGCTCCGCCAAGTCAGTGCGGTGCTGGGAGCTGGTGGTTCTGTAAGCTTGCTGCTTATCCCCCTCTCGCTTCAAAATGACCGTGAAAGCAGCTGAAGCGTCTGGTCCTACCTTGACTTACTCGAAGATGAGGGGGATGGTGGCCATCCTCATCGGTGAGCGGCGTAGGGACTTCTTCGAAGATGCTCAAGGGGCTGTGATTTTTCTGTCAGAGTGGCTTAACGATTTTGTTTCTCCTTTTCCTTTACTCCATAGCTTTCATGAAGCAGAGAAGAATGGGACTAAACGACTTCATTCAGAAGATAGCCACCAACTCCTATGCATGCAAGCAGTAAGTATGACAAATTTGGGGGGGGATTTCAGTCACAAATATCACTAGGTATTGCGAGATCTAGTTTAAATATAATGTTTGTTTACTGTAATTCCTCCGGCATTACTGTTGCGGAAGAGTTTATTTGTTTTGTTGTGGTGTTACTCACGTCGCAACAATCTCTGTGAGTTGGGTTTGGGACAAATAAGTCGGAGATTTCTAGTGACCAATCCTTACTATGCGCTGTACTTAGTGCATAAATAAACTTCTTTGTAGGATGGAATTTACTGGCTCTAGAAAAAAAAATTACTCCATAAATCGAATAGATTGTTTTGGTTGCCTTCTGTAGTAGGCTCAACCAGAACTCTTTAGCGATGCGGGCTTGCCCTCTGGCGGAAAAATCTGCTGCTGCGCCTGGCAACTCCTAATCATGTGCGCTCTTATCCTTGCAGCCCTGAAGTTCAGTCTATCTTGAAAATCTCTCAGCCTCAAGAGCCTGAACTTATGAATGCTAATCCTTCTCCTCCGGTAAGTAGATTTTACTCAGTGTGACGTTTTTAGAACATCAATTCAGCCACTAACAGAAGTGTAGTGAAATTAACATCATCAGTATTGCCTCTCATAGCACACTTAATGTAAACACGAAAGAGTAATCGGGTTAGACTGAAATTTATGCTGTTTCAAACATGAAGAAGAAATGTTTAAAAAGTGTTATGAGTTGTTATTTCATTATGGGATGTGTCTAAGACTTCAACAGCCACTTCTAAGTAAGCTATGGTTGTTAGACTCTTCTTAGCCAGTACCTATATCTGTTAGAGATCGAGTTTTAGTGGCAATAAGAGTGTTAATCTTTATTTTCAAGGTCACTTCATTTATGTTTTTAAAAAAGAAAAATCGTTGGGACTCTTACTGCTAAACTGTTTCAATGAATGTGGTATCTGTTTATTTTTCTAGCCCAGTCCTTCACAGCAGATTAATCTCGGCCCATCATCCAACCCACATGCCAAACCATCAGACTTTCATTTCTTAAAAGTGATCGGAAAAGGCAGTTTTGGGAAGGTAAGTGTAACTTTTTTTTTTTTTTTAAATTAAATTTAAATTTATCTACTCTTGAGCTCTTCTATGAAATACCCAGGAGTGGGGTTTATACTGCTTTTGGTGAATGGTGGTCTCTTAAGCCAAACCTGAGCACATCCCGCTGCCCAGTGTGGGGAGAGGGAGCCAGGAGCAGGGACGCTGCATTTGAATGAGTCATAGAAGAGACAGGGAATTCAGTTCACTAGTGATGTGAAGAATGGATATACTTTGCACTTGAAAGAGAAAGAAACTAGACATAATATCTTTGGGCTAGATTAATCTGCCAGAATGGTAACAGTGTCAGGCATTTCCAGCAAAGGGCTTGCACATTGAATCTAGAGGGATGTGCTGGCGCTCAGCAGCTAATATAAAGGCTTGTTGCTAGTTGTGTTTGCAAGTTGTTCTGTATTTCAGTATTGCTCAGGTCTTGAATTCTATGCACTTTCAGGTCCTCCTTGCACGGCATAAGGCAGAAGAGCAGTTTTATGCTGTTAAAGTCCTGCAGAAAAAAGCAATCCTGAAAAAGAAGGAGGTAAGCTGTCCTTTACAATGGCATTGTAATGTCCACCAAAAACATTCTTACTGCTACTACTAAGCAAGTTTACTAAATATTAATGTTTTCTGGTGTTTTCAGGAGAAGCACATTATGTCAGAGCGCAATGTCTTGCTGAAAAATGTGAAACACCCCTTCTTGGTCGGGCTTCACTTTTCCTTCCAAACTGCAGACAAATTGTATTTTGTCCTGGACTACATCAATGGTGGAGAGGTAAGCAGCAAGAAAATTAAATAGTATTTCCTATCATGTGCATGGTGGTAGGATAGACGTTTTCACCCTTCCTTTTAAATACAAAAAAAGTCATGCGAGAGAAGTTACTAGATTGAATATTTCTGCCTGCCAAGTTTTGTACTACCAAAGGATCATTAGGCCATTTCCTGCTATTGTTATCCCTTGCTATATATACTGAGTCTAATTAAGTGCATTGTTAACAGGCTTTGGCACTGTTTACACAACTTTGTTCTCTCTGTCTCCTGTAGTTGTTCTACCATCTCCAGAGGGAACGCTGCTTCCTGGAGCCAAGAGCCCGATTCTATGCTGCTGAAATTGCCAGTGCACTGGGCTATCTGCATTCTCTGAACATCGTTTATCGGTGAGCAGCCTTGTTCAGTTTGTTGTACAGAAAAGGACATGTGCTTTGTTAAGTAAGCATTGAAAAGTACAGCTCGGTAGGAGCTTGGAATGGCTTTTTATATTTTGTTGTGGCTTAGTGAACTTCTGTAAACAGCTGCAAATACTCTCACTGCACCTCCTCTAATATTTATCTTCTTTCATCTCTTCCTGCAGAGACTTGAAGCCAGAGAACATCCTGCTTGATTCACAGGGGCACATTGTCTTGACTGACTTTGGACTCTGCAAAGAAAACATAGAGCACAATGGCACGACCTCCACTTTCTGTGGCACACCAGAGGTATGTATGGCCAGCCCTCAGCCCCCCACTCTCAGAGCACCATCAAGAGCTGTTCCCATCAGTGAAAACTGACTTCTACCATGTGTAGGTGGGCTGGTTACATTACAGGGGACATTATGGGCCTTGTAATAGAGGGCTGCCAGTGAGGACATGTAGGACACATGGAGCTTGCTGAGCAGGAGAGAGCAGCTCTCAAGCCATCAGCCTGCTTGTAAAAATATTGTAGCTTTCCTTTAGCTGAGCTATTGCTGGGATTCAGTAAGCTGCTTTCATTCATGAATGGGGAGGCTTTCTTGATTGTAAAGTTCCCTGTGGCTCACATGGCTCTCTCCCTTCTCTCACACAGTATCTTGCTCCTGAAGTTCTCCATAAGCAACCCTATGACCGAACTGTGGACTGGTGGTGCCTTGGAGCAGTCCTGTACGAGATGCTGTATGGCTTGGTGAGAAACAAATCCTTCATGACTGATCAAACTAGCTTACTCAACCTTTTCCCCACAAGAAAGCCCATGCTTGCCTGTCAACCTCATTAACTCCCCCTTTTCTGCTTCCCACAGCCACCCTTCTACAGCAGGAACACCGCAGAAATGTACGACAATATCTTGAACAAACCCTTGCAGCTGAAGCCAAATATTACCAACTCAGCCAGACACCTCCTGGAAGGCCTCTTGCAGAAGGACAGGACAAAGAGACTTGGTGCCAAGGAGGACTTTGTAAGTGCAAACTGGCCGGTGCTCACAAGCAGTGTAGGAGGATGACTGGGCCATACTGTTTACATTAGCTGAATTAATCTATTTTTCTCTCTCTTAACAGATGGAGATTAAGAATCACATCTTCTTCTCCCCAATTAACTGGGATGATCTCATTAATAAGAAGATTACACCCCCTTTTAACCCAAATGTGGTATGTATCACTTCTAATTATAGAATGCATGGAGAGTGTTGTCTTTTTTACCCCTTTTCTTTGTGGGGTACCCAGGAGCCTAGGGGCAAGTGGCAGGATGGCTGTGTTTGGGGATTGCAACTTTCCTTTCCCTGTGTCTATCCAAACAAAGTTTATAATAGGTGCTAATTGACTTTCTGCTGTTGATCCATCTAAATTTAGTTGGTATTTTTGTTGTCTCACATGCTTTATTTGCTTGGCAATTGTATAATAATCCCCAGCCTCCCCATTCTACCAAAGGGAAGTTAAGGTATAGAGAGCAAGTAGCTTCCCTTGGGCAGAATTAAAATTGGCTTGTCAGATGCTAACATATAAATCGAGGGATCAGGTTGTGGAGGTTGTTCTCCATTGTTTCCTGAGCATTTAATAAACTTCATTTAATAAATAGGAAATCAAAGTCCTCCCCTGCAAACTGTGGTGTGGCAGAGTGGCATGTTTGCATTTAGCTTATGTTGCATGAGCTTAGTGGGAGCGTAGCCATCCTAAGTCGAATCACCTTGTTTTTGGTGAGACAATGTGCAACAGGATACAAAAAATGTCAAACTAAAAGCAGTGGGCCTGAGGTGATAACACTGAGTCTCTGTACAAGGGTGCTTGTCTCCATATTAAATTGAATTGCACACTCACAAAATATTTGGGTCTAAATTCCTTTTCTGCCCTTTCCACAGAGTGGCCCCAGTGATCTGCGACACTTTGATCCGGAGTTTACAGATGAGCCAGTCCCTAACTCCATTGGCCAGTCCCCAGACAGCATCCTCATCACTGCCAGCGTCAAAGAAGCTGCTGAGGCTTTTTTGGGCTTCTCATATGCCCCACCCGTGGACTCTTTCTTGTGAACATTTTTCTTTTATTGTTTTTTAAATAATAATAACAACTATTATTTTTATTTTTTGTTCGGCCTTCTGGTGGAACTGCCAGTTGACCAGTCACCTTGAAAGAGAATTTGCACATTTCCACCATGGCAGCTTTGCAGCCTTAATTTCAACTACACTGTTTGCTGGAAGCTTTTTTGAAGAGCACATCACTCTCTAAATGAGCTTTACAGGCTTTTCATTTCCATTTGTTCTTCCCCCGAAGTGGTGCTGTCTCCTTGGGAAAGAAAACAGAGTGACTGCTGCCATTGACTGCTACGGCAGATCATAGGAGTAAGAACAAGTAGTTTTGTAATCGTGCTCGAAAAGCCTTGCCTGAAGATCTATCTGAACGTGATAAGGATTTTATGAAATGTGCCTTTTTTTCTGATGAGATCTCGTGAGCTCCAAAGCTTTCCCTGTTGCAGAGTGTGTTTCTCAGTTCATTTATGTGGGTTTACTATGTGAACAAATGGTATGAGTGTGGTCTGCGTACTACAGATGGACTTAGTTCAAAGCATCAGTGTGACACTTGCAGGATACCACAATGTGGGGCATTGTTTGTTTCTTCCATATTTGGAAGATAAATTAAGTGTAATTTTGAAATTTCTTTTGTAAATCTATACTGTCAACTAAAATTATTGAAATGGGCTCACAATTAATTGTATCCAAATGCTTGAAGAAAGCATTGCTGCTATGAAAAAAGATTTCTATTTTTAGAAAGGGTTTTTATGGACCAAAATGCCCCAGCTGCAGTCGGTCAAAGCTGTTGGTTTTTTTTTTTTCCTTCTTTTTTTTTGCCTCTCTTTTAGTTAAAATATATCATCTGTAAAATGGGCATTATTTATGGTCTTGGGGTTTGAGGGGTTTTCATTCCTGATTGTATGTATTGTAAAAAAGATCTGTACATTCAGTTGTAACTCTAGATGTATATTTAAACTTACAGACTTACTTGTAATGTATACCATCATTGTAATGTAATATAATTAACATGGTTATATGTATCATATTTTTTGTGACCAGACCCAATAGGTTTGCAGTAAAATCCTGAAAAATACTTCCTTAAACTCTGTCTTGTTTTAAAACACAAGTTTCAGCAAGATTTAAAAAGTAATTAAAAATAAATCCAAGCTGCCAATCAGCCAAGATAATTATGCTTAGGTGTGAGATGGTTATTCCATCAAACTGCACCTGTAGAAGTCTTACCATGGATACAACTTGGCAAAGTACATAGATATGATTTGGTCTTCCAACTGTGGATGTTAAGAGTGGTTGTGTAGCAGTGTGGGTCTTCTTTCAAGTTTCTCTGCCTCAAGCAAAGTGAAGCTTCTGCTCTGTTGTGGACAAAGGACAGCTACACTTGAATTAGGTCCTTAGGTAGCAAAGACAGATGTTTTAGCACAGCATTGTGGACATACACTAGAAACAGGCTATGATGAGACAGATGGAAACACTCCCTATTGGGAATCCATCCTAAAGCATCTAACCTCACTGCTGTGCTGGGGGGCAGTGCACTGTACCCCAAGTTTACCAGTGTTGCAAAATCTATTCAGGAGCTGGGTTTCACCCACTGATAGTATGCTTGCAGCTGGGGTAAAACTAACTAAACTTAAATAGTTTTTTTTTATTACTGAGTACAACTACCAGATGGCCTGCAAGAGGGACTTCTGGGCAAAAAGTAAGATAACCATTTCTTCTGGGGTGATCCCATTCAGTTTCTTTTGTGTGGTGATGTATGGCTTCTTTCTCTGAGGAACTGAGCATCTCCACCTTCTTCACAGCACCCATTATCCACTGGGTAATTCAGTTGGTGGTCTTAGCAATTCTGAGAATCGAGATGAGCAGTTGCTGAGAAAAGTTGGACAGTCAGTGTTGCTCAGGCTGCTGTGATAACAGCAGTGTAAGCAAATCTCTAATAGGGGTGGTATTTCTATTCATTGCATTTCTGAGATAAAAGCCTTCAGTAATTTTCCAGCTTTTATTACTTGTTCGATGTAGGAACAGAAAAATGTGTATGGCTTTAGCTATAAACTGTTTCTGGGAGACCACACTCAGAGCTGAAAATGCTAATTTACAGCAGCCAAGAAACCTTTCAGATCCCATTATTATCTGAAAGAGATGCAGTCACCTCCTCCTCAAACTCCCAACAAACTCTGAAATTCATGCATTCAATAACTCTTTGAATAGTGTACTGACAGGCTCTGCAAAATCTTCCACTGTTAAAATGTTCCTGAAACATCTTTTGTGCTGATGACTTGTACGCTAGAGATGTTAAAATATATAGTGCTAATTTGTCTCCACAGAAAATGAAACTGTACTTGCTAAGCAACGAAGCTGCGCATTCACATTATCTTTGCCTCACATTTCTCAGTCATGAGCAAGGTGTTGTGTGCAGATACATGAGCAGAGAACTGCAGCTCCAGGGTAACAGAACATTAAATGCCACCTATCATTTTCAAGGAAAACAACCCGCTGGAGTAATTAACAATGAAGTATAAAACTTCAGTGACTCCAAAGGTGTACATCATGTGCTTTTCATCTCTGCCAAGATGTAGGGTATTATTTAAATGGGTTCCTTTTAAAAAACAATGTCTGATTGTAATTCTAACTGTTCTACTCATGCGTAGGCTTATTATGCTACTGCTGCTTTTTGCAAAAGTCTACAACTGCTAGCAATGAATATTCAACACATGCCACCTCAATTGTTTGGTGTACAAAAGGGGAAAAAGTTATCCATGATTTCGGTCTTGCTGATTTTGATGTATTACAATCATGACTGTAGGAAGAATCTATGGCAGTCAGCTGGGTTTTGGGTTTGTTGTTCTGTTTATTTTATGGAGTTCTGTATCTATAAGGTGTTTCCTTTAGAGAAAAGTCTCTGCACTGAGAAGCAAAGGGCGAGGATTCCTGAAATCAGGTGACATAGGTGTTATGAGCTATTTTGACTAAAACATGAATCTGAATTTTAATTTCACTCATTAGTAAAATGGAAGCAGTCATCCACATTATCTGCAGGTGGCAGTGTTGTAACCACCACCAGCTTTATTTAGCAGAATGGTCAATGCAACTAAACTTCAAACACTTACTATATTGTACTCTGCATAGGAGCATGCTTGGGCTTTCATATGCTGTTTGGGTGGAGTGTATTGATAATACATGCAAAATATTTAAATACGTAAATGCAGACGTCTCATGGAGTGTGTGCTACTTATCTCTGTGTACCAAAAGCCATGAACCATTTCATGAGCCTTAGGGAGATAAGAGAAACTTCTAAGTGACTATTTTTCTTGTGCTCCTTATATTCAGTAGGCTGGAGGACAGACTGGATCATAAGCAAATTAAGCAGGAGGTTCCTGTCTCTCCTCCCCAAAATTCTTAAAAAGTAGTTTATGCCCACCTCTGTAGGCTTATAACGAGCCTGGAGAAATTAATGAAAAAAAAAAAAAAATTCCAGCACAGCCTTGCATCTCTAGTGAAACATTTCTACAGACAGATGCTAAAAATGGGGGATGCTGCTAAGAAAAGAGCTTTGGCCAGTGGCCCTAATTCAGCATCTTACCTGGGGTACCTAAGGGCAGGCTGAGGTGAATCTGGGCCCATCAGGACCCTTCTAAGAAGAGAAATTAAATATTGCACAGCATTATGCTCCTTTTTAACTGCAGTACCAGATCTACAGGTACAGTGTACAGCTACACGTGGCTGTAGTGACACTAGTAGGGCTGGAATGACAGCTAACAGCAAAGATGCTTTCTGATGCTCCTGCAGTTGCAGTTTCTGCTATGAAGGCCTATATTCCAAGATCGGGAAAAAATTGTCCATGCTCACTAGGCCTGATTATGGAAAATTTCTGCAAAAATGCGTCCAAAACATTCCAAACATAAGGGTGAAAAAATAATCTGAAAAAGAAAGCTTCAAACAATTAATATAGATATGTACAGACACAATTTGTCCAGCAGATTGCTGGAGAGCCTTTCAGAGCTCAGGCTCCGAAAGAAGGGTCTCTTTTCCGAGAGACGGGCATGTGGCAGCTCCTGGCTTTCCTGCACAGGCACGGGGGCACTGCAGTGCCAGGTGCGGTGCCAGGGGTGTCGGTGTGGCCAGCTGCGGCTGTGTGCAGCCAGTTCGGCAGCTCTGCGCGCCGAGGGAGCGCGGCCTGCTCTGCCTCGCCGCGGGCCCGGGCCGAGGGTGACACCGTGTGGTGCGGCCGGGCAGCGCTCGGCCCCGCCGCCAAAGGGAAGGGACCGGGGCGCTGGCGCGAGTGGCGGCTCTGCCGGCGTGTGAGACCGCGCCTCTGGGAAATGGTGTCCTTCTCCTGCACGAGCCGTTGGGTCATGCTGATGCCGAGAGGGTGGCAGGAGCCATGTCACAGCTGCGGCTCCTGTGGCAGGCAGGCATCGAGCCGGGATGGTAGAGGGGCTGCGTTCCTGGAGTTGTGCAGGCCTTACTAAGCCCAGTTTCCTTGTCAGACTCGGTCTTCCCTGTAACATCTCCATCTGGACGCATGTGCCTCTGAGAAGCACCAGGCTAACACAGGAGTTGTCTCCTGCGTATATTTTGGTGTCTGGATTGTCGGGTGCTACAATGGGTGCTGCCTCTCTCCTCCAGCAAGAGGGATAAAGCAGCACCAGGCAAGAGCAACACTGCACTGTGCCCATGGCTGCTTCAGCAGGTCCAAATTTGGAAAGATTGGGCTAGTTAGGAAATGATCCACGGCCTTGGCCTCTTGATTTGGCAGGGATCTGTTCACTGAAGCATCCCTCCCCATGAGCAAGGATGTGAAGAACTCAGAATTATGTGGATGGTCTCTCGCATGTTGATGAGGAGGAGGTATCCCACAGTTCAGGCCATCTTTTATGAATGTAATATATGAAGCACACAAATAAGTGGTTTATAGGATAAGGCCTAAGCCTTCTTAGACTTTATCCTGCTTTCTCAGCTCTTATAAACATCCTTCCCTCCTCACTTTAGAGTCTATACTTAACAATTGGTCTCTAGTGGTTTGGTATTGAGATTTTCTACACTGGTATAGAAAATCCAATGCTTACTTTTGAAATCTAAAAAAGTATATCTTTACTTTTGTTAAGAAGTAATGTTCTTTACAGTCTACTGGAGAGTAGAAATCTAGCACACAGTCGTATACATCTTCAAAAATATATAGTAAGTCAGACAGTTTCCATTTTTGCTTTGCTCAGGGAAATAAATTTATTAGTTCAGGTAAATGCACATACAGCTCATGTCTCCCCAAGTACAAAGTATATGCCATACAGAATAGCTTCCTCTTGAGAACCCATCTGTATCAATTCAATTATGCAAAAAATAGCCTTTGTATAGATTTGAACAGAGGTAATATACACCATACAGCCACAGCTAATGACTGACTGTGCTGAAGTAAACACTGAAATAAAAAATAAGAATGATGTGTGGGTATACAGGGACCTGGCTTTTCTTAAGGGACAAAATAATCCGTATACTTAAGTAAAGACCATGAGACTATGAGAAGTGCTTAATTGGCTAATGCAGAAGAGGGTCTCAAATGTGATTTAGGTTTCCAGATTTGGGTCCAAAGTTTCTCTATATTCCAGTATCACTTTGGCGTCCACAGATCAGGTTGGTACTAAGGTTATATTTTACTGATGTGCTGTGAATTATAAATTTGCAGACTTGTGAGAACCATTCCTGCTTAATAAGAGATTATCCAGTTATTAATTTTTTAACTCTGAATATGAACTATAATCTCACTGAGAAACATTGAGCCAAATGTTGTTTAACAGTCTATGGCTAAGTTAATTAAATCCTACTTCTTGATCAGTATGGGTCAGACCTGCAACCTAGTCTCTCCTTACAGCGACTTTCCAGGTACCCAGAGAGAGAAAGTGATCTCACTTGTCTTTAACAGATATGCTGGGCTCTCTGGAGGGGATGGTTTCTTTCCATTGCCTATAAATGGAGTTTTCACTGAATTGTAAATGCAGTTGCTTAAAACAGATTCCTCCTCCCTCTCACATGATCATTCAGCATGTGCATATTTTGCTTACCATCTATGTGTGTTTAGCAGATCACATCCTAGGCACATGGGATTGATATCAAAAGACAGGGAACTAACTGGAAATGATGCAGCTCACTAGGGAGTTGAAGTATTTTACCTCTGCAGATGCTGATAAGCCCTGCAAGCAATTAAAAACATTTAGCAGAGAAAAACTACATTTGTTTAAATCATGACTGCAAGCCAGAAGAAGGTTTAACAGATTTGACAACCAGCTTCCAAAGCATGGATTTTTAAATTAAGGTTTACAGATGACTAGTGATATACTGCTCCTTATTTTGCGGCCAATACAAAGGAGTATTTCAGCAACTGACAAGTAGATGAGAAGTAGAACCAGCAGCCTATAAAATGGAGAGTGCTGGAGAAGAAATATGAAAAGCAAAAAACAGAAAAAGAAGTTTTATTATTTCTAAAATACTTATCACTGTGGATATCCGCCCTGTTATATATTAACAATTTTTAATGTGACATTGCATCTCTTGGCATGTTGCCATCATGCACTGTATTATGACAGGTAATGGCACAGAGCTGAAAATAGATAAGACACTGAGACACTCCATTAGAAAATCAGCAGAGCAGTTCTTGTATGAAACGCTGCCAAGATCTGCAGGGAGTTATACTAAATCATAAACCTGTAAGCCATTTCTTCATATAACATGAGAGCATCATTAGCAGAGCCATTCAGCTGGCATGAGTCAAACAAAACATTTGATCGGAGCCTGTTACCAGCTGGGTCAAAAATAATTCACCAACTGTTCATGCTAAAATACTGTGATTAGTCACTCTGAGCCAGATTTTTGAGCCTTACAACATTCAAAGTCCACGGCATATTCAGTCCACTGGAACTGTTTACATGAATAGAAGTCAATGCTTGTAAGTACCTGCTCTACTGCTGTGTGTACTATAGCTCTTGCTGATACATTCTGATCTATATTTTTCATATAATCATAGAATCACAGAATGATTTGGGTTGGAAGGGAACTTAAAGATCATCTAGTTCCAACCCTCCTGCCATAGGCAGGGGCAAATTCCACTAGACCAGGTTGTTCTGGGCCCCATCCAATGTGGCTGTGAACACTTTCAGGGATGGGGCATCCACAGCTTTTCTGGGCAACTTCCTCCAGTGCCTCACCACCCTCATAGTAAAGAGTTATGTATTTACTTTTTTCCTTTATTCCAACTCTGCAGCTTCTGTTGCAGTAGATAGTCCAGATATAAAATGTTTATTGGTTTCCATGTCACTTTGACTGGAACATCCTGGTAAGAAAAACAGTTAACAGCGCTTGTGAATTCCCTTCCTTGTCTTATGGAGCCATTGCTGAGGTGGCTTTTGTCCCTGCTGGAGGCTGTAAAGTAAAACAGGGTCAAGCTGCATAGGTGCTGTTCCACATCTGGGTTAGACCTACAGTGTTGATGTGTTTCCACAGACCACTGGGCCAAAACAGTAGTTCATTTAACTGAAAGAGAAAGGTCCCATAACATCCCTCCTTTTCCTTACTGTGGTGCAGAATAATGGTCCAGCACAGGAGTGGAGCTGTAAAGGGGAGCAGAACAGCAATATTTTGGCAAAAGTGAGACTTTCACATATGTGTTAAAGCCACTGATGGTCACACAGCTGGGCTATGGAATCAATCCCTTTGGGTTCTGTGATTGCAACGGTAGGTTAGAGATGCTCACCCTAGGCTGCAGGATTTTGGCTGCTGGCAGCAGGACCTTGGTTGTTGTTTTGTCTGTGTTTAGCCCTATGCGTCAGGGCCCAAGGCTATGGACCACAACAGCCATGCTTCAGCATTGGAATGAATGTTCATGGATTGTACAACCTTTTGAAACGTTTCAACTAGAGTGTCCACGTGAAGGCTCTGAAAGAAGCAATGTCATCTTCCACATAAGCATAGATGGAAGATAATCTTCTAAAGATGTTCATGCATTCAAGCTTTTCTTCTTCCCATTATGTAGTCAGGTCTCCAGTAATTTCAGAAATCCAAGAACGCTCATCTTGACTGTCTGAATGCCCCTCACATTTTTTAACTTGGTAAGTTTGATAAATATAAATTGCTAAAATTATTTTGGAAACATCACTGATTGTAAAATAAGAAAAAACAGAGCCATCTTGATTTTCACCTCTTTCTGTCAGTTTGGTTCTGGCACAAGATTGACTTTTATGGAAATTAGTCTGAGCTTCCTGTGCAATTAAAAAAATTTAGTCCCACAATCACTTGAAAATTACAAGCAGGGTTTTACAATACGTACTTACCATTTTCTTTTAGGGACAGTTTTATAAGACAGCTCTAAATTAGGCAAACCACAAATATCTACCCAGTGTGAGGAACTGCAAACAGATTACTTGCATCTATCTTCTAGCATTTTATGGATGCACGTGAACCAAGCAGTGACTACTTTTCTCATATGTAGCCAAGTACATGGTCTCAACTGAGTGTTTTCAGTTCAGCTAAGCTCTTTCATCTGTTTGCAGCAAATATACCTTTATGTTATCATCTCATCCTTTACTCTTCAAGCAAAGCAGAAAAAAAAAAGGAAAAGTGCTACTTTCTGTGTGCAAGTTCTATAATTGCCTTTTTGAAAAGACTATTTAAAAGCAGGTATCAATACCCTTCCCTGGATGAGAATTCAAGAACTCAGTTTTCAGTGCTCTTGTTCTTCTGGCACAGTGTTCACTGCTGATGGATGACACTTGGGTACACTGTATTAGTCATACAAGCACATGCAGTACCCATGACACGTGGAGATAAGATTGCTTACAGTTTAGAATCCAGCAGCTTCACGTGTAACCACATATTAAAAGTAGGATCTATTGTATCTCTCTATTTATCCACCACTGCATAGCAAATTGTAATTAGAATTTGGTTTCACAAAGATGACACCTGAAAACCCATTACCCCAGTTGCCTCTGACCCCCTTTGTCATACCCTCATCTCTGAGTCCTTGTCAGATTCAGACACATATTCTCTGCAACAAAGAAATCTCACACCTTCTCTTTTCCCTATGTAGATAGTACCTTAATGCTCTGCAGTGCACCTTTGACAGCTTTCTCTCTGAGTCTGTTGATTCAGGCTCTGCCCTGATCATGGCATAGCAAGCCTCTACAATCTGACCCAAATTTTTTAAAGTTATAACCATGTCTAGCAATATCCTATCAGATCTAAAATGTAAGGCCTTTTCCTGACTCTATCACCCACTTTTTATTACCAGAAAATCTTTTATTCTGAGATTTTGAATTTATTGGCTCACAAACAAGTTGCTGCAGAATAATTAGGTTCCAAATTAGTCCTGAAGGCTCTAAATTCAGATAGAAAATTATTTCTACCTGAAAAACTGAAAACGTTTTTAAATCTTTTTTAAACAGGCCAGTTTTCAAAGAAGGTAAAATTTTAAATAATAACAAAAGGAGAAAAATCTGCTGTTATTTATATCAACATAGGTTACAGTAAGGCTGGAGAGTCCTATGGGTTTCCTTAGTTAAAACTGAAAACAAAATTCGGCCATCATCATTGTTATCATCACAAAATAGGGAAGTCCTCCTTAAGAACTGAAACACCTGACAATACCCTGTTTGCACAATGCTGTTAGCTCTGAGTACAATGCTTTCTGTTACCTTTCCTAAATTTAGGCTGTCGGTCTTTACAATTTTAAATTGTCCCCTTACGTTCACCATAAATCAGGAGTCATTTTCAACTCACCTAGATAAGGTGAAGCACTAATTCCAAATTACTTGCTGGCTAAAGACAAAAATACACTGATTAAACCTTCAGGATATAAAAAGAGTGTTAAGAAGCTTGTAAGTTCAATTGTGTTATTTCCAGGAAGCTTAGTCCTCTATAAATGTGACTTTAAAAATTATTATTATTGAAATCTGCACTTTGTAAAGACAGCTGGAAAAGCACTGTTACTAAAATGAAGAATCAATTCAGAACCTAGCCAATCACATCCAGTGCAAAATCTAATCCCCTTCCCTCCTTTGAATATAATGTCAATTTGCCAATATATCTTTCAGAGCTAGGAATATAGAACTTTTCTAAACTCTTAATCAAAGAGCATTTTAATTGCATTAATTTTAAATATTCTGTACTGATTTTCTGCAAATAAACTTATTAAAGACATGTCCTTAATGTCTTGTATGACACACTAATTTACACTCCAAATATAAAAATGTGAAGGTGTAGAAGCACAAACCCAAGCACTGATAGCAACTGCATCTTGAAATCTGCAGAGGTATACCCTAATATATTCCCACTCTACATATACTTCTGTCTTCTTAATCCTTTTTACCTGAATAGCATGAAGAACACAATAGGTCAGGTTTTCTACTCTCCAGGCAAGTGATGTAAGAAGCTTGTTCCATTTGGGTTAATCCAAAACCACATGACACAGGCACCATTTTGCCATACTTAGGATGAGGCATGATATTGCATATTAGCAGTAGGAAAGCCTCTTTCCCAAACTGTAGGTCAAACCTGCCCCTGGGAGGGTGTACACCCTGTAACCAGAGCGTGCCTGCATGAGTGCACAGGCAGCCTTGAACTAAATTTAAGGTACCTGTTAGCTGCTCTGCCAAAGGAGATGATGTGAACATCCCCAACGCTAGGCAGGGGGTTGCTAGCAGGGAGCTTGACAGGTCAAGTGCTTACTGTGCTTCTTAGCTGGTTTTGACAGCCTGCACTCAATTCTGCTGCAGGGACATCGTTAGCTTGATCAATGTTTACTCTGGTCTACTCTGACAGCAAGAGTGAGACAGCCAGGCTTTTGGTCTTGGCTCTGCAGGCCCACAGGGGACATATGGTGCTCACTTCAGCAGTGAGCTTGTGCACAAGCCACAGAAAATGTGCTTTGCTACCACGTGTACTCTGGCTCACCAGATTAAGTTTCAACAAAGTGCATTTCCCTGTCCTGTCATCACATCTTGTGGCAAGAGATTTCCTACATTTCCTGGTATGAGAGAAAAGTGTCCAGTTGAACACCACAGTCATGTCTTTCCAGACAGTTTCTGCTGTGGGAGGACAGCCATGGTGCTTGTGACTGTGAACTATCCCTTCTCCTAGATCTCTCTTCTACTTTTCTTTTCCCTGATGACCTAGAATTACTGTGTTAAGAGGACAGTGAATGATCAATCCCTGTTCACTTTGTCCATGCCACTATTAATTTATAAATGAAGTCAAGGAGAGCAAAAGTAAGGGAGGTGAACATCCATGATTTAATGAAAGGCTAATTTTATTCCGTCCAGGAGCCTTACTTAAGGTGTGCACATTGGTTCTTTGACCCTGAACAAAAAAGGGCAAAATTTATGTCAGCAATGACCAAGAGAAGATCTAGAGAAGCACCATGTCCTTCCTAAACAATACAGACTTCATTGCAGTGACAGTGCTACTGAGAGGCACTAGCTGCCATGAAATGTGTAAGCATGGAATAAAATTGGTCACATATACAGTGGCTTAGCTGTTTCTTCCAAAATCATAGCACAGTGGAGCACTGGAGAGGACTCTTCAGTTCGTTTTCAGCAGAGCTCAGCAGAACTGAACTCTGCTTCAGTTCCTGCTCCAGCCATCCCAAACATGAGTGGCTGAGCTAAGCAGGTGAGGGTTTTGCTGTCTCTGGTACCTCTACACTGCTCCTTGCTGCCAGAAACACCAGGAGGTGCAGCTGCCTTCTCATGTCTCTGCCACATTCCTCCCACAGCTGGGTGTTGCAGGAGTAACATTTTGGCAAGCACTCAAAAAGCCCATAGAGGATACAGCCAACACATTTAGTGCTCTATCACAAATTGCTCCCTGTCCGACACCTGCTGCTCTCTCACAAGCAGAAGTTGAGCTGCTCTGTTGCTGATGGGGATTGTGGAGGCTCTGAATTTCATGCAAGAGGAAGGTCCCTTATCTCCTGACCTCCTTTGGTAGAGCACAAGCAAGGTGATATCCATGGAGGGGTGAGGTTAGGAATGTCCACATTCCTAACCAGAAAGACCCAAAAGTGGACAAAACACCAAGGAGATAACTTGGAGTAAGGCTTTGAAAAATGTTGGGCGCAGAACATAGAAGGGGAAGATTTCTGCAAAGGTATGTCTGAACTCATTAAATAGTTTATGTGTAAGCCATTGCTCATGGAGCTGCACAGTGTTTGGCAGCTGTATTTGCCATTGATATCTGTTGGTTCATAAGCAAGGCATGACTTTCTGGGAAGACACTTTTAGTTTCCCGTTGCCCGGCCCCTGACCTGGTCTGTCAGCAAAGGTGAAGTTCCCTTTGGTGTGCTATGGACTGTGCACCATGAGCTGGGCTATTGTGCACCCTTATCTCCTGGAGCAGCAGGATGTGTTATGGCCCTACACCCCTCTGGAAAACACACTGAGGCCTGTGATTGCATTACCCATGGAAAAATACAACTTGGACCAATACAGATAGGCTGCGGCTCTGCTGTAGGACCCGATCTTTTTTAAAGGATGAAGTGTCAAGGCAAGACCATGCTAAGGCCTTAGGATAACAGGTTAAGTAGGGCTTCAACTCGACACTGCAACAACATGGAGAGAGAAAACTGCACTGTGCAGCTCAGGGAGAAGAAAAGTGGATGCAACATTGCTGTAGGGAAGCAAGAGGGGAGCTGTAAGAAGCCTCAGATTGCTGCAGCCAAAGGGAGTTTTGGTGCTCCCTTTGGGCTACTCCTGTCTCCAGAAATGTAAGGAACAGGGAGCTAACTTAACGGTTGCTGCCTCCCTTGGCTCTGATGAGGATGTTGTATAACTTATCACAACAAATTTGATATTAGCCAGCTGTGATTCCACTCACAATGGGGATGTGACAAACACTTGCTGAGCTCAGCTCCAAGCTCCCAGGAAGAGGCAAGGTGTCTGAGAGCAAAGCGCTGCAGCAAAAGCAGTGCCTGACCTGAGTGCGCCCCTCATGAGTTAAATTGTTGCTGTGACTCCAGACTAGGTCTCTGTATGGCTGCAGTGAGGAGGCAGCAGAAGTGCCACAGCCAGCCTACTGCGATGGATTGCAGACTTTGGAGCAACCATAGGGCTAGTCTTAAATCTGGGTTAATGTATCTTGACATAAAACATCCTCTCTGGTCCTCATCTACTTAGCTGGCTTCAGGAAAGGAGGAGCACAGAATCTAATTTCAAATCCTTATTTTAATTTACAGTAATTTCAAGATTATAAGCCGCACCTGAATATAAGCCGCACTTCTGGATAGCCGGGAAGACCACGAGATTTGTCCATATATAAGCCGCACCCGAATATAAGCCGCACCACTGGGGTAGGCTGGATTCTTCAATGAAAAAGGTGCGGCTTATATTAATGAAATTACTGTACTCTGCTGTTAGTGAATATTCCCCTTTTTAGTTGTGGCCTCAGGACTTCAAAATAACTGCTCAGTGCACTTATTTTGGTATGATCTAACTTTTCTAAGCTATCCTTTATGCTGGGGTTTTGTTGGTTGATTGGGGGATGGTGGGGTTTTTTTTGTGTGGTTTGGTTTGGTTTGGTTTGGTTTAGTTTGGTTTTTTTCCCCAGAAAATTATCAGCTGCTAAAGCATAAATCTGAGATTGTTCTCAAAAGTTTGGTACAGCTATTCTGGAATGATTAACTGCTCAAATACATCACATTGTTAACTTCCAAGTGAAGTTCTTGGTGTGAAATTAGCTTGTATTTTCCTGTAGTGTTCTTTGAAAAATATAGTGCTGCTGACCTCTAGTGGAGTAAAAAGAGAGCTTTTTTTTTTTTTTTTTTTTTTTTTTTTTAAGATCATTCCAAAAATCCCCATTCAAAGCAGTGGATTTTCTCCCCTCCAAACTGTATTAAACTGAAACCTATAAAACAGAAGCTTATTTTGCATATCTATGTTCAAGAAGCTGAAAGCAACCATATAAAATCTGCTTGTGACCTCACAGTTCTGGTGGATTTGTGTAATGCAAATATTATGATACCATTCTGATAAAGAAGGCACATGACTTTGGTATAATGCATTTAGCTGTGGATTCTGAGAAAAGACAAAGAACCTGTAATGGATAATTCCCTCAAAACCTCTTATGAATTCCATGTCAGCTCTCCCATTGTTCTTCCTGTCACCAGAGGGTGAAGAATATAAAAGGCAATTGGTTTCTTAACAGTAGACCCTCAGTGGACACCCAATGAGCTTTGCAGTTGGTCATTGTGCTAAGAATGCTTTCCTTTTCCTTAAAAAGCCCTGGATTTGGTTAAATCAGGAGTTAGGGCATGTACAGGCTTGCTAGAGCTTAAAAATTGAAGTCTCTGAAGGTGCTATCTTCAGGGAATGTGTCATGTCCTTGCTTCCCAGCTCCTGATGCCCAAGAAGCTGTACCTTCACTCTCCTCAGGAAGAGAGAATTGCCTCCATCCAGCCACCCCAGGGAGTTTTGAACTGAACAGCAGGAAGAAAATTGCCCCATGGTGGAGGTAGATGAAAGTAGAGCTGCAACCTCTGCCTGTCTGGTGCCTGATTCTAGGGAAGTCACACCAGACCTTCCAAATCAGTTTGTTCATTGGTAGATGCCTTGTTTCTTAAATGCTTGGAAAATAATTGCAGTAGGGACACTACAAATATTTGTTATTAGTTCTTAATAAATATTAAGAATTATTAACAAATAATTGTCGAGTTGGAGAAAAATCTGTTGTCGCTTCCACAGTGGTCTCCCTGCATTTACTTCTCTTCTCTTGGTTCTTCCACCACTCATATCAGTGAGTTAGTAATAACTTTGTGTGGGAGACCACAAACAATACCCAGCTGGGAAGGGAGCTGCAGGCACACAAGAGGGCAGAAGACTGACAGATTAGTGTAGAGAGTTGAAGAAGTGTGAGTAATAAGTCAGACCACAAAATTATACGTTTAAGTAAGAGTAATTCACTACAGAATTATGAAATGGGATGTGGCAGGCTGGCTAATAGGTCTTCAGAAAGGGAATTGAGGTTGTAGCATACCCCATGTTATTTATGAACAATAATGTTGACACTGTTGGGCAGAAATGTGAGGATCACATCTGCTACATATAAGCAGAAAAAGTAACACTTAAGAGTCATGAAGAAGTTTTTCTGCCTTACTCAGCTGCCCTGAGGCATCCACTGGTGTTTCATGTTCTGGGCAACATTCCCAAAAGAGGGTGTGATTCAGTGAGGAGTCTTGTCAGAGTCAGCAGCAGATATATAACATGTTCAAAGAGCAGAGAAATATACTGTTCTTCATGTCCCCTGGGGACAAAGCAAGGAAAGATGGACTAGCACTTGTACAGAGGGTTAAACATGAGCCTAACATCGAGCATAAATAGGCATGGAAGAGACCTGCCTCAGAAGGCAGTGAAATGTCTGTGTTTAGGAGTTTTTAAAGAGGAGGTTAGGCAGGAAAAATTTAGCAATAAAGATAACCAGCGAAGAGTGAGATAGCTGACCTTTTGTTAGGACAGGAAGATGGACTAGTTTGCCTACAGGGGACGCTGTCAGACTTATTTTTCCCCTTTGCGTGATCTGAAACGCTTAAGCTTTATTTTCATCTGTGTTCCAGACTCCCAAGTGTGAACAAAGTCAGCGGTAACTGCCTTTATATGTTTTAATATTAAATCACAAGGACAGAACCTAGGTTTCCCAAACTGAGTGTCCAAATATAAAGGATATTTTGGGCTTTAAAATGACACATCTTGGTTCCTCAACTCCAATGCAGAGTTAATGCTATCCATTCATCTTTTTGTCATGTTGTAAAGGTGGATTAATTCAGTCTTATGAAATTTTTATGTATTACTGTACCATATAGCATTTTATGGGGAAACTGTTAACTATATTTCCATGATGAATTATCTCCATTTCCAAGGTTAATACCACAGACTGGTGAAAAGCAAACATCATAATGCTCACTATCACTGTAGGTTATAAAGGAAGCAGAAATGGCTGTGGTTTTGCAGATTGAGTTCTGATGTACCACAGACCTCCACAATATTATTAGCTAATGATTGTCTTCTTTGTGTACTGAACAAAGTGAGGGTGTTTGAAAAAACCTGTATGCAGTACAGATTTTAAACACAATCTGTTGAGCATGTTCACAAAAGTGCAGAGTAGCAGAAGCACAAATACCCTCTGCTTCTGGGATTTACCAGCTTGTGCATAGCTGCCTTTTGTAATAGTGCTTCCAGGTGCCCCCATGCATGAAATCAACCTGTGCAGTGCTCAAACATGAAGAACAAATTTATAGGATCCTGAGATTGATTCAGCTGGTCAGACTATGGTGTTATTAAAACCAAAGTGGTGGGTTTGATCCCCATACCAGCCATTTAGTTTAGAGTTGGACTTGATGATCCTTGCGGTTTCCTTTCAACTCAGAATATCTGTGATTATCTGTTATGTGACTTGTTGACACAAACCTATATTGTCTTCAAGCAGCAGCTGTTTGATTCCTTTCCCTGCTCAGTTAAGCAGGGAGACACAACACAAGCTGTGGCTGAGATAGTTTTGAGTTGCTCCCTACCTTCCTCTTTCCCAGAGTGGCACAATCCAGGCAGGAGCCCCATCTACAGGGAACCAAGCAGCCCCTGGCCTGTTGGGCTGCCCAGAAATCCCACCTGTCTAAACTCACAGCAACCTACAGAGATCAAACCTCAGTTTGATCTGGCAGTCACTTGGAAATGAAGCTGGAAGGATGGAATGATCTGGGAAGACTCTGAAAACTGTCTCAAAGCAGACATGCCAAATCTGAGAGCAGCCTATGCAGCTCCAGCAGACTGCAGAGTCCTGCAGTAGGTGCAAACCTATCTGTTGGCTGCAAGCACCTGGCCAGCTGAAGTTACCATGCAGAGCAGTAGCACTTCTGTTTTTTTCTCCAAAATGTTCCCTCCAAATCCCACTTGCTCCATGACACTTATTATTTCTGAGGAGCCAGGATCCAGTGTGGAGGTGAAGACTTTGATAAGTTGCTCTGCTCCTGCCCCAAACCCCCCAACACCTGCAAAAAGACATAGGCAAATAGTTAAGGGGAATTCCACTGCAGCTGTGTTGCCCAGCCCTCACTGCTCTAGCTTTCCACTGGCACAGGTGTTTCCCCTGGCAAGGAGGATTTCAGGTGAATGAAGCAGTTGTAGGCTGTACTCAGGCCCTCCCTTTTAAGTGCCAAATTGAAAACCTGTCTTTTTGCAGTGTTGTGGTTTACCCCAGACGGGAATTAAGTACCATGCAGCCTCCCATTCACTTCCTTTGCGTGTCCCAGTGTGATGAGGACAAGAATAAGGGAAAAAAAGTAAAACTGGTGGGTTGCTATAGAAAAAATTTAATAATCGAAACAAAGTAAATCATCATCATCATCATATCAAATGAGAGAGGAAGAGATAACACCTGAAAAGCCCCAAGTGATGCCACTGCTCACCTTCCACTGACTGATGCTCAGCCCATTCCTGAGCAGTGACCAATGATTCCCAGCCAGCTCTATCTCAAAAACTAGGACCAGGGGTGAGTTGCTGCACATCTGAGCACTGTCCCTAGGGTACCTGCCCACTACTGCCCCATCCATATCAATGGTGCAAGAACTGAACTGTTCTAACTATCCTCCAATCCTAAACCTGAAGGATTAAATGTCTTCTATCCACAAACTGATTGCTCTCCTCAATTTTAATGTCATATATGTTCAAGCTGAAGATAAAATGTTAAACATGAAAATGCTAAACCTTTCATAACATAGTCAAAATACTGGCTTAGAAAACATGGCTTTTGGAAATAAAAATTGCTGGGTTATTTAATTCATGTTCTCACTCTTGAGTTTCTGTGAATGAAACTTAACTTACTAAGGCTTTTAAGTTTTACAGCTAAGAGGGCGGGTTGTGTAGATGTGATAATCATAAGACTCCAGGAATTAGGCACTTTTATATGTTGCCTCTGATTTCCATGGCACATGTCCAAGAGATTGAGAGCTGGCACAAGTGTATTAGCTTCTAGAATTGGCAAGGGATCCAAACCCCACAGTGGTAAACATGGATATATATGTCTAAACATGTTAGGCAGAAAAAAATCTCTAAATGATGCAAAAAGCCATTTCAAAGTCAGATGTCTTGCAGTGAACTGGGACATTTTTCAAAAGGGTATTGAAGGCCTGATTTTCTTTTATCAATGCTGTAGCTGCTTTGCCCCTTTGGGTGGGCTCAGGTAGAGGAGAGGACATGGTCAAAGAGCTTGGAGTAAGAAACAATGAGTGTGTATGTGGTACACAGTGTGAGGTCATATTCACTGGGTACAATTGAAATTTCAGAGCTGCTAGGAAAGGATAAGATTTGGAGAAGAACGTGAAGTGTCAGAGATGTGTTCAAAGCTCCCAGTCTGAAGGAAGAGAAGTTGAAAGCAGTGCCAAAACTCATTACCAGCTTTCCCAAAAATCAGTGAGATGAGGTTGGAGAAGGAAAAAACAGTCTTTCACTTTCTCAGAGGAGTCAGGAAGAGACTTGAAAGTTTCCTTGCTCTCATAGGAGTAGCTGCAACTAAGCAGCCACTCTACCGCTGCTCTGGAGTTTCTGATTATTTTTTGTGGTGTGAAATTAACCTTCAGCCAAGTCAGCAACTTTTTGCCAATTGACTCCATGTACCCAAAAATCTTCCTCATGCACTATGTCCATAGTAGAAAAGCCCTTTCTAAGAGCTAAACTTTATCAGAACTAACCACAAAACTATGCTATGTTCTCTCATGTTTAACAAGACCTGCTAAAGTTAGAAGTTGTGTTGGAAGGCTAAAGCATTGTGTACACCCTGTTTGCTGTGAACTCAGTCTCAGACATTCTTTCCTTGGGGCATTCCTGCTCAGGGGCAGTGCAGTTCCCTTCAGGACACTGAGTGCCCAGCACAGAACATGCTGTACCACTGACAGTCCCTTGGGCTTTGCCAGCACCTATTTCATCAGTGTGAATTTGAACAACTAGTGCTCCAGTGATTAGTCTGCAGCAGAAAGGTTTAGCCAAAGTGAGCAGCACAGAGGCTGAATCTGAATGAGATGGGAGGGAGCAGGGTGTCTGCTGAGTAGAGTTGCTCATAGGCTGGCAGCCACTGCCACGTAGAAGGCAAATGAGTGCACCAGGACTTCTGCAGTCTTCAGAGAGGCCCAAGTCCTGATGCTAAAGTCTCATGTTGCACAGAAATAAGTCAGCAAGCAGCCGTGTTGGGATGACAGGGACCTTGGTGACAGGTGGCAGCTGCCCCTTGCAAGGCTGTCTGCCTTTACCAGGGGCATGGAGAGAGGCAGCAGCGGGCCCTGCAGGCTGCAGTTCTCAGAGAACTCAGCAGCCACATGTTGTGAGGGGCCAGAGACCTGGTGCCTAAAGGGCATCCACTCCCTTCTCACAGCAATCCACAGAAAATGTCATTTAACTGGGAAGCAAATAAGCTGTTTTTACCCTGGCCTCTCTCTGCCAGCAAAGTGCCTACCTGCACCTCCAGGACATACAGCAGAGAAAGGAAACTGTCCCCTCCCTGCCAAAGTGCTGCCAGCATAGTGTTTCCCCTACCTGTATTTTAAAAGATGGAATTTTGGTGTGTGCAGAGCAAAAGATTCTGGGGCAGGAAACTTCCATTTTTTCAAAGAGCCTCTCCTGTATTGTCCTGCACTCTACTGGATCTGTCACTCCACTGAGCTTTCAGTACGTCCAGCTCTGAAGGGGAATGGTAGTCTCAAAATAAATTTGAGACACCTCTAGATGCACAGTGTCTACTGAAGTCTGCCTTTACTATCTGTGAATGGACTCAGGTGACAGAGGTTCTGGGGAACAGGTGACCTGAAGCATTTATCACATTGCAGGAGTGTCCACTGCTCATTTCTTCAGGACTGCTGGGTGAACACAAATTGACCTGGGCTTTGGAGGCTTAATTTCCTGCTTGCTTGCAGTCATTTGAAAATTTTGATGGACTTTGGAAAGCTTTTCCCAGACATTTGGTTTTAATGAATGCATGTAAAACTGCTTTCAGATTGCCAGCTGCGGTCAAAAACCAGCAAGAAGGCAAAGCACAGCATTAATGACATTTAGTTGTTTATTTTTGCAACAATAAGATTTTCAGGAGAAAACAAAACACTTTGTCAGTGGAAATAATTAGAACCATGAAAATGACTGCATTTCCTGTGTGACTGACATATTCCATGTGGGAGAAAATGTTTCCCAGCAACAGAAAGAATACATTTCAGCAACTCAAAATTTCTTAGCGATGTACATCTCTTTCCTTAACTGGAGCAGGCAAAGGGAATTTCAGCTTACATATTTTTAACAATTCATCAAAAGAGTAAAGAACAAACTCCCCTTTCCACTGTAAAATGATCTTAAAGGATTCTATTTTTGGCACTTTATTTGGAAATTCCTAGAAACCACCTGATTTCAAGCAGTGGGTGACATTACTAACAGGCATCTCCAGGCTCAGTCCATGTACCGAAAATATGCACCACCTCCCAATTTTATTTCAGATGGACAATTGTCTTTCCAATATAAAGCCTGCAGTGCCTACAATTTGTTAAAAAAGAAAAGGTAAATATAAAATATCTGAAGCAAACAGGAAAGAACAGTGTGTGATGACTAGCAGGACATGTTATTCAGCAAGAAAGTGTGAGCGGCCCCTTTGGATGACCCAAAAGCTAAAAGACCTTTCTTTTTATTAGTTTGAAAGGCTACGCAGCCTTGAAAGTGGAAGCCTGAACTAAAATTTCTATTTTATTTTATTTTCTCATCTCAATTATATTTGTATTGTATCTTCCAGTTTTCAGTTATTACCTTCAGTTTGATTTCAAGTTTCTGCCAAAACATAACTCTCAGATTTGCTGACCAAGGCCACACTGTACTTCTAAAGAGTACTTTTAAAGAAGACACTAACAGAAGACCAAAATATTAAATATTTGTGCAGTGAGTCAGCAGGACTCTGGAGGGAGTTGTGAAGTGGATTGGTATAAATCATTGCCTCTCAGTGAGTAAGAACATAACAGAAAGAGTATGACCTAGTAAGAAACCACAGGACTTAGAATGAAAAAACTTGTGTTCTCAGTTGTCATTAATTTTCTATATGACATCAGACTATATCATTTATTTAGTTACTAAGTATTATCCATTTATTGATGTATCTGTAGTTTATTCAGTTGCAAAATTACACAAATAGCACAGCCTAAACATTGTGTTTATAAAATATATCTTACATTTATAAAAATATTTTTTTAAAACTGCTTAATTGTAATTTTTTTGCTGCACAGCAGTAATAACAATTGTCTTTATATTCAAAGTTCCTGAAGGATGGATCACTTTACTTTGTTGAAGTAGCTCTCAATTTTTTTCATCCAACTCTCATTGCTCCACAACTGGAATTTTGGCATATTTTCCTCCTTGTGTATGGGTATCAATGTATCAACACTAATGGTAAAGGCTACTCATGCTTTTCTAGATTAGTACCTTTTTTTTTTTTCTAATAGTATGATATTCTTTTGGTTTTTCTCCGTTTCTTTTTTGTCTCTCCTCTCCACATCACTTTCACTCTTTTGTCCTCCCAGACTTCCTCCTATTGTTCCAAGCCAGCTATGTCATGAACATGTTCTGCAAATGACAAACTATTAGTTCTGAGAGCAAATCTCAACAAAGATCAAGGCAAAGTAACTTAAGCTGATATGTCAAGAAAATGCTCTCCATAGTTTGCTTAAAAGCTTTGTTTCTGCACTTTAAAATAAATTAATTGGGAGATTTCTTTTTAAGAATCATAAAATCTGCAGAGAAATAAGATGATCTTCTTTACCCCAACTCTGATGAAAGTGGTATATGAAAACTGATTCAGAAAACTCTTCAACTCTTAATTAATTTTTATTGGCTTTTCACAAACTTCCCTGTCTCTCCACAGTCCCAAATTTGAGTTATTAGATCACCAGAAATATAAACACAACTGGAGATGGTAGAAGAAATACCCATATCAGCCTCACAGATTTTCCAAACAGATTATTTTAATGTGACTTTCTTATCTTCTTTTTCTAGCCTAATCATGTTTCCAGTACTAAAGTGTTTGGCTGATTTTGAAAGCAAGGAACCATAAAGATAGCAGAAAAGGTGATTTCTTGCACATGGATGAAAACAGGGGAATTTCATGAGAGTGTTGCACTCACATCCCTTGCCTGTCTCCTGACCGTGTCCTGCTTTGGGCTTTTAAATCTTTCCCACTCCTGAAGGGTGTGACCTTCTGCCCAGCCTCCCACAGCACAGCTATGAAGCCAGGGCTCTTAGTCCTCAGAGCATCATTAATCTGTTGCCCATCTCAGCATTTTGGCATTATTGCCTTCTGGCAATATTTCTCCCCACTTCTTGGTTCCAGCAGGACTCCCTTCCTGGGTAGCCATGAGAGGGGCAGAGCAGGTGCAGTCCTGTGCTAGCCTGCCACCACCCTGGTAGGCTCCTGCCCCTGATCCAGGGGACACCTTGCTCCTGGCACTGAGCCCCAGCCAAGAGATTGTTTGAGCATTGTGCATAGGCAAGGCAGTAGCAGGGAAACAACAGAGAACTAAAAAGCATCAAAGCACACGTCCTTTTCTTCCTCCTTATCCCAGTCATGTCTGTTGTAGCAGAGTTTTTCTTGCTTGCTTGACTGTTTATTTCTGGTGGGAAGCAGAGGAGGTTGTGGGACCTGGACCCTGTGGCCACCAGCAAGGACTTCAGTCACTGCATTTCACACTATCCCTCTACAGCTGGCTTGACTGCAGAACCAGCACAGGCTGTTTTCTCTCTCTGCTTGCTATCATTGGCTGCAATCAGCTTTTTTACACTTCCTTCATTTTCTGGGTCCCCATTTAGCACCACTAAACACCTATAACATCAATGCCTCAGATGTTTGGCACAGCTGTGGTAAGAGATTTTCACACTGGCTGAGCTGTGGCTTTTCACTATCAACTGAAACTGATGACACTGCAGCCCATCCGTTATAACAACACCATTCAAACAGCAGATCTCAGGCTAAAATATTTCACATATCCACTCACTGTCAACATTTTTTTCCAAAGACCATATTAGACTGATACAGATTTACAGACACAGGGTACAACTGAGGGGGCAGGTCAAAGCCCAGGACCCTTACCAGCATTTCAGCAGCACCCACAGCTCAGCAAGGCAACGGTGCACTGCCTTTTGAGCAGCCCAAACACAAGCCCTCAGAATAAGGATGTCTGCCTTCATATTTTCTCTGGCCATTATGGTTTGTACTGTGTCTACTTTAGCCTTCATGCAAGCTAGGTACATAACTTCTGAGATTATCCCAGGGGGCAAAGTTAAACCATTGCTCTATTGCAGGTAGCATAGATATAATGAAATAAAGGCAGAACTAGAAAGGAAAAATGGATTATTTAACTGGATTTCTTAGTAAACAAGGAGGTAAACATTTAAAATAATTCTATGCTCCAGCTTTTGAGGGGACTGAACTCTAGGTATAAACACAGTTATAAGAAATCCTACTGTTTGTCTAAAATAACCTTCTTTTCCTATAAAAAAAAATTCATTACTGTATTCACATAACACTCATTTCATAAAATCTGTTAATCCTAAGATCTGACAACTCAATGTAAAGCAGCCTTTTTATTACTTACTGCTGGGGGTTGTATGCTTCTTGTTCAGGGAAAGGTGCAGCTCCCGACACGTTTTTAAATCCTCTTAAAGCCTGTATGTGCCAGCAGCTGTGTATAATCAGCATATTTAGTTGGAGGATGGCATTTAGTTTAGTGTGTTTTCAAACAGTTGCATTGCATCTCTTAACTTCCATCAAAATCAGTAACACGCTATGGCTGATGAGTGATTCAGCAGGAGGAGTGAACCCCAAAGCATCCTCTAGGGCCTCACATTTGGGAGCAAAACGTTCCTTCCTGTCAAGAAGTTGCCACAGGCACCTCTGCAGCTCTCTGACATCTCCAGGACCATTACATGTGAAGGCACTTGGGATGTGGGAATAGTTGTGCACCTATGGAGCCAGCTGAGTTTCCAGGGAGCTTGCACTGAACTGAGCTGTGGGTTATATGAGGTGTGGGTTGTTAGATGAGGTCGATTACACACCACCATATCACAGAGGAATCTTATCACAGCTGAGTTTGATCTATGAAAACATTTCCTTCCACAGCCTAAACAGCCTCTTATTTTATTTTTTTTTTCTAAAACAGACATATAATTTATTTAAAAGTTAACATTATTTTTTGCACATATCCCATGAAGAAACAACATCTTTATGGATGTGTCAAGAAACTGTTAACAGCACTGGCAGTGTTCTGTGCCGACTGACAGGTGGACATTTTACAAGGAAAGTACGTAGCACGTGAGAGCAGAGTTGGGCTGACTCATTTAACTACATGTAAAAGGCACTGCCAAAACCCAGACTCCTCAGTGGAAGCAATGCCTCTATGGCATCCCTGGCAGTCCAGTTTCTGAAGCTGGCAGTGAGGCAGCTGTCAGATGGAGCAGTTACAATGTCTTTCATCACATTTTTTCTTGCTAAGCAAACACTGATAAAGGGCTTATTATGCCTGCTCTACATCAGGAAAAAATGTTCAGGAATTCTCCTGTCTGGAAATACTGCGAAAGCTACCAAGTTTCTACGTCTACTTTTCCCTCCCATGCTATCTGCAGGTGTTGGTATATTACAACAAAAACAAACAAGCAAGCAAGAAATCAGAGAGCGCAAACAAGAAGCCTGCAGCACTGCCACGTTATCCAAGAGTGATTCCCACTGGGGGTAGCTTGGAGAACCTGCCCGATGGAGGCAGCGGGTGTGCTGGGAGCACTTGGAGGCTGTCTCAGCAGGACTGGACAGAGCAGGGCACGCAGCCTCCGCAGGCAGCTCACCTGCACTCTCTGCAAACTCCCTCCCGCTGCTGTCCAGCCTCTGACCACCGCTGCCATAGGAGCAAGTGAGGATGGGGGGACTCCCAGCAGCCGTCAAAATCAACTCTTTGACTCAATATAGCTGAGACAGTCACCATCTTTCTACAAATAATTGTCACAGAAAAGAGGGTGGGTTACCCTGCATTTGCTTGTAAAATATCATGTGCGTATTTGCCGTGTAAAGTCCCGGTTCCAAATACGACAGGCTGCAAAGGGATGCCATGGCTGTTTTCCTCTCCACTACTTCTCCCCATGACTTTCTCTAAAGTTACAAGAACGATGCCGCGTGTGTGTGCTCAGTGCCCTAACTTTAGCTGACAGGACAAGCGCTTCAAACCCTCCCCTTCAGCGTGCCTTCCCTGCTAAAAACCTGGGAGTATGAGCAACACGAAGAGGAGGAAGAGACAGAGAGAGACCCTGTAAGTGAACGTGTGGGGAACGTGCATGGAACTGTGCATAGATGTCTCAATTATTTGTTAAAAGGCAAAAGCAATACTTCCGACAGACGGCCCTCCCCTCGCCTGCAATAGGCTCCCCAGAATAGCAACAGCCCGTGTCACCGCAAAGGGCAAAGCCTTCTGAAATAGCAACAAAGTTGTTCACAAACCACTTCGTGGTGTGCATTTGGTTTCAGGCAGCTTCAGGAACTCGTGGCCATGAGGAAAACAGCCTGCCCTGTGGTGTCCGGCCGGGGCGGGAGCGCAGCCCTGTGAAGGGGGCAGCGATGGTGGCCGGGCAGAGCACGGAGGAGCTCGGCCAGCAGAGCCCGGCCATGGGCGCGGGCGAGCATGAGGAGCGCAGCCGCTGCCGGCTCCCGGCTGCAGCAGGTAAGGAGCAGGAGCAGGAGCAGGAGCTGGAGCTGGAGCCAGCGCTGCTGGTGCTCGGGGCTGGGGACAGCGGCCCCACAGCGCCCAGGCACTCCCGGCACATGCCTTCTGCAAGGGCCAGAGGGGGACATTCGGGTAAGGAAGGGGACTGCCAGCCTGAATTATGGATGAAAGTTTGTGCGATGCTTTCCCTAAAAGGCCTCGGTCGCATTGTCCGTGCTGTAAATCCTTCTCCTGTATGAAGATCAGATAGGAGAACCTGCTGCCCTCTGACAACAGCTCCTTTCCCCAGAGTGAGTGAAGGGATCCAGGCAAGCACTGCACCTGCCCATGCAGGGGAACAGTCCAGGGTCTCCCTCCTCTTTTTACGTCCCTAGCATTTTGGGAAAAAACAGGGTTTCTCTGCTGACACCCCCAAAAATCAGCTGTAACATTGATTCTGCAAAAAATTTTGAAGTGCAGAAATGGAGTTTCATAGCTCTTCATCTTTGCTGTCCTACCCAGCCAGTTTTTCTCAGTTTGCAGCGTGGTTTTGTGTTTTCAAACTATTTCCCAGATGATAAAAGGGGATAATGCCCCACAATCATGATATTTCTCAGCTGTACCCAAACAGGACAGCATAATCATGAGCCGGAAATGACAACATCCTAAGCAGATTTTGTTCACTTGGAGCTGAACAAACTGATTAACACAGGAGCATTTAGAAACCATAAGCACAAATGCTTTGTTGGAGTGTAGAAGTGATCTGTCAAGCAATGTCTCCTGGTACTGGAATCAGAGGTTAGCCAAGAACAGAAAGTCAGTAGGTGCACAGGCACATTTAACATTGTCTTAGGGACTGAGGACAACAGTGCAGATGGTTATAGGATAGCAATAAACAGATAGCAAAGTTTCTGCAGCACATGTTAAGGTTAGAAGAGTATGTGCAAATTACACATCTGTCCTTATTCAAAAATTAAAGTAGTAATCTGAGGAATATATAGTTACATAGTTAGAAATTTTATAAAAACTTGTTGATTCTTGCTAGAAATGTACAAAACAAAACCCAAATGCCATTTCTTGTAATGAGGGGAGAGGCTGCTGTTGACGTGATGAAATTACATATCAAACCAGTAAGAAAGGATATGGCCAGAGTGGGTCTGTCCAGGATCTGCATTCCCTGTCTTTCCATCATTGTCAGGGGGCTTTGTTTATGAAATTTGAATATTGTTTGCAAAGTGCATTAATTTGACTTATGCTGTACAAAGTATTCAATGCTTCCCTCACTGTAAGGTGGAGGAGTTTAGAAAAGTGGTACATTACTGTCCTTCCACCTTCTCTTTTCATTCAATTTACAAAGTATTTGGTTTGGGTTTGCCTTTCACACTTGGGTGGGAAGATTCCCATTTGTCAAATGATTGTGATTCCACATGGCCCTGACATTATTTTTGGTTAAGTTAGTATTTTCTGAGATTTTCCTGCTCTGTTTGCAAGATAGCTTCGTTCCAAGGCTGCCATTTGTTTCATCCTGTAGAATCTTGTTGGGTAACTGGTTTAGATCCCATGCCAGACTCCTAGAGAGACAAGTAGATCAGATGTATCCTAGCTAATAGGAGAAATGCACCTACCGAGCAGCTACTGGATCTAAAGAAACCTCAGATGTTGGAATAGAGCAACAGGGTAACATGTATCTCTTTATACCAGAAAACTGGATGAGATGGAGAAAGTGACTGTGCAAAACCATGGTTTAATTATGTAGCAATTCCCAGTACATTCCATCAAACATTTATCCTAAAAAAAAAAAGAGATCCTTACACTATACATTTCAGCAAAATCATTCTTTAATGACAATTTGGGAAATTGATATACTATATGCCTTGAAAGACATACTTTTTGTAACCCAGACAGCACTCAGAAGATGAAGAAATATGTTATTAGAGATAGCTTAAAATATTCAAATACAGAAGCTGTAGTATTCAAATGTATTGTAGATAAAAGTAGATGTCTTATTCTATTGAAAAAACAGATATTCCATTCTGGATTTATATCTAGGCATTAGGGTTTTCTAACCTGTCCTTATTAACCAATGGTTGACAGAACTTGAATTCACTTCCCAAATGTGTTAACAGATCAAAAAAATTGCAAAGATTTAAGGAACTTTCATGACAGGAAATGCCTTCCTTTCCTTCCAAACTGAGACATTTCTTATCTCAGATTAGTTCAAAGTAAACAGAAAAAAGTACCATGGTGGAAGAGATTGTCAAGTCCCCTCCTAGCAAAATAGATGTATTTGCACAGGTTACATAAATTAATCTCTCCCCACCCCTCCTAGTAGTTTTCTATATGCACACTGAATGATCTCTTGGGAGAAAGCAAAGAAAAACTACGTCACAGAAATCTCAGTGTCTGGACCAGCGTGGAGAGTGGTACTGCCCAACTGAGCTGGAAAGGGCTCCTTTCCTTTATCTCTCCTTCCCATTAGGTGGGAGAAGAGTGGTGTTTCCCAGATCAGCCTGCTTGCAGATCTTCCCTGGCACTGATCATTTATCCATAATGCCCGTAAAATACATGCACAGACCACATACTGTGCCTTTGGAAGGACTATATTTTCCCAAATATGTGCTTGAAAATAAGTAATGGGGCACACTCTTAGTACTTGGTCCTGTCCAGCCTCATCCTCAGTACACTGTGCTGCTGTACTACAGCTGCAGTTGGTCTCCTTTTCAGGAGCCAAGCATAAACACTTGCAACGAATGTTCTTAAAGACAGGTTTGTTTGCCAAGCAGGGCTGCTTTTGACTTGAACAACGGTTGTGAGAAACCACTTTGTTTACATGGGAAACCAGAGAATAGACTTTCCAATCGCTTATCACATACCAGCCACACACTCATTAGCCATGGTGTTAGTGGCAGACAGAAGGAGAGAATTCTCTGGAAGCTATCATTAAAATATTTTATTCCCCTTGGCTGTACACTGCCATATGTTTTGCTGGCATCTCATAAAAATAAGAGAAATACATCAATGTATATATAAAGAAGCTTTTTGTAAAAAAAAAAGAATGCCTAAGAACTGTCAGCAGCATCATTAAAAGTGACACTTAAAAGGATTGTGAGTACAACTACTGCAACATTCTTTATCTGGAAATGTTAAAGCAAAACATATGCTGGAATCAGAGGGAATTTTGCCTAGAGGAAGGTCATGAAGAGAAACTGAGCAGAGATTTCAAGATTTAACTCAGCAGGCAGTTGTGAGCAGGCAAGTTTCAGGTACACCAGTTAAAACAAAACCTCATGGTGATATAACAGTGTTTTTCAGTGGAATATTGCCTGTGAGGGACAAGAGACACCAAGTTAACTACTGACTTTGCTGCTACTAATGCAGAAGGACAATGTGTCTCCCTCTGCATCACATCAGGATCTGCTTTTCATTTGAGGCTGCTCTAGTTACAGCCCTCCACTATTTCTGTACATCTCTGGGTATGTGTCACTGGACACATGAACAAGGATACCAGGTGACCCACTAAAAACAAACAAAATATACATGAATATACATGATCAAGTTACTCTGCTTAGACAAGCAGGAAATAAATGTGCTTGAATGCTCCCCTATCAATTCCTAGGTGTCCAAACTCTACATCCAGCTTGTACAGACTCTCAGGCTAAAAGCAAATAACCATCTCAGTTTCTCTGAGCTGAGGACCACAGCCTGATGTGAGCACAGTCTGGATTGTAAAGAACAGTGCTGGTCTCTATCAAGATATTTGACTTGGAACTCTCATTCAGAAACTGAAGCCATGCAAGAATGACACTCCAGCATTTTAAAAATTAAGAACTGTGCAGGACACAGACTTCAAGGTATCAATAGGGTACATTGTCCACATTGCTGTGTTTCTGCTAAAGAGATTTAAACTCATTTTTTGCCCCTCTGTTACTTAACATTTTTTCTTGTTTTCTTGGAAGAAAATAAGAACATATTATTTAACAGGGTGATAAAGGTGATGGATGATCAATAAATGGGATATGTCACTGGCTGAACACAATTTGGATACCTTGGCCTGATGACTGAAAGTGAATGTGCTGTCTGGGGCTCCTCTCTGCTAACTTTAGACATCTGCATCTGAGCAAACCACACAGTTTCCTTTTATAGGCAATGGAGGGAAACAGGCATCCAACCTGATTCAGATGTCTAGAAGTGCCTATTTTTCTCAAGTGGTTACAAAAGCAATCTAGAGATGATGTACATGTCTCACAGTTAGGTAAGTTGAACCCATCCTATGCATTTTAATACAGACAAATGTAAAGTGATTTGCATTCCTCATTAGGATGCAACGAGGCAGGCCATATTTAAAGGCAAGCCAGTGCCTTGGAAAGAATTCAGGCAGAAAAAAAGTAGTTTTTTCCTGAAGGATAATCAGAAGATAAGCTTCTATATGTGTCTGTAAGAGTCCTTGGACAAGTAGAGAGGGAAATGTCCACCAGGACTGGAAAAACTGTGTCCAGTTTCTGTTGGCACTGTGGAATCACTGCAGGAGCACTGGGTCCGGACCACAATTTGCTGGAGAAGTTGATGGTCTGGAAAAAGTTCAGAGAACAGAAGTTTGAATAGTTAATGGATTGGTAAATTTGTAATGCCTCACAGAGTAAGTAGCTGAAAAGGAGATGTCTGTGAGATGACTCGATGACAGGATGTAAGTTTGTACTTAGTGAGCACAGTTAAGTGTGGGGAAATGGAGAATGGGATCTGATGGCTGGAAGCTGAAGTTGCAGAAATTAAGTTTAGAAATAATTTACAGATAACTTACAGTGAAAGCAATTAACCACTGGGATGACTTATTACTTAAGTAATTGGTTTTCAATCACTAGTCATTTTTAAATCAAAGCTGAATGTTTTAAATTGCCCAGTTCAGATGAAATGTAATTGAAGCGTGTCTGGAGGATTATGTTGCTCTCTTTGTGAGTATCCAACTGGATGAACACAATGCTCTCTATTCCATAATATATAAATTGAGGTAAAATCCAATATTAAATACTGGTCACTCAGTGATATAAAATACAGAGATATTCAAGAAAGCACAAACATCAACACTGAACGGTAGTTTGGGCAAAGCACTGCAATCAAACTAGCAGTTTAGTTTCTGATATGCTCACTCCTTCAGCACAACACTGTGTTGTTATCAGCCCAGATTTCCAGCTGGGATTCATTGGAAGGGTATAGTCTCTAGATATAATATACAGCAAGCAGGCAACTCAAAAGTATAACTGGGAAGGAGAAATTATGTTTTGAAATGATGAAACATTGCATGCGTGCATTGCAGGATGCAGCACTAAGCAGCTTAGCTGTAGTCACTGAGTACTGTTTAATGGGTGAAGGAAGCACAGCAGGACCTAACCCATGCTTCTATTTAAAATAAGTGAAATGGTCTCAAATATTGCAGATACAAAGGAAGAAAAAGCTTTAGGAATATTAACAGATATGGACAGCAGCATGCTTCCATCACTGGAGCATTTTGCAAATTGGTTTCTGATATTTTCTTCAAGATGTCCCATTTCCATCCCAATAGATTTTCCACCTGCCCCCACCTTCTGAAAGAATTTTCACAATATTCCCATTTCCCCTGTGTCCTTATGGCCCATCAAGACAGAACCATGTGCTTCTGCCCTATCTCTTCTCTATCTCTGGTTTGCCAGCCACACCAGCTCAGTGCCTGAGTGAGTTGAGGTACATTTGGTGCACTCAGTATCTCAGGGCTGCTGCTGTTTGACTCTGCTGTTTGGCTCAAAGTTAGGACAGCTAATAGGTGATACTGCTCTTAACAGAGTTAATGGGCTTACACATCTCCCCTGACCCCTCAGGCATTGCTGATATTCATAGTTATATTGTGCTACCCTCCAAAATTACCCATCTGCCTATGGAGTGGCTGCAGGGTGAGATGGTGCAATTGTTAGCTTCTGGGAGTTGTTAGGAGAACACAAGGTGGCTTTGGGCGCAAATGAATGTGCCAGGGATCCTGCCAGCAATTTAGCAGAGTATGTAGCCACATGCCAGGGCTGGGCCTGGGCTCTGTCCTGTTTACTTTAGCAGTACAGACGTACTGCTAGGGCTGCTCTCCTTCTCTCTATTCAAGATTTGCTTTTGAAATGTAATATCCTTTGTCAAATGGGACTGATCCTCACCAATGTGCTCAAAATTATTGGCAAGGAACTCTGAGCAGTCATTGTGATCAAAGAGCCTTAATGCTTTAGAAAAATGAGCTAAAAATAAACAAACTCTGTGTATCATTTCCAATTAGACCATATACCACTCATTCCAGAAGAATTAGCTAAATACAGTCTGTCACACTGCAAAAGCCACCTCTCCTCTGACATGTCCCATCTCTAACTAACTGCAAAATCAGAAGTTGATTTACTTTTTTCTGGTTGTGTGGCATCCAACATCATGATGTGAGGAAAATCATGCTGGGAGAAAGAACGAGACCAACAATAACAAACTGATATATTCATCAAGGTTTAGGGTGCAAAAGGCTTCACAGTTAGTGGAATATGATAAGTCAAATCTATCTTGTAACAATAAACAATGAATCACAACTGTATACAATGAGTTTGTTTTAAAGTGGACATTCAAAGGCATATAATCTGCATTGTTTTCATCATCTGTTTCTTATTGCTGACATTTGGCCTGTCAAAAGCAATGCAAAATATTTGATCAAGATATTCCAAAGAATCTGAGTTTAGACATGAGCAAAGCCTAGAAGGTTCATGAGTTTGCCTCAAAGATCAGTTTCTCTAGAATATCCCAGATACCTACATCAGCTGGGTGCTCACTGCATGTCTCCAACTTGGCAAAATAAAAACAATGGTACCAGCAGCCTTCATGTCATCCTCAGGCAAAAGAAAGGAAATAATAAGTGATGAGGGAAAACTTGTTACTTATTTGAGTCAAGGTTGAAGCAATTTGGCTAAAAAATTTATGGTTTCCTTGTTCATGCTACTCTGGTTGGGTGGATGAGACTTTCTTAGTTTAGAAAAAACACTGAAAAATCTCAAGACAAGAATTGCTTTCTCACCATTTCTTTTTTGCAATAATATTCTGAAGCAGAAGGTTAAATTATTTAGGGCCTGATCAAAACTTTATTGACTTCTGATCAGGGAGATAAGGGACACAAAATCATTAAAACGAAAGATTTTATATTCATTACTTTTTTTTTTTTTTTTAAGAATATTGCTTTTTATGTTAATAGCTTTCCTGTCACCACTGCTGCTGGATGTGTATTGTACCTAGCTGTTTTAGCTAAAGGTTACAGAGAGACTTTTTAAAACTGGTGTATCAAATAAAGTTATTATTAATTGTCAGAATGTTGCAGAAATCACTCTTTCACGTTTTTCTTTTTGTTTTATACTCTTATTTCAGGTTGTGGAACATTCACCTTTCTATCTTCTGCCATTGCTGCTGTAAGTGGGCTTCTGATGGGCTACGAGCTGGGCCTTATCTCTGGAGCTCTTCTTCAGATGAGCAGCACTTTAACACTCTCCTGCAAAGAGCAGGAAGTCGTCGTAAGCTCCCTGCTTGTTGGAGCCTTATTCGCATCCCTTACTGGTGGATTTCTTATAGACAGATTTGGAAGGAGACTTGCAATTATTATTGCATCTTCTTTACTTGTGGTGGGGAGTCTGATTTTGCTGCCCTATGAATCATACGAGATGCTCATTGTGGGCCGGATTGCCATAGGTATTTCCATCTCATTATCATCAATTGCGACCTGTGTGTATATCGCTGAGATCGCCCCGCAGCACAGAAGAGGCCTCCTCGTGTCATTGAATGAACTCATGATTGTGATAGGCATTCTCTTTGCCTATATTTCAAATTATGCCTTTTCCAGCATATCTCGTGGCTGGAAGTACATGTTCGGCCTCGTGATTCCATTAGGTGCTTTGCAAGCTATTGCCATGTATTTCCTGCCACCAAGCCCTCGGTTTCTTGTGATGAAAAATAACGATGAAGCAGCAAGAAAAGTACTAGAGAGGCTACGGGAAACATCAGATGCTACTAAAGAGCTTACTGTGATTAAGTCTTCTCTGAAAGATGAACATCAGTATAGTTTCTTAGACCTGTTTCGTTCAAAAAATAACATGAGGGCCCGAATGCTGGTAGGACTCACTCTAGTGTTTTTTGTGCAAACAACTGGGCAACCCAACATTTTATTTTATGCATCGACTGTTTTGAAGTCAGTTGGGTTCCAAAGCAATGAAGCTGCCAGCTTGGCTTCTACAGGAGTTGGAGTTGTTAAAGTGGTCAGCACAGTCCCAGCCACATTTTTTGTGGATCAGGTTGGAAGTAAAACTTTTCTGTGTGTTGGCTCTTCTGTTATGGCGATATCGTTGGTCACTATGGGCTTAGTGAACCATAACCTGCATGTGAATTTCACCAAGGTCTGTAGAAGCCAGTCTCCAGAGGATTTCTCTCTCCAGAGACCAGGAAACTTCACTGTCACCAATGGAAGTCTCAAGGACCTCTTTGCTATCATGGCTTCAACAGAAAGATTGTTATTTGATGTACAAAGCCCAGATGCTGCCAGGACAGGAGAACTGAACAGGACTGCCCTGGCAGGAGGCAAAAGCACAACAGGGTCTCACATGGAAAGTGGGGAGGTTCCTGTTGTTCTGAAATGGCTCTCACTGGCCAGCCTGCTTGTCTATGTTGCTGCATTTTCCATAGGTCTTGGACCAAGTAAGTGTTTAATTTTTCTAACTGTTTGTAACTTAACTTGTTAAGTGCTGGGATGACTTGCCCAGCTTGGCATTAGGTAATTCCTAAGTTGGGCAAAGCAGTGTTGTTGTCACAGACCATCCTGGTAGGCCTGGCATGTACTTTTTAGGAAGAGGTCCTGCCCCTTAAGGTCAATGACCTGATCTCCTTTCTGTTCAGTGTAATTAACTGGTCCTCTTCGGTACAGAATTGCTTTTAGCTTTGTACAGCAAAATTATGGAGCCCCTAGCTGTCTTTCCTGTTTCTAGCCTGTTGTGTCCTTACACTGGGAAGGTAAAGATGCAGGCATTTGCTGCTGTTAGCTCCTAAACCCAAGATGATGATAAGCCTTAGACCTCTGTGTGGTATGACATCATCAAATCCACAAAATACCAACCTGAGTCCTGTGAGAATCTGTCCCTTTACTGTGTAGCAGTCTTCAGATACAGAAAACACATTCAAGGGACCATAATTCATGAGCAACGCCATTGCCACTGCTTGGGCAGAACAACACAAGTGGAAGGGCACAAAGGTGTGTCACTGGACAGCTGACACCGCACTGCTGCACCTGCCATCACACTCTCATGGCTCCCACTCTCCTGAGGAGAGCACATCTGTCATTCCAAGGCACTAAAAATTAAATCTCTCAATTCTTTTGTTTGCTTCAATAGCACTTTCACAATGTTGTACTCTGAAGGGGTTGACTTTTTAAATCCCTCTGCAAAGCCCACATGCCCAGTCCACTATTTATTAACAGACTTTATGTGCTTTTGCACTCTGGTTCTAACTTGCCTTGCAAACAAACTGTACTCTCCTGTACTATTATGATAAAAAGCTTGCCACAAGGATACAACCCAACAATTGCACTAACAACTCCCCTGCAGTATTTATTTATTTTAAGCATTACTCACCAGGAGAGCAGTGTGAGATAAGCATTCATTGCCAGGGCTGCAAGCTTGACTGTGTTATTACAACATTGTTCCTTCCCTTGAAGATTGTCCTGGGGCTGGATTCTGCTTTCTGTGACATAGGTTCAAAACCAGGGATGAAGCCCTGAGAAGAAAATGTTTAAAAACTTTTATTTGGCTGTTTCAAATATATATTTAATGACTCTTAGGGTGGGCTCACATGTTCAATCTTGGCCTCCTGCTGAAATCTGCATTCCTGGTGACCTGGCTGTAAATAGGTTCTTAGTCATTTGAGTTGGCCTAATACACAGTTAATGAGAACAATGTCTGTTTTCTTGAGGGCTACAAAAACTGACATGTTTTCCAAGCTGATCTGAGAAGTCTCTGAGACCAGTGCTTGCTTTTTGACTTCTTTCCTGACTTGAGATCTCAAATGCTTTCAAAAAGAAAACGGGAAAGAACAGGCACCCTCTCAGCTCCGTCATGGAGAAATCAAGTGTAAAGCTGCTGTGGGGTAATTTACACTGACAGATGTATTTGCCTAGCAAGTGAAGGCCAGGTCTAGCAGAGATACAGATATTTCAAATTGCAGCTAAGTCCTTTCAAGGCATTTTGCTTTCTCTGAAAGTACACTCTTCAGTTAAAATTTACAGTGTGTAGAAAACATGAGGGTTAGAGAACCAAGAGATTGTTGAAATCTGCAAAGGATCTATCATGCTTAAATAGTCTGGATTGGAATGCAAGGTTATAATTTGTGTGTCATATACAGCCTACAACATCTCCTGTTTGGAGCCCGAATGCCTAAATGTATTCTCAAAGCCTAGCTTTCTTACCCTCAATGAACCCTTCTTAATGTAAAGGAAAAAAAATGAGCTCCTCTGCTTATGTGAAGTAAATAGTTTTAGCATTTATTTATGTTATTCATCTCTAAATCTGCTCTGTGATCTGGACCAGACTGTTCTCTAGTGTCTACTCATCAGTGGAAAGGAGGCATGGAAGCTGCAATTGTTGGCTGCTGTGCCCAGGCATTGCCTGGGGCACCTGGGGACAGAAGCACTGTAACCTCTGCACCGCTGGACTTTCAGTAGGAAATTCTCATACTCCGTGCAATTCCTGCATCCATGCAATGGCTGGCTAAGGTGAAGGTGGTATTGGGGATGGCTCTCTTTGTGGATCAAATAGACATCTTTTGGACAAAGAGCAGAGAAGATCTTGCTCTTTTTCTTCTACACCACAAGGCCATTGCTGGAATAAATTCACCCTTTATTTGAGTCCATGCTGCAATATGTTCTGTGAGGATAAAAAAGACTTTATATAGGACCAGATGACGCACTCTTCACAGGACAGATCACAAAATCTGACCTCTATCATCTTCTTTTTAACTACTTTGTTTTGTTTTTTTTTATTGTGGTCAAAGAGATAGTTACAATCCAGATTAGTGTAGAAGACATTTATAAATGTATTTTTCCATTATTTCTCTTTTGTTGCCAAATTACATAAACTAGACTGATTTTTTAAATTAACTAAGCATATGCTAAATATATTTATTGCCTTTTATCAAAGCACCCAGGCAGCACAGTGATGAGCATTCAGTGAGAGATAAAAGTCATTTTTGCATTACAAAAGATTTCACAGACTAGCAAGCATCTGCTTAGTAAATTTTTTGATTCTGGGGTGCTCTGTATTTATATCATCAGCCCTTACACAAGATAAAAGGGGTATTTCTTCTGCTGTGTTTCAGTTTAATTATGTTTGATGAGCTGCAATTCAGCTGCTTGTTCACACTCAATTTCACACAATTATCAGGACGTTTTGTAGATGCAACAAATGAGTGTTGCATCACACCACAGAACAGCACATGCCATTTCTCTTGGGGTGTTTGCAGAGGTGTTCAGTCATTAGCTAAGGGGGCTTGCTTGACACTCATGTTTGTCTTGGGCTACCCTTTGTCTGTGTGTCAGAAAGGACAAACACGGATCAGCCATTCTCACAAGGGAATGATGCCTGCAGAGCCCTAAAGAAACCACTCCTGCCTGCCTTGTGAAGGGTGAGGAGTGCGAGAGGGGCTCCTCCTTGTTTGCAGCACGTTTGTGAAGAGAAGCTTTGGAACGGGCTGTACGTGGACAGGGGAGGGACAGGAGAAGTGTGAGCCTGGCAGAAGCACTGCTATGCCTTTCACGGGGATCAGTGAGTGCAGGTTGATGAGACGAGTGTGGTGTGCAGGTAGATCACAAATTCATCACCCAAGCTAAAATGTGATCACTTGGTGTGACCCTGGAAATTAATTTAACAAAAAGGACACAGAAATCATCTAGTCAGGGCTATGACCACACATGACCACTTACTAAATGACACAGAATGAACTGAAATAGTTTCAGAGCATCTCATTTACCAATTGCTCTGCTCAAACCACTAGGGGTAAAAACTAGAGGTCCTTTCTCATGAAGAGCTGTCACTTCCTTCATTCACTACTGTGTGTGATACAACATGTTGAGATGCCAGAACAAGGAAAGCCATGCTCCTGGGATATCAGACTTATTTTCCAAAATAAGGCTGTAAGTATAGGGTTCCTATGTTTGGATGGAGCATGTGCAAGAGAGTTCTCTTGGTTAGCAAATTAGGTTAGGGCAGCTATAGGCTCTCTGAAACAGAGTGGCTCTGCTTCTCTCCTCACAGACCTGCTGAACAAAATTCAGATATCAGATTGCACCCATTACCAAAGATCTGTTGTTCTGCCTTGACCATCTCCTTTTGCACCATTTCTGATCAAATACTGAATAGGGGCAACTTCCCCCCGTATTTCCTGCATATCCCCTGAGTGAGATGATCTCTTCAGTAAGTAGCTGGAAGAAATATAGTAGCACCATACGCAGGTATGCAAGGATGCAGTGTGGTCTAGAAGCAATGCTCTTTATCAAATAGAAGTCAGAGTGGCTCCAACAAATCCTAGGCTGAGAAGCAAGTAATACAGACTGAGTCTGGACCAAACAGAGCATTTGTTTTCCCAGTCTGAATTTGTACTTGCTAATTAAAGGCAAGTGAGCAGAACAGGACTTGGGCAGTATCTCTTTACACGTGTTGTGGGAATGAAGTTCAAGGGAATCCATGAACATCTCAGGGGTTTTTGGTGTGGAATGAGGAGCACCTTTAATGAGAGAGGTACGTCAAATGTATGCATTTGGGCGGCATGTATGGCATTGTTGCCTTGCACAAGAGCTCTTCCTCTGTGACTCCTTTAAACACATTTCTGTGTAACTGCAAAAGCATTTGGGCACTTGGCCAGTGAACTTTGGGATAATCTGCTGGAGCAAATCACATCAGCTCTGCTGGCTTCATGGCATTTCATGCTGAGCATGCAGATGAAAATCCACAAAAATACCTACAACTGGAACTGAGGGGCAATTTCATTACATTAATCATCCTCAAAACCTAAAAACTTATCTGTATAAAGTCCAAAGGTATTTATGTCTTTGCCAGCCTGTGACAAAGATGTTCTATTGCTTCATGTCCTAGAGCAGCTGCCAGCTTTGTGTGGCTCTTCAAAGCCAAGGGATAAACTCTAGAGCTCTTTTCTTGGAGACAAACTCCTCTTTCAGGTGACACCTCAGAGCTGCAGGGATGCCTCAGACACAAGCACCTAAAGCCTTCTTTACACACAGAATGCTGTGGTCACAACACACCCAAGGCAAGTCAGAGTCTGCAGCTCGAGAAGTGTTTTCTGGGTTTGGCACAAAGAAATACCGTATTTACCTATCCATGTAGATATAAACCTTAAAAATTTATTTTAACATATTTGTGCTCAACATATTAAGTGTATAACCAGGTATTGGAAGAGACGTTTAGAGCTTACTGCAAACCCTGATTTTCCACATCGCTGTCCCATTGAAGCATAGCTCCCACAAGTGGTGCTTGTAGGATAGGCAGTACTTTGGTATTGCTAAAAACCTGTTAAAGAGTGAAACTAAATCTCCACAGGAAGTCTTCTCAGACTGGGATATAAGGGCCTCTGTGGCCATCCATGGCTTCAGCCATCAAGGTGAATATTTCTGGTTGGAAAACTGGAAAAAACTT
>VRYO01002297.1:45996289-46041890 GCA_009812075.1 Sialia sialis
ATATGGACAAATCCCGTGGTCTTCCTGGCTACCCGGAAGTGCAGCTTATAATCAATTACTGTAATCAATTTCCTGTTCCCGGACTTCACCAGGTAGTGGACTATTTGCATTTCCTTTTACATCCCCATTTGCTCTGGCTGGTAGTGTTTTCTGATTGCTGCCTCTAGACAGCAGATGTTTGCACGTACAATCCAAGCCTGTACTGGCTTTTAATTTCTATTACATTTTATTTAGTGAAAGGGGCTTCTGCAAAATCTTTCTCAGCATTGCAGCTTCCCAACCAAACTTCTGCTGTAATAAATTTTCTGAATGTTCTTAAAAAATAAATTTAACTTAGAGCATACCATAGGCTTGTCTCCCCAGTTTACAGGTTTTGGGACCATTGGAAGCTCTTCTAAACTTTTCCTATGCACACCTATTTAGTGTAGAAAAAATAAATTAAAATGCCACATTCCTGAAGAAACAACAGTTTCAACACTGGTTTTACTAATGAGACAGTGATAGACCTTCAGATAACTCCTAAAAGTGATGACGCTGTAGTCAAGGATTTTTAAAATCAGTATAGCTACAGTCTCAATTGTAGTCCTACAGACTTAGCCTTATATAGCCTATAAATGTAGCCATAATTCTACAGTCTTTCATAACAAAGCCTGCACATCTGATGACACAGAGCTGGCACTCACCATCTCATCAACTATGAAAATACAATGGAAAAAAGGAAAACATTTTACAAATCACATCTCTGGATCTCTGAAGCACTCCACAAAGAAATTTGTCCCAAATCTAAAATTATTCAGTATCTTCATCAAGGGACTGGATTACAGAACAGAATATGCTTATTAAATATGCAGGCAACACTAAGCTGGGAAAGACTCGGTTGAAATTCAGAATTTTGCAAATCTGTGAAAAAAGCAGGATACAGTTCTGAAAATGTAAGCACAAATTTCTCTGGTAACACTAACTGCAAGTCAGAGAATGATAAAATGGTGTTAGAAACTGCAGGAAAAGTTCCAGTAGGTGTGACAACCCACAAGCCAGCAATGAGTCAGAGTTATCAATCTACTGCCCTTAGTAGGGTGTATAAATAGAACCAACCCTTCTCTCTAAAGAATGTGAAATGAACTTTTTATGGCACTGCCAGTGCTACAGCTGAGCGCTGTGGGGAGTTTTGCATGGGGTCCACATGGAGAAAGCAGGCACAGATGAACAGTGCTCTAGGAAACATGGTCACTGAGGAAGAGAGGACTGATTGACAATAAGTTCATGCAAAGCTCCCCATGCTGTGGGTGAGAGCCAGCATGCTGGGACACACAGTCTGGCCTAGATCTCCTATTGAGGTTGCAGGAGTTGGTTGTGAGAGCCTGGCTGGAGGCAGCACAACACAGCAAAGGAACAAACTGGTGACAGTGGGAAAGGGGGGCTGTGTGTCCACACAGTCAAAAGCATCAGCAGCAAAGCCTATTCCAAACTGAGGTGGGAACCTACCTATTTAGAGCAGTAGGAAAAGAAGTGTCCCTGAGAACAAGCATACACCACCAGATGCCCTTCATCATCAGAAATTTTAAAAAATAGTTTTCACAATCTGAGGCTCCCTTAGAGCTTGAAGGACAGGTGGGCACACATTTCAAGGAATCTTTTATTTCTATTATTTTCTTCAATACTACCCTGCAAGTTTGGTAGTGTGCTTTTTGGCTCTGTTATGGATTGTTACAAAGGCTTCAAACTGTTAGCATGGATCTAGGCAGCAGTTCAAAAGAACCAGTGCCCATTTTAATACATTGCAGCTCATTATTAGCTTTCATTTTTGTTCTGAGAGACAGATTTCGCACTACGTGGCAGTGCTAACAAAGCAAAATGTTCCTCTTTCTCCACAGATAAATTTAGGAGACACATATGCTTCAAAAAAGCTCCAGATATTCACTGGTAACACTCAAGAGCTTTGTAATTTGATCTGAACAGGCAAGACTAATCTACAACAACTATTGTAGCTGTAATGGCCAAATCCTTATTCATCAGTTTGGGACTACACTTTGTCCCTCAAAACCTATTGCAATTTTGTTCATTGTTCAAATACCTTTTGCTTTTTCTTTTTCTGAATTGTAATAATAATAACTAGCATTCCCTAATGGTGGTTTGTTTATTGCCCTTTGACTATGCACAAAATATTTATTACGTCAGGAGTGCCAAGGTCCACATTATTTGATACAAACTAGGTAATTTAGGTGTAGCAAGCTTTACTACATATAGCACGTATATTGAATTCCCTGACTGTTGAACTCAACTAGTCATAATTTCAGGGTTATAAGTCCTCTTATAAGCTCAAGAAGTGGGCCCATGTGAATCTCATGTGGTTTGACAAGGCCAAGTGCAGGGTGCTGCACCTGGGTCCAGGCCAATGCCTGGTATCGACACAGGCTGGGAATGAACAGATTGAGAGCTGCCCTGCCCAGAAGAACTTGGAGGTTCTGGTGGATGACAAGCTGGACACGTCCCAGCCTTGTGCACTTGGATCCCAGAGAGCCAATTGTATCCTGGGCTGTCTCAAAAGCAGCCTAGCCAGCAGGGCAAGGGAGGGGATTCTCCACCTTCGCTCTTTTGTGAGCCCACACCCGGAGTGCTTGCATCCAGCTCTGGAGTCCCAGACACAGGAAGGACAATGGACCTGCTGGAGTGAGTCCACAGGAGGCCACCAAGATGATCAGAGGGATGGAGCACCTGTCCTATGAGGAAAGGCTGAGAGAATTGGGATTGGTCATCTGGAAAACAGAAGACCTAGTTCCAACTTGGCACTACTTGAAGGTAACCTATAAGAAAGATGGAGAAGGACTTTTTACAAGGGCATGTAATGACAGGGCAAGGAGGAGCAGCTTTAAACTAAAAGAGGGTAAGATTAGATTAGGCATAATCTTTACTATGAGGATGGTGAGGTACTGGAACAGGTTGCCTGGAGTAGTGGATGCCCCATCCTTGGATGTGTTCAAGGCCAGGTTGGATGGGACTCTGAGCAACCTGGTCTAGTGGAAGGTGTACCTGCCCATGGCAGGGGGGTTGGAACTAGATGGTCTTGAAGGTCCCTTCCAACCCAAACCATTTTCCACACAGAGGCCTATATGAACATAGCACGTCCAACTTATGGCAAAGTTTTCTTTCTTTTTGTTCTGAGAGATTTGGTGAAGCATTTTCTATACTACTCCTTCCTTTACATACTTTCTGCACAAAGGCACTATGGACAGCCCCAAGTCCTACACCACCCCCTAGGACAGATGAAATACATCATGCCATGCATTTGCTTCCTCCAGGTGTTCTTCCACCTTTCTTTCAAAGCTGTGATTTCTGGTACAGTAACAGCTCAGTTTACTATTTCTAGCACCCCCTAGGACTTAACATTACATGCAACATGCAAGAGCAGTGTTACTTTTCTGTTCAGTGAGATAGGGAAAAAAGACATACATACATTTATACATATTTATTGTATCTTTTTAAAAGTAGCATTTGCAGTTACTTTCAAGCATTCACCTCTCTTATGTTTCAAATGTGCACTTATTGAGAGAAACACCTACTGGCTTCCAAGTCCAAGATTAATACCAATAATAATACATGCCAGAATCAAGCGTCATTGCTTGTTGGCAGCTCCTGTCATCAAAATAGTATACAGTAAGAAGAGTGTAGAAAAGGTCTGTGTTAATCATTCAGCAATAGGCTGGGGCTGGATTAGTGACCACAGCATCTTCTCCAGTTGAAGCACAATTTTCCTGAAGTTCACATTTTTTTTTTCTTTTGCATTGAGTAGGTGGACAAGGCAGTTGTTTTTTCTACAGTAGCTTCATAAGTTGATAACATAATTAAGCTATTAGAAAGTGTCCAAGGGAGGGCCACAAGGATGGTGAAGGGTCTGGAGGGGAAGCACTATGAGGAGGGGCTGAGGTCACTTGGTTTGTTCAGCTTGGAGAAGAGGAGACTGAGTAGAGACCTCATTGTGGTCTTCAACATCCTCACGAGGGGAAGCAGAAGGGCAGGTACTGATCTCTTCACTCTCATGAGCAGTGAGAGGACTTGAGGAAACAGCGTGAAGCTGCATCTGAGGAGATTTAGTACAGGTGTCAGGAAAACGTTTTTCACTCAGAGGGTGGCTGGGCACTGGAACAGGCTCACCAGGGAAGTGGTGACAGCACCAAGCCTGACAGAGTTCAAGAAGCATTTGGACAATGCTCTCAGGCACATGGTGTGACTTAGGGGTGTCCTGTGCAGGGCCAGGAGTTGGATTTGGTGATCCTGATGGCTCCCTTCCAACTCAGCATATTCTACAATTCATCTACAGGAAAACACTTGCTGTAGACCTTTATATTTAGAAATGTCTTCTCTTCATGTAACAACAAGAAAATACTTGAAGTCTGGCATGTAATTAAGAGAACTGGGAACAAACCAAATTTCATCCTCAGATAAACATACGTTAACTACTATAGATTTCAATCTAACCCACGCACAGTTTTACACATACTACAAACAGAAACAGAAGGTATCAGCAAAAGACTATTCTTACATTGTTTCAAATTAATTTGCAACTATACAATTATATTCATAATATAAAAAGGGAAGGAACATAACAGAACAGGTATGAAGAGAAATATTTTCCAAACTTTTATTTGTGCACATTCATCAGGTGAAAAAGATAACTTTTACAGCTTCTTTGGTGCCCAATATTCAGCATACAAAAATGTAAAAGACTATTCACAAATAAAACACAAGCTCGAGCTAAAAAAAAAAAGTCTTAAAGGTAGTGCACATCGTGACAGCTTTGCTTATGAATACACAGAAATTACTGCAAAAATAAATAGAATGTCTTTTTAAAAGCAGCAATTTCATATCTTGTAAACTTCTGTTTTTACAATACAGCACTGTTAAGAGTAAAATCCAAAAGAACTGGAGTCTCTACTGTGGCCATGAGCAAGTAAAAGAGTCTGTATTCCTCTGCTATGGTTGGTCCAGTTTTCCTTTTTGCTTTTAGTCCAATGTGCAGCAGTCTTTGAAGGTGCTCGGTTAGGGAACCTAACCATCAAGTGGTGAATTACAAAATTTATTTCCTGCTTTCGAACACGAATGGATAAATCTGTTCCACAGCACTGGCAACAGCCTTTACGTTTGGCCCTGAGAGACAGTTTAAAAAAAAAAAAAAAAAAAAAGGAAAAAGGCAGTAGGAAGAGAAAGATAATGGAATCAGAAATTAAAACAACAACAATACCTTTAAAACACCCTTAATATTATTACCAATCACAGCTTCATACCACAGACAATAAGTTCTCCCCCATTTCTCCTAACTTAACAATTTTTCTCTGATCACTTTTCATGTGAAAGTCTTCTCTTGTGAGTAAATCTGCAAGATGTTCTACATTTGTCAATGGATAGAGTACAGTGAAATAGTACTGTCATTTAATTTCCTAACAACTTGGCTGATCAGTGGCAGAGGTAAAATAAGTTCTTTTACTTCTGTCAATCTTCCAGGAATTTGTATTTCTTCAAGCCTAGCCACTTTTGGCTCTTGCTTTAAAAAACTACCAACAAAAGCTACTGTTAAATAATGTTGGATTTAAGTGAAGTACATTTCAAACAAGGTTATTTTAGGTTTGAAAATTATAGACCATTACTTTCTATCTTGGGTTCTGCAAATAACTTCATCATTGATCTCAGGAAAAAACCTGCAAGCCAGGGAATGGTTTTATCATCCCAAGATGAAGCATATGGAGGTAATCTATGAGTATCCAGGCAAAGAAAAGGAAAAATGACCTAGCAATGCTTTCTGCTGCTACCAGACCACTTTACACAATGAAAAATTAAGATAAAGTAAGTGAGCAGTAACATGCCAGAAGATATTAATTCTGGATAGAAGCTTAGTGATGCAAATAAAGAAGAACATCAATTTCTTACATGCTTAGATGAGTAGGAATTCAGGGATGTTTTAACCCCACCTCAGGAGTTTCTTCCAAGTTTAGAGAACTGTTCAAAGTGACTCCCAAAAACAGTAACTTAAGCATAAATTACTTAAGTAATTGATGTTTTACATGCTCAGTCAGAAAGCAACTGGACAAGAATTGGATTCTTCCTATATTTTCAAACTGATTGAATGAAGCACGCAGCTTAAAACAAGGCTGCTGAAAGATAACCTGTCTTCTAGGTAGATACTGCACCCTCCTTAAGTTTGGCTGCTATTAGAAAAGAAAGTTCTCAGGAAAGGAGAAGCCTTCAAAAATTGAGAATATGAATAGGCAAATAGTTCCAGCAAAAAAATGCTGCTCTAAGTGTGAAGAGATGTAAAAACTGGATCCTCATTCTAGGGCGAATAAGAGAAGGAAAAAACAAAAAACTACACAAGCTCCCTAAGCAACCCCCTCATTTCTCATTTTGGAGGCAAAGAATATTTCTTTCTATTACATGCTAGTGATTTTTTATTTTTTACGAAAGTAACAAACTATTTTTATTTGTGTCCCATAGAAAGAATCCACCTTCCTGGGTTTTTGTAACATTTCTAATTATGTATCTCAAATAAAATTTGTTGAGTCAGAGGTACTACAAGTACTAGTACTACAGAAACGTGCATGTTTAAAAGAAACTTCATCTGAACGCACTTGAGAAGGAGTGCACTAAGGCTGAAAAGTAATTAAAAACATTTTTAGAATAAGAAATGTGAGACTCTGGACATTTTCTTCCTCTAGAAGAGAGGCAAAGCAGAAGCCTGCAAAATCAGGTCTGAGGTAATTTTCAAAGTCACTGCAACAACTAAACTAGAAGGATACAAAACTTCTATGTTTACCATATTTACCTTCATATTTAAAAGGAAAATTCTAAAAATATTAAAGTGAAGTAATAAGAATCTTACAGAGAAGCTGAATGTCATTAGGAGGCTGACAAGACATGCTGAGAGCTTTCTATTGCTGCAGTAATACTAAGGCTTCTTATTTATTTTAAATTTAGCTTCTAGTTTTGCCTAGACCAGTTGCACTGTTCCAAACATATACTGCAATCTTAAAACACTTTTTAGCCCTTCATTTTTAGATTACTGAATCTGATGGAAGTTTGGAAAACACTGCTTCCAATATCTTGTGGGAAATGTTCTGCATAAACATAACCATTTGTTAAGGAATTAAGATGTGAAAATAAAAAAATCCTTACCCAGCTTCTGAACCAGTAGCTGAGCTCTAACAACTGCAAGACATAATTACCACTGAAGTGATACACAATGATTTTTTTTGATTCTGTAGCATGTTAACATGTATTCTCTGAAAAACATGACTTCTTCTACCTGGACACCAGTGGTGGACATCTCACAACCAAACAGAAAAGTGAATGAAAAATGAAAATGATGAAGAGAGAGGAAAAAAATGGCATGGCCTCTCCAAGACCCAGGACCATAATGTCTCTGATTACATGGGAAAAATCACTGATGCCTGTGATTCAGTGGTGGTTCTCTTAGCTGAGCTTTAACAGAAGACAGCAAGTCTGAAGAACTGCAAATATTGGTGAGCTTCATTTATCACAAAATGCTATACTATCCTCTGAGTTTCCATAAATCCACAGTTTGGAAACATGTATTTATGAAAGTGATATTAATGCTAAATGCAGTATAGTTAGCATCTCTACAAACGGAAGAAAAAAGGACGAAAACTCAAATGTTTTAAAAAATAATAATTACCTGAATTCTTACGTGCTATTTTACTTTTGGTTTCACAAAAAAAACAGACTGTGTACGCTCAGACTAACCAATTTTTTGAACCTACCAATAATAACAGTTTCTCTACAACTCTTCTTGCACTTTCACTCAAAAACAAGCTAGGTGCTAGCAAGGGGAAACTAAATCCTTTCAACATTATCCTTTGATTGTTTTAGACATCTTGCTTTCCCAAACCAGCTGGCTCTAAAGTTAAATATTCCCAACAAGTTAAATATTTATTTTTTGACATTAAAATACCTGTAACTGTGATACTGCCTGTGGAAAAAATCTGTAAGGTAGCTCTGAGAGATTTTATTCTGTAACACACGGCAGGATGAAGTTCTGGTTCATAACTAGAAAACAAAATGAAAAGTAAAAAAGAGAGATCTAGAACTGAAAAATAAAAGCTTAAGAAAATTCTTTACAGTCCTACGTACCTTGCATGAGGTCTGTTATTCTTTGTAAATTCTGGCAATCTGATCTCAAAGGGCATGTTGCACACTGCTAAAACATTCACAACTTTAAAATCTGTGAAAATTACCTTTTCAAAAGAGATGAAAAAAGAAGACATTAGAAATTTACTTTAGAGGAAGTCAGATGCATGGGTTGCAAAAAAAAGAGCAACAAAAACAAGACAAGGCTATAACTTAGAATATTTTGATGAGTCAAAATTAGAACCTTGAGACTGATGCCTTTCTAACAGGCATCTAAAGAGTACTTAATGGACTCAGATCATTTACATTATCCTTCTGTGGTGGAGTAAGTGCTGAACTAGATACCTCACAGCTGTATCATGGTCACTACAGCAGTATGGTTATAGTGCTGTTTAAGGATGAAACACAGAAACTCAATTGAAACTGAAAACCTCCCCACTGAAAATAAACTAAATTTAACAGCTCATGGAATATCAAAGTAAGCAGAGAAAAAGCTTAAATATTGTTGCAAAATTCTTTAATGCCTTGTTCCTATACATCATTTGTATTAAAGCCAAGAATAAGAAAACAGGTGACAACTGATTTGCTTTAAATATCTAGTGGCCAGTAGAGGAAACTGGTTTTCTACTCTAACTTTCTGAAGCCCAAACCAAATTATTTAAATAACTTCCAGTTATTCTTTACTACACTTTAGATGACAACAAATTAGCCAACAGACAACCACCATACAAAGAAACAACAGTGCTGAGAGGTCAGTATTGGCAGTGTCACTGGGGAAACTTTTGCTCATTTTCTGCAATTGCCTAAACTTTAAATGGCTGTTCCTCTTCAATCTATACTTTTTAGAAAGATAGTAGCAAGATATTTAGAATGATAGCTAGAAAGAAGCAACTTAGCCTTAAATCAACTTTCAAAAAGTTGATTCAAAACATGAACTGCTCACTTTATAACAAAACTCGGTGTGTCCACCCCGAAGTACTGTGCACCTCACTGACAACATTCCATTCCAGCTTTAAAGGGCTGGGTGCAAAGTACACATTTGTGACAGTAGGACTGTCACACTTCTGCTGCGGTCTGATGCAGCACTAACAGCATAGGCTGCTATCACTGACTTTATATACTATAATCAAAAGTAATTTTTCCCTAAGAATGACAGCTACTGTGTCTATTTAATTGTCTGTCCCTAAACTGAACTTGCATGTAAACAGCACAACAGACCATCAGGAAGTTTTAGAGCACCAAATCATGTCATTTTAAGTGTTTCACATTGCTGTTTTTCAACTCTTACCATGAAATGCATGGTGTTCCTGATTGGTAATGTTTACCCAAACTCAGATAAAAGAGGGTGTTTCCTGTCCTAAGTATTTTACTTCGCTTATTTCCAGCTGTGCAACATGACAGTGCAGAAGCACTTTTCTCCCTTCCTCTTTAATTTAAGAGGCTCAAACTTGCCCTTATTAAGATGGAAATACATCCGCTATTCCATCAGAAATGAGAGAAAATGATGTTCAAATGACAGTAAAGTTTCAGCATTTTCCAAATAAATCTTTTGAGATATTGTAAATTCTATTCTAATTCACCCACACATCTGTGGGTGGTTCATATATTAAACGAATTTTCATTATCCAGTGAAGAAGTGCTGCTCTGAGCTGCCAAACAAAAGTCAAATCCACAAAACAAAACAGCTTCTCTTTAAACCAGCATCTGGAAAATGTATTCTGACACAAAAGGGGCATCTGAGAGAAAACACGTTAACTGCTAAATCATTACACTCCCTCTTCTCTGTTTCTTTCTAAAATCTGAACTACCAACATTGCTTGAGTCATGCAAGTCCTTTTACATCAGAATTACCTGAAAACCTAGTTTCTGTAGACTACGAGCTAGTCGTCTGGCACCAAATTTAGCTTCTTCTTCACTATAAAGGAGAAAGAAGAGTCTAGCGTTAGCAGAAGTAGAGTATATAGCTGTACACACACACACACCACAATAGCTACACAATGTAGCACATCAACCATGATCTCAGGGACAGCTTTCACTTCAGTCTATGGTAAGTATTACATTTTAACTAGGCAGACATTGCAATGGAGTCCTTCATGCCCTGTGAAGAATATCTTGTCACTTGGCTTCAGCTGAAGTGAGAAACATGTTTTAATCATACATGATTTTAAGTGCCCTTAACAGATAAATAAGATCATGAGTAGTCTGGAGTTAATATCCTGAACAATCCTCTTTAATTTTGGAACAGAGATCATACACAGAAAGTATGCAAATTTACTATTTTACCTTACCTTATCCTTACTTTGAAATGCAGACATATCTTAAAGGAATTCAGCTCTTAAGAGTTTACTGAGTGTCAGATGTATCTGAACTGAGAGCCTGCTTTTGCTTCTTTCCAGTCCTTCAACACTGTAAAACTTGATTAATTCAGGTGGGGTTTTGTGAAAAAATAAGAGATATCCGCAGAAAAGGTCATCCCTTCCCAAGTCTCAAATTCAAGCTAAACACACAGAAATCTTAAAGGCTTCTCAAATCTCTTTCGGATTTTCTTAATAAGACAGTTTTCCCTGCTGCTCTCCCAGGAAGGCCAAACTGACTTTGAGATTTCAACTGAGACAAACACTTCACACAGAAAACTTCCTCACAAATACATAGCTTGACAAGGATCTACATGGAATGCAGTGTGAACCAATCTAAGTAGCCCCAAGTACCACCTCTTCTTCATTTACAATGTTGTATTTTAAAATGCACCACGATTTAGAGCTAGAGAATCTTAATGAACTCACCTTGTGGCTCCTGTGCAAATAACTTTTCCTGAGGACCAAATTGTGGCCGTAATTCTAGGTTTCCTAAGCTTCATTAAAACCTTCTAAAAAAGAAAAGCAGAAAAATTGGAAATTAGTAGTAATTCAATTTTATACTGGGAAAAAAAAAATACCTGCTACCTAAATCAACTCAAGCTACTCTAAAATGCCCTTTAGTTTTGATAGACTTGAACTGCTCCTTCATCTCTTTAAGTAATCAAAATACCCTAGCTCCTGAGAAGAGCAAAATAAGCACAAAATAGCCAATGACTCAGTGTACAAAAAATGAAGGTATTTTTCACTGAATAAAAAGCTGAGAACAACAAGCGCCATGCTGATTATTTTCTTATTACAGTGATTTGACATTGCTGACTCCTTATCAAGATCTATTTTCTTGACACAGACATTAAATTTTGGGAGGCAAAACAGACCCTGAGGTGTAAGAGGCCTCATCATATACCTTGTACCCAATATTCACCTCACCAAGTGCTGTCTCCTGAGACAGCATTTCATCACTCCCATTACCATGCAAGTAGTGTATTAGTGACTAAATACCTACAGCAAGAGAAATAGAAAAAGAAAATTCTGCTTCTCTATCCACCATACGCAGGTATTAAGCAGAAGAATGTTCAGCTTAAGCAACATTTCTAAAAACAGAAAATTGAAGTATGGTAAATCTCTTACCCCAACATCACGCTTGTATATCACATTTGCTCCCTCTAATGCAATCTTCCTCAAGTTTAAATGACATCTTGTTCTAAAAACACACACTACATTTGTGATTAAAATGTCCAGGGCAACATCACTGTCCGCATCCATTGGGGTGATTTACAACTCAATTCTCCCACCAGCTCACCACAAAGATCACATCCTGAGAAGCAAAAACGAAAAAATTAAACATACCAATAGAAAATTGCCTATTAATGTCATTGTATACATTTGCCCCTTAAAAGAGACAAGAAGCAGAAGTTATTACACTCTGACTTCTTTAACAGTGTGACAGGGAGGTCTGCATCCTTTGTGCTAGAAAATAGGAGGTAACTTGTTCAAAGCCATGTTGCCAGACTTAATAGAAATTAAGTGCATTGAATGCATACAAATACACAATATATATGTAAAAGAGTATTTTAAATTGCCAGTTAAATATGTTACAATTCTTACTAAGTATATTAAGACGCTGTAAAGATTACTGAAACTTCTTCCACAGCTCCAGTGGATAATCCTTCCTCAGCTTGTGTGAGGATGTCATTAGACACCTCAGGAAAATACACTTCTCGGACTGCTGAAGTTGATAATTCTGAACAGTTTGACATTTGTGTTGGAATGGATGAGCCTATGAATTAACTAACACCAGTTACACAAACTGCAGTCCGTAGACAGCCTGCTACCACAGCTTTCCCATCTTCATCCTGCACTCTTGGCCTATCTCTCCCAGTAATAATTTAATGCAAGCTATACAAAATGTCCTGGTGGCAGCACCAGCCTGGGCTGACCTTCTGCACTGCCCACAGGAAGGCACTGTACGGGCAGTGAGATGGAATCTTTCTGAGGAAAAACACGGGTAATTGTGAAAGCACAGGGTAGTCACCAACTGCATGCACTGCAAACCTAAGGCACCCTGGAAGCACCCATGCTGCCCTTGCACATCAAAGGCAACACTCCTCACACACACTTCAGCTGGGAAAGAGAATCCTAACACCAGCAGCTGGGCTAACACTCATCCCAGCCCAAGAATGCCTGACATCTCTTCTGTAATCACACAGCCAAGACAGCAGGCATCTCAAATTAATCTCAGGTGAAGAAATGAGAGGGGACAAGAGCAACATCATTGGTATATAGTGAAAAGGATTTTAACTAGAAGTATTTCATCCAAAATAAACAAAAAGGAAAGCAATGACCAAAATCAAAGAAAAACTATGTGAAACGCTTCACATGGTCATTGCCATGGAAGAAGCAGAACACTATACATCAAAAACAATAACATACCTAACAGACTATGACTTATTTATATCACTTTAATTGTTTTTACCTTATGTTCTATATTAGAATTTTTCAAGATACAACAATAATGTTATTATCAGTATTTTCATCTGACTATACCTTCCTAAACATCAGGCCATAGTCTGTGATAAAGAACTCAAGGTGCATCTTTGACTACTGCTCAGTGGCAACACAGAAGTAACAAACTACACGCACATGTGCACAATGTACTGGGTCAGCTGTGGTGGTTACTTGTTACACTCTGTAGCTTGCTCTGTGCTGAATTATTCTGTAATTGTTGGCTTGTCCAATATAAGAAAAGACAGAAAAGAGATGAAAAAACAGCAAGAGGAAAACAGAAAACCCAAAGGTTATGTGTGGGGGTGGAGGGAATGCAGGCAAAGAAGAGAACAAACAGTAACTAATTAGTACTCCCAGATCCCTTTTCTAATCTTTTTATTGAACCAAAAAATACATGAATACTCAAAGTTAGAAATTACTTATCTCATCTGGTTTTGATGGACTACTACAGATTGGGCAAGTAATTTATGGCACCAGATCCAAAAATAGCACATATGCAAATTTTGAATGACATGCAGGCAAGACCAGCACGGAGCTGGAACCTGTGGCATCTTCAGAGAGGCATTTGTTTTCCACCCTGGCTCCAACTCCTGGCTCTTGCTGAGTTCATTTACTGGAACCCAGGGAAGATTGTACACAAGATACCTCCAATCAGCAGCGTCTCCCAATTATCAGCGAGCATCTGCTGGCTCACTCAGCCTCTACATTCTGAAAGAACATCAGCTTCATGCATAACACCACTGAAAGGTTGCTAACATCTGAGCAAACCATAGTACTGTAAGATAATGTCCCCATAAAACATGGCTTGGAAAGATCCAGGGAGAAGAGTCATGTGTTCATTCAGAACAAAGGAAAAAGTGGTTGAAAGGAGAGAAAAATTACAATTCAAAAGGAAAGGATCTATTATTAAGGCAAAACGGCAGCTGTGGAGCTGTCAGTAAGGATGTTTTCAGCAATTACAATGTATCTTTGTTAGAAGTACAGTCTACTTGTATAGATATTAAGAGAAGAAAAATTACACAGATTACAGTAGTGTGCCCCCATTTTAATTAGCCATATTTTAAAAGCTCAAGACATCAGATCCTAAAGGAGGGGCTTTTTAATTTGGAATTGTATATATTATGTCCATAATTTTGAACACACCTTTTCCTATTTGGCATACAAATACAATGTTAAAACTCTTCCAAGGCGTGGCTGGGAAAGAGTGGGAAAACCAAAATGTTTCTAGGCTTGGATACTTGTGACCAAGCAGTATGCAAGCGTTTAGGCATCACAATCTTTGATTTAAGCATTCATTTTAATGTCTCACGCCTTACTTACAACAAAGGAAAAAATAATCTACAGAGAAGATATCCTGTTACCTTTCTTTCAAAAGCCTTAAATAACTTCAAATTCAGAGGAACCAAGAGAACAAAAGCAACCTAAGCTTTCTTAAAAAACACATGGACTACACAAACAAAAAAGATGAACAAAAAAACTGAAGAACATGTTTACAAAAAATATCTAACAATGTCCAAGAAAGAAAGATGTTGCTCTTATTTACACACATCTCTCCAGCAAGCATGACCAGCTGGAACATTCTGATCCTCCTCTTTCCCAGCTGTCTCTTGTATTCTCTGCTATTCATACACACTACCTTAGCACTGACTGTTATTTCCCAAAACCTGAATTTCTGCATATCCACATCTTTTCTGCAAAATGAGGAAAATAATGCCCCTTATATATAAGTCTATTTATATTCCACACTTATACAGTTACACTTGCAGAACAGAGAGGTTGAGTAGAAACCAAACAGCTGGTTCTTTCCAGTTCTGGATTTCAAATGCTCAAGTTGATTCTACTGAGCTCAGTTTAGGTTTTGTTGATAAATTTTGCCCTTTGAAGGTTCTCTCATCTGAACTGTAGAATTTTGGCAGTCTAAATCTAACTCCTAAAATTATGTTTCGCCAGCTAATGCTAATTTAACAATAGGCTGAATTTGAAAATAATTAGTCAAATGAAGTACATAATTTAGAAGAAATGCTGTACAATTAGACATTCTCCAACACAAGAAACTAGCTAACTTTGATTTCAAGTTGTTTTGCACCAGCGTAACACAATCTATCCTAACAGAGGAAACAAGTTTAAATACATCTCTGCAGAAGTTTGCATCATTTTGTTTTATCAGGGAAATTCTAGAAGACTGTTCCTTCTTTTCAACACAGATTTCAGGGATACATCTGAAATATCACCCTAAGAGGAAAAAAAAAAAGCCAAAACAGAAAGGAAAAAAAAGTAAATAGACTAAGCATGATAATGAACACAAAAATAAAAACAACAAAAGCTAATGCAAGGATATGTGACACTGTAATGTATCCTACACTGAAACTAGAGAAACTCCACAGAATAAGAAATACTTAAATACTTTGGAGGAAGAAATGAACACTCAAGTTCTTAAAGCATTACCTCTACATCCACTGTTAGAATCATAGACATACTATTTTAGATACTCTATAAACACATGTGAAGACAAAACACCCTGCACGGAAATCTTACAATCTTAAAAAAAGCCAGCAATCTGTCTTCAGAAAGTTCCAAACCAACCATAGCACCATCATCAAAGGAAGAGGAAAGGCACTTGGGATGGGGTATATAAACAAAGTATTATTTTAAGCCCTTGACTCCCTTTGATCCAAGTAACTCTGAGCTATAAAGGTAGATGGAGGATATCTAACAATGGTTATGTTAATGTCAGAACAGTTTAATAAACACCTTTTTCACCAACAGTCTAAGTATAAGCAACTTTTACTGGTTATTTTTAACTTTTCTCCAAAGAAGTTCACAAACTGACCAACTCCACAAACAATTCCAACAGCCCAGCTGAAGGGATATTGGTCACTACTGTGTCAGTAGACATTTGTCAAACTAATGCCTGAAAGGCATCTTTGAAGAAGCTAACATGAACCTCTACAGGACATTTCCATATGAGAATGGAGAATAAATACAGCCTGTCAGGAATGAGGAGAGACGATTACTTCCTTCCACTGAAGATGTACTTTTAAAGATTTCTGTTCAACCCCTCAGGAAACAGGTCCATATGAAATGCTGGAGGTGACAGAACTCTCAAATCTGCTTGAATCCTTAGACACATATGATGTCCATGAAACCAAGAGCAACACAGCTACTACTATCTGTGGAAAACATCCTCTGCTCCAAACAATTTTCTTATTTCCAGCCACTGAGCTAGTGGGGCATGCTTTTACTTTCTGTTGCAATGGCAAGTTAAACTACGCCTAAAGCAAAAGGCCATCTTGAAGCAACTATTCTCACCTTTCCGGATTTGCAGAGTCATGACTATTTATATTTGGGGGGAGAAAATTTTCAAATACGTGCAAAGGCACTATCAAAGCATGGATTTGTTAAATTAGATCCACGTGTCATAGTATCAGCTATATCATAAGCAAGTAGGACTTCAATCCTGCTCTTGGATAAGTCTACTGCATCTCTGTGGGGTCATCCAACACAAATCCACTTGTAAGAATAAGAATAAAATCAAACAGTGCATAGAGCAAGACAAGAAAGCATATTTTAAATAATTCATAACACGCCATTTTCTTCAAATCTTTCTCTCATCGAAAGGTCTATTCTTATTCAAAGCAAGATGCACTTGAACTCATGTTTGTGCCATTTTCCCCTTAGAACATTCAGGAACACTTGAATGCCAAGCATTAAGAAGAACCCTTTTGGTCTTTATAATACGTGGAAAATCATCATAACCATGACAAAAAGTCTGAATTAACAAGTTAGGTGGCCATTCCAAAATGATGAAACGTAAGAAAAGTAAAAATGTTTTTAAGGCAACGGATAAGCCTCTCACCCCCTCACAGCCAAACATTTTTACTGTTTGCACGTCCCAGCTGAGGAAGCACGAGTACTCTTCCTATTCCCGCTCCTGAGAATCTCACTCAAAGCCCTATATGCACCCGCGTCACAACGCTCTGGTCAGTAACTATTTCTTCTCCCCCCTCAAGCCCAGTCCGAAACTTCTGCGGCCAGCACGGCACAAACAAAGCGCAGGCAGCGAGGCGGCCCGGCCACGCCGAGCTCCGCCGCTCGGCAGCGCCGGCTTGTGCGAGCATCGGCCGCCGCAGGGCACGGGGCCGCCACAAAGCCCTGGGGGCCGGGCGCGGGCGGCCGGGCTTCTCGGCGAGCGGGCCGTTTCCTCCGCAAGCTGCCCTGCCCCTTCCCCCGTCCCTGCCCCAGCCGCCCCGGCCACGCTCACCCTCCCGCCCCGGGCGAGATCGGCACCGCGGCGGGAGGCACGGGCAGGGCCGCGGCCAGGAGGGGAGGCCCCGCGCCGCCTCCCTCACCTCGGCCGGGCAGGAGCGGCGGCGGAGAGGGGCGGGACGCGGGGCTCAACTGCGGCGGCGGCTCCTGCCGGGCCGGGCCCGCGGACCCGAGACGCGGCGAGGGGGAGGAGGAGGAGGAGCAGGAGCGCGGCCCGTCGGCGGGCGGCGGCCGTTACCGTGCGGGCGGGCGGCGGTCAGGGCCGGGCAGGGCGCAGTGCAGCGCGGTGCCGGTCGATGGGTGCCGGTCGCCCGGCGGCGTTCCGGGTGCTGGGCCGACTGGCCGCGACAATAAACATCCCCCAGAGCCGCGGGCATAGACGCGGCGCGGCTAGAGCGGCCGCCGGAAGTCACGGCGGCGGGAGGGAGGGAGGGAAGGAGAAGGGGAGGGAGGGGGCCGCGCTTGCAGCGCTTCCGCTGTCGTCCGCCGCCCCCGGAGCCGCGGCGCTCCCGGGACGGACCCGCCGTGCGCGGATCCGCACGGGATCAGAGCGGGCCGCCAGTGGGTCATCTGCTGCGGCCTCCCTGCTCCATCAGGGTCGTCCCCCAGCACACGGCACAGGATTTTGTCCAGATGGATCTTGAGTATCTCCAGTGAGGAGGACCCCGCAACCTCTCTGGACAATCTGTTCCAGTGCGTGGTTACCCGCACTGTAAAGTTCTTCCTCACGATCAGCTGGAACTTCCTGTGCATCAGTTTCTGCCATTGTCTGGTGTCCTAAGGCTTGTAGAACTGATAACGGGCTTCAGCTGGAGCGCGTCCGAGGCAGCGCCTTTGCCAGCCAAGCCGTGGAGGGCTGGTGCAGTGTTCAGCTCACACCTCGTGAACACTCCCGCACCAGGCCTCTTTGCGGGGCGCTGGCCTTGGCAGCTCTCTAGCTTGCTGCAGCCCCTTGGGCTCTGGTCTGGCCGCTCCACATGCACTCTAACCGAACCGAGTGATCAGCCTTGGTCTGACAGGAGCCAGCAGGCATTAGGGCTCACCACAACAGCACGCTGCCGTACATGTATTGCTGCTCCATACATGCATGTTGTTGCGCTGCAGCAGGACTCTGATCACTGTCTCTTGTCTTAAAAATAATTTTAAGTTTTTGTTGTTGTTGTTTTATTTTGAAGTGACTTTGTTTGGTATTGAAGATGTGGGTAGTCCACAACAGTAATAACCTGTGGGAGCTTGGTGCATGAGCAGACTGCTCGCCCCAAGTGAAACAAAGATACGAACAGGTGACTGAGAAGTGTCAAATATGCCCAAGTTCTGTGAGTTCTGCGAGGCTCTCAGTACTTCTTTTTGTGATTCTAATGTTAAAACGACTACTGTATAACTGCTATTTTGTGCTCGTTCAATGTGCAGATCTTTTCATCCTTGCAAAGTGAGCACATGATGCACGCATAGAGGGCAGACAGAATGGGACATGTAGGGGTGCCTGGATGGCACTGGTTCTCTGTCCAGGACAGTCCTCTAAATCTGGCACTGTCCTACCTGTGCTGTCTGTAGGGAGTAGAGCCTATGTGTACCTTTCAGCTACACTTATATTTTCTCTTGGAAAAGCTGTTATGCTTCACATGGGAGCCCAGGAATGTGCCTCCAATGTGGCCCATTAAGGACTCACCACCCAGACTGACGAATGAAACAGATATCAAGTTGACTTCAGATTTATAAAGAATATCGGTCTTTGTATGAAAATGATATAAATGTATATATGGGTGTACTGCAGAGTATTCACTGAATTGACAATTTTCTGAAACTGAGGTTCTTTAATTATGTACTTTGCTTGTGTGATGTGGTAGCAAAATAGCTTTAATTAGGATAGAAGGAGCAGTATGAAATTTAAATTTTGAATGCTTCAGAGTTGGTGTGTTTTCTTCTGCTAGATTAAGTTTAATCCTTGAAATGCATGACTAGGTTCCCTTGTCAAAAAGAAGTATTTCAAGTTCTCACTTCAAATCAGCTGGGAGTGCATGGTTTTGCTCTCCCGATCATAGGCTGGCTTCACAGCAGCCTGGGACAGCGCTGCCACCCTGTGGCTTCCTGCAGACACGGATCCACTCTGATCCACCGCCTTCGGGTGAACAGGCAAGCCAGGCAAGGTTTTGGAAACCAGGATGCTGAACTTGCCATCGATCAGTAGCTCTGCACGTATCTCCAGCATTTTTACAGAGTGCCTCAAGGCTGTTTTTGTTCTTTATGGGCTTCAGGCTCTGAGTCATTACACGGCCAAAGAGGAGTAGAGTGCTGTGATGCCTTCACAGTTTTTTCAGGTCACAACAGATGCTGATTTATTGTTTTCTGAATAGCTTATCACATCGGCAAATTATGAAGAAAATCTCTATAAACCCTGATTTTGCTTGAATTTTGACTAAGCTTATGTTTTTTTCAGCATAATCTTAAAGGTCTGCAGAAATGAAAAACAAAATATCTGCGAGCACACACTACCACTGACTCCAAATGCTTGCTCTTTTCAGGGTATAATTTTCTAGCACATATTCCTCAGAACAGAGCAGTCATTCCTGGATGTTAAGAAAATTATTTTTGCTGATAAAGAGATGAACCCTTATCATTTCAAAGTTTTGACTGCTTTGTCAGTCTGAGCTTTTCCTGTTTAGACTAGGACGTGTTCCAAAGATTGCATCTTTAGATATATATTTGGAAAATGTGCAAATGTAAGCAAGTAGCTATGATCACATAAATGTGGAATGCAAATAAGGTGATTTGGCACCTACCTAATTTGACTTGTAAGTTTATCGGTTGTGCTGCAATTTTATTCTATACCTATATAGTTTACAAAACTGGTTGTCCTCTCATTGCCTTCTTCCTGGTCTCCATTCCTCCATGAAACTCTAACTTGGCTCCATTGCTTCCTCCTCTATCCTCCTCCATCTTGGCTGAGATGCCAAGGATCTGAATCTTCATGAGATTCTAACTTACCAGATGCTGTATGACATCAGACAGAGAAGGCACAGAGGCCATTTCTGGCACTGTCACTTCCTTACTACATGATTTCATTCTCCTAAGCCTTTATTTTGCAATCCGTTGTTTGGAATGTAAAGAGGAGATGGAGATGGAGATGTCGGGAAGGTATTTCCTGTGCTTGGACATTCTGCAGCATGGAATCGTGGGCTGCTTGGGACTATCAGTAAGAGTGCAGTAAAAACAAGGTAACTGAACTCTAGGACACTGCACGTGTTTTTTGTTCAGTAATTACAGCAATGAGACTGAATGAAGATGCAATTTCATTATGTTGGTATTCAGCTGTAGCTGCAGGTTTCTGTAAAAGGAAATCACTCATCTGAAGCAAATTGCTTCAGACTGAAGCAAATGCTCGGTTATCAGGATTTTTCTATTTTTACAGGATTAACTTTCAATCAGATAAGATCCTGTGCAAGGTAGACTATGGGAAAGTGTAAGGGGGAGAGAAGAAAGCTGGATAGCCCCCTGAGGCAGCCCACAATGAAGGCTGGCTGGAGAGTTTTATGAAGCTGTGTTGTAAATACTGTGGTGTCTGAGTGGAAGACTGCATTAAAGTATTCGTATTTGAAGAAGAAGTACCAGGAGCAACTGCTCCTGGATGTTCCTCAGAAATGACTTTGTGTGAAATGCTCATCAGCTGCAAACATGATACTGCAGGTTAATTATGAGACATCTCTAAGGCTGGCAGCAATCAGGGAATGAGGAAGGAATCAGTCAGGGAGGGAATCCTTTGCTCCAGGGCTTAGTTTATCAGTTGAAACAGTAAACTCAGCTGTGCCTTCTCACACCTCTCTGATGATGATAACTCGTGATAACTTGTAACTCATGCCAGTGCTGTTGAACAGTGACCTCCTGCTCTAAGTGGCACTTATACCAGTAATATTCAAACATTGTTTAATTTTATAATATGCATTATTTTATATGTTTGCTTATAGAAAATATAAATATAGTTACTACATAGTATGTAAATATTTTTGTCACATTTTTATATAATGTGTATACATATATATTGCATAGTGTGTATGTCTGTATATTACGTGATATATATTGCTAGGTATGCTATTTAATATAAAACAAGTGTATTTAGAAAACTTTAGGGAAGTACCTCAACATTAAAGTCCAACTATCAGAATGAGACTTCTCTTTAGTAAACTTTACAATAATTTAATACATATCTGTAGTTTCAGCCTCTGTAACTGAATGGTATTTACAGATTGTGCATGCTGACTTCTGTTGGCAGTAAAAGAGAAGCATGGTGCAAGTAGAATCAGAAGACTGAGTGTGAGGGAAATGAGGCAGAAAAATTTGTTGGAAGATAGTAACATTGGTTCCTCAGCAGTTTCCCTGCAGGGCTGTCTGTATCTGAAGCCAAATTGAGGGCGCTGGCCTTGGCTCCTCCGTCCAGCTTGCTTCCTACCCCAGATGAACAATGTTAAGCATGTACAGACAGCACCTACTGGCTGTCTGAATTCTTCCCATGGATTTAAGCAGAGGAATATCTCAATTCGAGATCTTGGGATGAGGCTAACTTGATGTTAATTTGCAGTGGTGAAAAAAAGTTACTATGAGGGCATATGTCAAATGTTGGAGTCAGGCAGCTCACAGCTCAAGTAGAAAAGGTACTTCAGAGTTAGGTAACAAATGAACACAGGTTTTCAGCATCATAATTTAGGGTATAATATTGTTTCAATCTCATGTTATGTTTGTTCTTGGACTTGGCCTCTTGCTCCTAGTGACCTTTAGTCTTCAGATATATATTATTTATGAGATACAAATGCAAAGAGTATCTCCACTAAGAATTTTGGCCCATAAAAGAAGAAAACAGTTTGATCTAGAAAACAAGTGGGAAGAGCATGAGACTAAGGTGAGACAAAGGCATCAAGTATCTCAATTGCTGTAGCTTCTAAGACTGCAGTGACACTGATAAATAAAACAAGGCTGAGGCTTATCTTTCTTCATGCTTGAGTTTTAGCAGGATCCTTGCTATGTCTTTGGCCTGTCTGATTTTTTTCCCAGAAAGTATCCAAGCGTGGTTTTGGAGTAGCATATGTCAGAGACTGTTTTTGGTGAGTAGAATAAAACTCAGGTCTGTGTGAATGTTTTCCCAGCCACATCACTGGCTGTTAAAGCAGAGCATGGTCGATCACCTGGTTTATGTATTCTAGTAAGTGTAGATGTAGACACAGATATCCAGCCTGAGAGGATCACTCCCCACACCTTACTGATTCCTGTCTTTGTACTGAGTTCACCCGGGTGATTTCAGTGTGCCTACGAGAACACCCCACGGGTTTGTGCACCAGAAAAGCTCGTACCCTAAGCCTATTCCAAACTTACATGTGAACCTTCAGCCAGTCATTTGTCTTCTCTTTTTCTTGCCATCTGTGTAATGATAGCAGCCTCCTGTAGAAAGACATTTAGTCATGAGGGGACAGACAAATGTTGCAAGATGACTCTTGTCTTCTGTGTACTTTGTGTATCGACTCTGAGTTGCCAAGAGTGTAAAAGCCCCTATGTAAGAAAAAAACATGTTATCAGCAAGGAAGAACTGTTCCCATTCTGGTCACCTCGGCCATCAAAAAGCATCACAGGAAATAGGATGCTGCAGCAAGAGGCTGTGCTGACACTTCGATTGCTTGTCCCACATGATGGTCTGTGCTTCTTCCCTGACAGGGGAGGGAAGTGCCGCTGCAGCAGCCTGGGAAACCATCCAGGGACAGTTATGTGTATGAGCACATCCCTGGGAACTCTCTTTGCCTGTGCCCACTCCTCCTCCCCTGCTGCTGCCGTGCAGGCTTTCACAGATGTTCCTCCCAGGAAAAGGCAGCTGCAGCTCTCAACCTCCTGGTTTCCATCTCCCTGGTGGTCTGGCTCCACCCGTCTGTGATGGAGCTGCTGATAGTTCCTCCCTTCCCGAACCCGTCCTGCCACACGGACTGAACTGTAGGAATCAGAGGAAGAGGAAATATCTTATGCCTTTTTCTCTCTTTCTTCTTGTCTCCTGGCTGTTAGCTGTATTCTTGCTTTCTTTCCGTAGAGTTTCCGAGCCTTGTTTCTTAAACAACTTGTAAACAACCAAGAGAAAACTCAAGACTGTAGATAATCCATATTTACAGTTGGATATGGTCTAATAGTTTACATGACAGCCTGAGGTCTAAATAAGGATTGGGGTGTTTTTTCTTTGCTCAAGGAGAAGGACCTCTTAAAATTTAAATTGAAGGAAGGATTTGCACTGGTTCTAATTTTCTTGCTCTTGTTATGATCTTTTTTTCCTTGCAAGGAAGTTTAGAGGATGGTGTAACTGAGTGCATGCATGCGCATTGGCTTGAAAACACATTTCATCTGTTTACAAGTTTCAGTTTAAGGGCAAAACCCTAAGGCAAGAAAATGCGTCATCCTGGACTGTTGTGACTCTGGGGTATGTCCATGCTGCATTTGGGAAATGGGATGACTTGCATGCCTGAGCCTACTCAGTTTTATAGTCAGAGACACCAGTGTCTGAAGTGAAACCAGTTCCTTGCAGAACTTGGCTGGTTTTGCAGTCTGCTGGCAGCAGTCCTCTCAAAGGTAACACCTGGCTTCTCCCCATCCTTCCTGGACAATAACTTTTAGGTCAGACCTATGGCATCTCAGAATTGCAGGAATTCCCCAAGCCATAACACATCAGTAGCTTTGCAGTGCTAGTGACGGAAAAGTGCCTTATTACTGATTGTGCCACTTCCCATCCATGAACTATGCTGGGCTGAAGAGCATGAAGTAGTCTGTGGCTGAATAGTGAGCACAAGATGGTATTTGCCCTGTGGGCCTGCATTTGATAGCACAGCCTTAATATGGGAATAGTCTGTGCTACATGGGCCAGCAATGAACACAATTTGAATCTGACTGGGGAGAAATTCTATATGGAGGATTTTCCAGGTGTGTATATACATGGCAGTTCCAGAATTCTTGGTTGTTTGCTGCTACAAATTTCAATTTCATTGAAATTTAAACTCATGTCAATGTAACTGAAATTTCTTTTGTAGTCCTGTCCCTTTTGGGACACTTTGGGAGACTAATCTGCATTCAGATATCCTGACAAAAATTAAAACAGCTGGCAATTGTATCAGATTATACCCTCCACTTGTACACCAGATATGTGTACATTTTATTCTTTTTAAGAAAGTTTATATTTTGCATATTTTAATTTTTTTTTTACTACAAATTATAATGAGAGGAATTGTGGCAAAAATTGCATTTTGAAAAAATATATGTGATTTGTTAAAAGGAAGCAAGCTTTTCTTTAGGCAGACGCAGTTAAGGGGTTACAAATGCATCGGGCAAAACTGTGCTTGTGATCTTATCATTATGTCCAGAATTCAAACCAGTTTCCCTACAGAAGAAACCACACAGATTTTCTGTGCCTTTTCTGAGGTAAGCAGGGAATTTTGACCTCGGAGGCACTTTAAAGAATAAGCTATCTTGCACATGTTCTCCTTATGCACCTTGAAGTTTAAGGGCATAACCAGGACCTTGGCCTCGCTGCCCCAGTCAGCACCCAGAGCATCACAGCATTTTGCAGGTGTCTGCAAAGTGGGTTTCTTGCTATGCCGATGATGCCTCAGGCTGGCAGATTTCCTTCCCAGTGAGAGGATAAGATAAGCCTAAAAAGTATTTTCTGTAAGACGTTACAGACTGTGAAAGCTGCTGCAGAGGAACACAATGTCAGCACCAAACCCAGGAGCCTGAGCACTGAGTCGGCACTGCAAATAAAGGATTTGCTAGTCTCTAGCTGAACTGAAAGATGGTCATGAAGTATCTGTGTTGAAACTGGTTTCTTTATAAAGAAACAAATATAAAATACTGGTATTAAAGTCAAATGGAACTAAACTACTTTTATAGAGTTCTTATCTTAAAACATGTTTTAAGATAAGGAAGTTTTCTATGAACTTGTATCCTGTAACTGAAGCAGCGTTTGGAGCTTCATCTGCAGCTGACACTCTGCTCTAAATGCTCTCATATCCAATAAAGGCTGAGCTCATGTTGAAATCCTTCCATCAGTTGCAAAATTTATAGATTTTTTTCTTTACTCAGCTGCCTGTTTTCACACAAAAATATTAAAAATTATAGTTACTTAGTCATCTTTGAGACCTCTGTCAAATCTAGCTGAAATCAGGCAATGAGTTCAAACATTACTAGGAGGGAATGTATACAGACACTCACACAGCTGCATCTACATCCATGTAGATACAGAAAGATAAACCAAGTCAACTTTTTTTTTCACATGAAAAAGGGGTATATTTTGGTAAATATTAAAATGCATGACTTTGTACAGAAAAGCAAGAAAGCAAACAAAATATTTTCTTTAAAGTCATTGACATCAATATTTAAACCTGTTCCCTCTTTTCCTTAGCACATTTACGAGTTCCTTTCTGAAGTATAAATTGCTTCAGTCAGACTAAACATACATTTTCTGTTTGCAAATATTTTGCGGTAAAATTGCACTCAGCAGCAGGGTAGAATAATTTCATTCATTGTTCTCCTGAAGTGCAGAGTAGAACTCTTTAATTCATGTAAGGAACTTGGGCTGTTGAAGCCAGCTGCCAGCACTGTGCCATTACTGTCGAGTCTGTACCCTTAACACAAGAGGTCAGTGGACCAGGAGTTCCCAGCCACATAAATGCCTCTGGAAAATATGTTCATTGTCTTCAAAATTAATATAAAGCCACTAATTGTTTTACAGTCTGAGTAAAGTCGTTATTTACTTTTCTGTGTACTGCTAGTTGCTTTTGTTTATTTTTTGTTGCTTTTTGTTTCTTTGTTGCTGAACTCTAGCTCAGAGGCAAGGACTGAGGAAGGTGCAGGATGCTCCAGGAATAGTTTAGTCCCCAAGAGACTTGTAATGCAGACTGCTAGATAAAGTGAACAGCAGTACAAGAACACCAGTATGAGAAGGTGTCTACACAGTAAGCATCTTCAACGCTTCCTGTTCCTGCAGCTATTGGCACATAGTTACAGCCATGTTCCTCACATTTCACGGGGTACCACTGTATTCCTCCTTTCCCTTTTTTCAGTGGTGTATTTCAGGTGGCGACTGAACACTGCATTTGGTTAATTACGTGGGAAGATGTTGAGTGCACTTAGCAAGAGTTGAAAGACAGGGTGGCAAAGAAGCATGTGTTAGAATATTCAGAATTTAACTCAATTTTATGCATATCTCAGATGCATATAAATTTCCACTTTCTAGAAGGAATTCACCATCTTGCTGTGAGTCTTGACCAGGCATTAGTTAGTATGAATTTAAGTTGTGATTTTGAGTGGTTAAATCCAATGGTTAGTTTCAATTCAGTGAGTAAATTTAGAGGTTAAAATGTGTGCTTTCTCTATCAGTCACCTGCACTCAGCTTAAGGTCAGGAGGGTCTCTATTCTGTCTCCCTTTAACAGACCAGCAATTCCCACTTAATTTCCCGGTCTCGGCGGCAAAGAAATCAGCAAATGAGCCTGTTCAGCTCAGTGGTTACCAGAGCCGGCCGACTCTTCAGCAAAAGCTGCGGCTGTTCGGGGTCTGTGTGTGGCCGCAAAGTCAGTCAAGCCCCTGTGTGTGAGAGCGCATCTCACCTGGCGCAGCCCTGTCCACAGCAATGAAGTTGTGCATGTTAGGCCAGGCACAAGAGGTCTGCGCTTAATTGTGCGGCATGGAGATAAAGCTGCGCAAAAGTGAAATTAAACAGCTCTCTCCTTCACAACCATTAGGATGACATCGCAGCTCCTGGCCCTTTTCATAATGAGGGCCGAGATGTTTGCACAGCCCTCGGTTCACAGCGAGCTGCTTTAATTAAACCTAACCTAGCCCACGCATGAACCCGACTAGTGAATTCGGGTCGCCTGGAGGACGCGCCACCTCGTCCAGTTATCTCGAGGGAAAGTGGGGGATGAGAATTAACACAATCCAGGCTGCACGGATGCCCGGGGCAGCTCAACACCGGCCTGCGGGGGATACCCGGGGGAGGGAGTCCCCGGGAGGGCCTGTGGCCTCCGCGCTGCCTGTGACCGCGCCCCGGGCCCTGCCGCCGGCCCCCGCGACTAGCGGGGAAGGAGGGCTTGGTTCGGGGGACGGCCCTGCCGCCCCTCTCCGCTTTCGGCAAGAAAGTACCCAGGTATCAAACGGAACCGAGGGGTGGCATTGAAAGAGCAAGTGAGGCGGAAATTTAAAGCCCCTCTGCTAATAATAACAGTATAAATAACCGAAGACATCTTGTAAACAGTGCGGTCATAACCCTGAAACATTAAACAGCGCGGTGGGATCTGGCGCATCAGCTGCCGGCGGCCGCTGCCGGTGCAGGGGGAGCGCCCCGCACTCCTGTTTATCTCAGCCTCATCTCCCACGGGCGCGCTGATCGATAGAGAGGAGATGTTTAAGTTAAAAATTCCCGGCGCTGAGGACCGACTGTACTTCGTCAATAGATCACTGCTCCTGTCCCCGCGGAGCAGAGCGGCCGGAGTGGTGGGGGCGGCTCCCGCAGCGCCCGGGCGCCGGGCTGCGGAGCCGGGCCGGGCTCCCGCGGCGAGCTGCGCAACCAGTGACCCCCTCCCCCAGGGGTTCTCTCCAGGTCTTTAGCTCCGGGAAAGCAGACCTCCCGTGGTCCGGGGCAGAGAGACGGGATCCCCGCAGCGCGGCCGCTTCGTGGAGCGGCGGAGCCGGCGGAGGCTCAGTCCTTCCCCCGCTGAGCCCGAGAGTCTCAAACGAACACTTAACACCGCTCCGTGTTCAGTAGAAAGGAAGGTTTATTCACAGAAATAGAGCAGAATCTGCTTGAAGAAAATATATCTATATATCTTTAGGGTGAATTACTTCATAGAGATGACTGTCAAAGTCAGTTTTTCTAGGCATCTACATATTTCACAGGTCTCAGACAAAAGATACACGCGGGGTAGGTTTTGTTTGATCTCTGTCTTTTCTCTAGTAGCTCTTGAACCAGCAAGGCTGTGGTTGCAGGACACTCGACTGTACACGCATTTAATAAAGTTAAATAGAGTCAGGATCTCTCGGGGTGGACGGAGTCTTTGCTAGGGCACATTTGGTCTCCTCTGCGCCGGGAGAGCGGCTCTCCCGGTGGCTGTGCCCGGGCCCGGGGCAGCGGCGGGGCCGCGGCGGGTCCCTGCCCGCCCCGCTGCCCGGCCGCGCCGGGACGGACGCTGCTGGCCCGGCCGGGGGCTCAGGATGCCGTCGGGCCGCACAAGCGGTTTGTGTTCACCACTTCTTTCAGGTCACTCTCGGGTTTGCCGGCTACCATAAAAGGCCAAGTCTGTAGCCAGGAAAAGACACGAGTGGGAAGGGGGTTACATATGGAGAAATGCACATTGCAACGCTCATATCGCCAGCGACTCCGGCTCGGGAGCGTCCGGGGGGACCGAGCCCGTCATTCCCCACCCGAGCCCACTTCAGGCAGCGCTCAGCGGGGCTCAGGCCGGGCCAGTTGCCGCTGGCTTCGGCAGACTTTGGCTGCCTTTTTCCAGCGGCTGATATGGCTTCCCCTCATAGCCCCGGCGGTCCCCCACCGGGCGTCCACGGGCGCGGCGAAGCCCGTGTGATAAGCGGCAGGAGGGAGGGAGAGAGGAGCAGCCTGGCTCCGGCATATCCTCATCCCCCCGGCATAATCGCCGCGGGCACCCCGCCGTAGCTGCGCCTCTCCCCGCGTTTGGTCGTGACCGGCGTGGGGACTCCGACACGCGGGAGCCGCCTCAGCCTCGCCGGGCTACCCCGGGCGCAGGAGCTGCTTGGAGCCCCGGCAGCCCCGGCCGCTCTCCCTGGCCTCCCGCGGCTCGGGGAGCGTGTTTTGGTGTTCCTCTGTACGGAAGCGGAGGGAGGTTAGACCTATATTGGGTGCTGGTTTTGTTTTACTTTTTTTTTTCCCTATGTTGTTGAGTTGAGGATTTTGTTTTTAATCAAAAATTATCTCCCAGGCCCTTAGCAGCTGACACAGCGAGTACTTTTCCCCAGAGTCCAGAACTCAAAAGGAAGAGCCTGACCTCAGTGAAACGTCCCCAACTCCCCTCTGTGATCCATTTATGAGTCAGGGTCTGCACGTGTGGGCAGTGTAAAGGCTGTATGTCTAAAAAAGAGCCCAGGCAGATCTTGCTTATCCCCAGTTTATATAATTTGTATATATTTTTAGAGCTGGGAACTGGATATTTCTGGTGGCCGGGTACAGTTGGAAGATCCAGGGCTACTCAGGAAAACTTTATGTGATGGGCGCAGCAGGAGGGACACCACACAGCCCAGGAAGAGGCATTGTGGAGTGTGCCTGGGGCAGACACCTCCTCTGGGGAGTCTGCACTGGTATTTATTTCTCCTGTGCCAGTTTACAGGATAGGAGAAATGTCCTGGATTCAGTAAACTTGAGTGGCTGAGCACAGAACCCCAAGAATCTTGTCTTAAAAAAGCTAGGGCTTAGGGACAGTATTGTGTAACGAAACATTAAGGTAGAGACACAGGATAAGAATAAATCCTGGATCTTCCCTCAAACACACCGTTTTCTATCAAATTCCTATACCTATTCACTCGCAGGTAGAAAGCTGCCATGAACCCTCTGTGGTTTCTCAGTCGTTTCTGTGGCAGTAAAGTGTAAAGCCTGCCCCTGTTTATTTGTGGCCAGCGTGGCTGCCTGTCTCCTGGCAAGGATTGCTAGGAACAGCAGAAGGGGCCTAGGAGGCTTGGTGCTCAGGGCACAGGGCAGCAGGGTAGCTGGGAGCCTGTCCCCTTGTACAGTACCGCTTCCCACCCCAGTGGCACCAGGGAGAAGCTCAGCAGTTCTGTCCCCGCACTGCCCATGCCAGCTCCTCACCCACCTCTCCCCATGCACACGCCTGTCCCCGGCGGACTCTGACTTACCAAGTTGACTGGGTGGATGTAGCCATTCTCATACTTGTCATTGGCCAGGATCTGCCTCAGGTGAGCAATGTAGCTGGAGGCCAACCTCAAGGTGTCCAGTTTGGAAAGTTTGGTGTCTGGGGGCACCCAGGGTAGGGTGGTCTTAAGCCTGGAGAAGGCTTTGCTAAGGACCCTCATCCTCGCCCTCTCCCTGGCGTTGGCAGCATTTCTCTGTACCTGCTTTCCCTCCTGGCTCACTCCATTTAAAGGGCTCTTCTTGGGGGGAGCTTTTTTCCTCTTGCCCGAGGCCCCTCTCCCCTTCTGAGGGGAGCCATTCTCGCCATTTGATCCCTCCTCGTTGCTCTCGGTGGACGCCCCAAACTCTTTGTTAGTATCCATTTTCAGGCCATCGCACTCCAGCATCTCCACCTCCTGCAGATCTTCCACATCACTGAGGGACCCAGTGGACATGGTCTGGAAGATGCCAAACGACCAGCAGGAAAGGGGGGAGGGGGGGGGAAGAAGGGCAGCTCCTCAAATCTATTTCAAGGCGGCGTTGGAGAGAAGGGGCGCCAGTATTTTCCTCCCCTTCCCTCCCCGCCCAGGACTAAGGCACAATACCAGTCCAGAGAAGTTCCCCGCCCTCCCACCCCCCAACACTGGTTTGCCTATGTTTGAGAGAGGGAGTGAGATTGTGTGAGAGAGGGAGAGAGAGAGAGGGAGAGAAAGCCGAGGAATTTAGTGAGGACACTAGTAATTTATCTGGGGGATAAGAGAGGCGGATCCAGCCCAGGGGAGGGGCCCTGCCCACTGAGCACACCACATCCCCAATCACAGACCTTTGCACAGGACAGGGAATGAGGTATCCCAGCAAGCCTTTGCCGAGAGCTCGGAACTGGGATTCAGAATCTTCACAACTGGACTAAAACAACTCACTTACTCTCTCTCCCCCTGCTCTGTCTTTCTATCCTCCCCCTTCCTCCTCCTCCTTCTCTTTCTCCTTCTTCTTCTCCTTCTCTTCTCCTTCTCCACTTCCCTTTACAACCCAGGGTTGCTCTCCCCCTCTCTGCCTCCTAGATGACCCAGGCAGCTGGTGTCATGATTCTTGATGAAAGCCAAAATGGGTCATGAGCAGAGAGAGCAGCAGATCCACCAGCCAAGCCTTCCAGGGAGCTTTGTAATGCGTGCCGTCGAAACGCTGTCCTGTAACCTAATCTGGGGGAGATTTGTGGATGATTATATTTGTGAACGCATCCTGTCCAGCTAGTAGCATATTCCAGGAAGGGAGTGCTCCGCTGCCTGGCCAGCAGCGTGGACCTTGCCGTCACAGCCCAGGGGCTGGAGGCAGGAGGATCTGACTTCTTCCAGCCTTCCGGGGTGACGTCCGACAAGTCCCGGTCACTCGCAGTCTCTGAGTCCTCCCAGCTGTGAATGTTGCAGAAGCTTCCTGGTCTGCAGGTGTGCCAAGTGGCCAAGATCCCAGCGGTCTGTGAGCTCCACCGAGCCAAGGGAGAGTGCTGTTCTTCTGGGGAGGGTCTGTGTGGCTGTGGAGACAGGGCGGCAAGGGTGTGCAAGAAATGAAGGAAACAGGGCAGGGCGGTGGTTACTGGGTGGTAGAGCTCCCACAGAAAAGAAACCTTTACTTGGTGTGCAGAGCAGATGTCAGCGATTCATTCTGCCATGCCCGTGAACTGTTTTGTCTGCTGGTTCGTGCATGCTCAAAAGTCAGGGGTTTTGCCTGAAAAAAGAAGCCAGAAAAGGGAAAAGGCCCCTTCTGTGGGAGCAGTAGGACTGAGGGCATTAGGCCGGGTTCTGCAACCTGTGAAACCAAACATTCCCAGTGGTTTTACCACAAGTGTGAGAGAGCCGGTTGCTGTGTAATTGGAATAACCAGACTTATGCTGCCATTACAAACTTATGTACACTGTATTCAGTCTCAGCAGAGCAGGATTTTGAAAACAGTTAACCTTGTGCTATCACTTCTTCCCCTCCATGTAAAATAGTCCCCTAAATCCACATTTGGAGCCCAAAGAGGCTCCTTCCCTACTCACACTCTTCCTGAAACCTCACAGGTTGCCCCACAGTGTGGGTTTTGAACACAAGGGACTAAGGAACTGCACAGAGGGATTGCTTTTATTGCAGGAGCAATTCCACTTATTCAGCTGCTTATTTGAGGGTTCACGTAGCTCCAGAAAAAATGTGCAGCCTCAGATGTCACCAGTGGCTTCATAGTTAATCCAGAGTTACTGGAGCCACAGGAAAAGTCTCTTGCTAACCTGTGTAAGCCTGAATGCACTAAAAAAACCCAACAAAAACTGTGGAGGGACAAGATGCTGTGTACCGTCTGCAGACCGAATTTTCAGTAGGAGGCAGAGTGTCATTTTTGATAGCCAGCAAGGAAGTCTTGCCTGTCTCTTGATCCATCTTTCTTCCTTGGCTCATGTAAGCCAGAAGAAAAAACAGTAGATCTAAACTTTAAACTACCTCTTTATCATTTGTCTGGAAGATAACACCTTCCCACTCACAATAGGATAAGTACGTTAAGATATCATATCTCCAAGCCCTCGGCTCTTGGGAATTCCCTAACTTCTAAATTCATGTTGTGTTAACTGTGCCCTGTTTGTGTTTTCTCTGTATGTAAACTAAACTAAATAGATTGTCAGCATATCATTAAGTAATTCAAAAGTAATTAATGAATTACTTTAAAAAAAAATAACATTGCTATTGCAAATCCAAAATATTAATAATCACCAGTGTGGAGATTTATGAGTCTCCTTATTTTCTAGGCCTGATTGTTGTTTGTGCAGGTGGAGATTTAAATGGCCATATCCATTGCAGAGATTTATAGTCCAAGTGATTGATGTCACAATTGAGCTAAAAGTCTCTTACTGGAGCAAGGATGACAGAAAACCAAGTTGAAGTTGCTTGTGTCTTTAAGCATGAGTGAACAGAGAGGACAAAATTCCATCAAAATTTCAACATCAGAAATTCCCAGAAGACAAAACAACTAAAACTATACATACTTATAGGTTTTTCATCACTTACTTTTAACTTTATTTTAGTACTTTCTGAACTTTTGTTGTAAAAAGCAGAAGGAATAATCTGGCTTTTAAAAAATGCCTTTAGTATGCTGCTACATATGCATTGTGAATATCAAGATGTGCATAAGATGAGCCTTTAGAATTTCCACACATTTCTAGCTTTTACTTCTTTACATTTTTAAAGATTCAAAATTAGGTCATTAAAATTAACCTAATAAAGTCCACACACATTTGAAGAGACACAGAACACATTTTTCTATTCATTTTTCAGAGATTACCACATGCATGTGAGGTATACACACATATATATTATACATACAGTCTATGTTATACATATAGTATAATATACTTTGAGTTCTTCATGCATGCAAACTATTATACACTCTTAACACTTTTATCCATTATTCCCTCTCCAAGGGGGTCAGCATGGGTAGACTTGAAAAAGCAGTATCTTCTAATCTGCTTCATTATTTGTTTGTTACATGAACTTATGCTTTTCCTTGACTTGAACCTCTGTTTTTCCAACCCTCCTGCTCTGGTGAGCCCAGGGCTTGTAGCCCTAATCTGACTCCCAGTTTTAATCCTTTTCCTTCGCCTTTAGCCCAGCCCTCCTGACTTTCTGAACAGCCCCTGATTTGGAGTAGAGACTGACAGGGTAGAAAGGGGAAGCCCAGTGGGATGGGCAAAACTGGGGTGGCTGCAGCCACCCAGATAATGGTGACACCACTTGCTTCTCCACTTAGGTAACTGGTGTTACAGACTGGCCGCTGGGTTAATAACTGGCTGGGAAAGACAGATGGAGCTAAAGTCCTTCTGGCCCTTCCAGTGCCTTTGCTTCTTCATTCATGTTTTAAAAAGGAAGTTGAAATTCTGGCATGAAGAACATCAGTGCAAATCTGTGCATTTACCCTGTAGATTACTTTCTCCTCTGCAGTGCTCTGGTTGTGCAGGACCATGCGTCTCTCTTACTCCTAAGTAATAGACTCACTAAGACAGGCCATTTAGGACATGCTGGGGGTGCTGGGGACAGAGATTCAGGATGCCTGGTCTGAAGGGTATCAGATGAGGGACTCATCTCACACAGGCTTATGCTGGTCTATGGCAGGTTACAAATTTCCCTCTAGAGAAGAAGTCCCACTTTTTATGCCTCCAATCTTTCCTTTCTTGTGCAGGAATAACATGGTAATTTAAGAAAAGGTTTGGGACTTGAGGCTAAGCTTTCTGCAAGTATTTAATGGTTTTGCATGACACAGCTTGGTTTATTTTCTGATTTTCTGTGTCATTTATAAAGGCACCATTTTTTCATTACATATTAAACAGTCATGCAAGAAGAAATTCAGATCACCCAGAGCTGAGGAAAACATAATCAGTTGCTGGTTTTAAAATTATTTGCCCAAGTATAATCCAAGTATATTCTTTGGAGAATAACTGAGGAAGTCACCCACAGGCAGCCAGCTGGTCATTAATCGTGTTCAATCAGGTTTGAGAATAATCAGTAAGAAAAGTACAACTGCATTAGTGTTTTCAAGTTGCTGCTTTAAAAAAAATTCTGGTTGCACTGAGATTTCTCCTGGTTATTCTTGGTCTCACCCAGAAACGAAGTGAAATGGTAGAAGAACTTTAGAAGCATACTTTAACATACCTTAAGTGGAACAATGCCATAATATGATAGATACAAATAACTAACACTAATAGTATTAATAATATACGATATTGTAAAATATGGACTGTGCTGGGGAAATTGACCAAAATTGTTTGTAACAGTGGAGTAGCTTGTGGGAAGGGTGTGAAATCCTTCACATCTCATTTCCAGTGCTGTGTATATGTTTCTGGTCACAGCTTTAGTTTGAAAGGTAAGATACATTGTGAAGAATAACATAAAACAATACACAAGGAAAAAAGGTAGTGTTGTTACCAAGAGGGTAAAAAGGCTGTGGAGGAGAACTGGCTCAAGTGGCACATATTTATATGGGACATCAGCATCACTGTCCTTCCTCAAGAAATCCCAGTCTCTTCCTTCAGAGCTCTGGAAAATCAGAGCTTCTTGAGAAAAGTTTATTGTGAGGAAAGAAACCAGTATTATTTCCCCAGCAATATTTCCTTCCATATTGATTTAAAACTGAAGGTTTTGTGGATACCTTGAATGGAAAAAAAATCAGTCTTATTGATTACAAAACTTAAAAGGGAATAAGCTGTAGTTCCAAGAAAAATTTATGTAGAAAATTATGCAGGAGCCATAATTCCATTTCATGTGATTTTTTAAACCTTGAAATATCACAAACCCGTTGAAACTCTGGCAAGTGGAGTTTGAGAAAAATTTCTTTAGTGGGTATTGAAAAAACACTGCGAAACTCAAAATACCTAATTACAGATTGAATATTTAATCTTTTTTGTCACAACGATGATAAAATCTGTAACAAATGTAAGTAATGCTTTTGTTTACCACAGGGAGTACCTGTACATGTAATAACTGGATGACTTTTACCTCTCATCCTTATGCCACTTTTCCTTGAATGGCTCCGCAAAAATCCGCAGGAGTAAACCAGAGTAATCCAGCCTGTACAAACAAGAATAACAAAAACTGCCTCTGCAGAAGCAAAGCCATGATTAAATAGTCTAATGCCTAAGAGAGATACCTACAACAAGGTCAGTGTCTTAATCAGGAGTTAAGTCCTAATCATCAATTCATCAAATCTTGGTGTGACTCACCTCCCACTCCTATTCCAAATCCATGGTGAGGGCTTTGGGTCTGCTGTGTTAAGCAATGTCTTGCTGTGATTTAGAACATGAGTGCTCAGCCCAAGCTTTCAGTGAACTATTCATAGTTGTGCTAGTGAGTCTCCTTCATCAGGATGCTTGTATGAAGCAAACCTAGGAGAAATTAGCTCAGTTGGTCAGACCATGGGGCTAATAATGCCAAGGTCATGGGTTTGATCTCTGTATGGAACATTCACTGAAGAGTTGGACTTGGTGATCCTTGGGGTCCCTTCCAACTCAGAATATTCTGCGAAACCTAAGTGTCTGTGTCATGTTTGTTTTATTATTTATTCCTATACAAACTTATCCCTGTATGATTTATTCCTCACAGACAGTGAGGAGAGATATCCTCTTCCATCTCAACTGCAGAGACCATTACTGGGTAATGCTTCCAGAATGCATCTCAAATATTTTTACATTGTAAACTACAGACTCTTTTATGAAGTGGTCAAAAGAGAAATATGCAAAAAAGCCAATATATCTTATGTAAAATAGTCATTGAAGGATTAAAATGCAGGTGTAACTGTTTTTGTTTTGAATATCTTTTTCTGTGATATTTCTTTATTGGCGAATCCCTTGCATTTTTTTGACTTTAGGACATGAAATTTGTCGATAAGAAATAAGTTCTCTTTGCCTTCCAGTAATTTGCACATTGGATCAAGTTTTGGAAAATAAAAGTTTTTTTCTTCAGAGGGAAGTTTGGAAAAGAAGAACATTTTATAGGGGAGTGTCAGGAAGAATGTCAGCTATTCTGGTAAGATTTTATTACTCACATGGTTTATGGCATAATGTGCGTAGACACAGATTTTCTGAAATTCCTATTCACTTAAAGCCCTCACAGTTTCTGAAAGTCAGATTCCCACAGCATCCATCATTGGGATATGTTCTTTGTTCCTGTCCAAGTGAAACATCACATTCAGGAAACCACTCTTTGTGGGCTGCTTTACACTATCAGAGATTTGGGTGGCCACAGTTTGTGCTGCTGGACTCCCCTGAGCTCCATCTGTCACAGGGGCTTTGCATTTTACCATAGGTGGCCAGCCACATTAAGCCTTTAAAAACACATGCTGAACTGCAGTGACATAGCTGCAAAAAAGTTTTGGCTAAAAATACTGATATAATAAACCAACAATACTCAGCTATTTGCATGTGGGATCATACATAGGGGTACAACCAACTCAGTAGTCAGCTGAAGAGCATATGCATTGTGGATGAGTCTGAAATGGGAACATTAGCTGGCAAGACAAAGGAGAAAGCAGATTACATATCCTACTCAAGTGACATAGAAAGACCACAGTCCCTGTGCGTTTCTTTTGACTCTAACAGGCCTTATGCATGCCTCACAAACTGTGACTCCTGGAGCTCCTGGAACATCCCCAAAGTGGGGTCATGGCACTTTGCCACAGTGCAGTCCTCTGATTTTATGGTGCGGATCGTAGTTCATAACACATATAGAAAATGGTGTTGTTTTAGAAAGTGGTATTGCAAAAGCACATAATAAAAGTCTATTTAAGTAATTTGGAGGGAAAAAAATAGTTTTGACAATAAACCAGGGATAGCATATAAAGAAGACCATAAACATGTGTTGCAGTGGAGTCCCACAAGGCTGAGAAAGGACCAAAGAACTGAAAGTACAGAAGTGGGGGAGGAAAAAGCCTCAAGGTAGGCTGGCTTTCTTCTTCTTCTTCCCTATTTTTCCTTTTTTTCATCTGTGTGTACAGATTTGGGGTGATGCTCAGACTCCCTAGTATGAAGTTCTTAACTGGGCGTGTGACTAACCCAGAAGAAAAGCTGGTTAGAGGAGGAAAACAGAGAAATGAGTCATCAGGCCTTCTGCCAGCAGGTCCAGGACACTTGTGCAGTTCAGTAAGGGCAAATACACAACAACATCTAAAACCTTCTCTAAGTCTATCCAAAGCAGAAAGAACAGAATGGGACTCAGATATGTGCTTGCTAATGTTTTAAAATCAGATGGGATGATGGGTGGCTAGTGTGGAGAGGTATGTCAGCCAGAACCTCCTGATTTTAAATAGTAAGGAAGGATTTTGATGCCTTATTTCAATCTCCATATCTTTTCATCTTGTTCCACCCTGAGCAACAGACCTCTGTTTGCCAAATTTTGCACCATTTAAAAGAGACAAACTCTTCTTTGACTAAACTCTAGCCAGAGACCTGGTGTATGTGCATTGATTTTCTCCTATGTTACAGGCTTTTTAAGTGTCCACAAATGTGGGATCCTTTCTGCTCCAATCTCTCAGTAGTAAAACAGGGATGAGAACACTTCCCTGCCCTACAGAAACATTATGAGGGGCTTAGGCACTATGGTAATGGATACAGAGGGTAGCTAAGATAAATAACCTGATAGATGCAAGAAAATGATTGATGTTAGAATACTACAAATATGTTGAAAGCCTAAAATATCTTTGTGATGTCTCCTCATTTCTTGAAATGCCAATTAACATTTTTCACTCAGATACCTGATGTTTACATTGGCGCATTTTTATGCTCACATGTCTTACAAAATGGATACTTGCCTGACTTTGATTTTAGATGAAAGCACTCATCTCTCAACCTCATAGTAATTCTGAAAGATAGAAAAGTTGCTTTCATAGGAAGAAAAACAATGAGTTTTGATCCTGCTAGTGATGAGTGACAAGACAAAAGTTTAATGAACAGACCAGGAGTACCATCATTGGTAACACTATAACACAAGTAGCAAATCACCATTGACTAAATTACTCCAAAGTCCCCAAGCTCTCTGTGAAGAAAAATAAAGTGTTACTTTGGTTTCCTGTAATCCTTCCCCAGTAAAAACACAGGATTCCCTTAGGAGAGTTAAAATCCATTACTAGGCTTCTTTATGCTTTTTTGTAACTAATTGTCTCTTCCATGAAGGGTCTTACTTCCTTGAACCATGAACTAATGCAGACTCTCAGGGTGCAGTGAGGCTGTAGAGAAATCAGCTTTCATCTTCTTCCTGAGTGATTTCTTTCGTTTCCCCACTCCACCTCACATATTCCTAAGACTTTCCTGGTATCTACCTGTGCAGTAGCCATGCCATGTGCAGGATAATGTACTCTGAAGTGTCTCTTTGCAGGGCTGTGAGAAGCAGCCTGGCAGCCACGGCACCTGGAGCAGAGAACTTTGTACCACAAGCAGAATGAAGCTGGCTTTGTTAGAAGGAGAAGTAGAGCTTCCTTTTCTTCCCTGATAGCTGAGCATACGGTCAGCTCATCAGAGCAAGCCTAGATGTTTTCTTCCCACCCAAGGTACTGCGTTTTCCTACAATAATACATCATGAGAACTTTCATTTCCCATTACTGTATGCCACCCTTCCCCTTTTCAGACTGCTTGTGTCACAGCAAATTTATAAATTTTGCAGTTTGTTCTGTCCAGGTTAGTTTCTCAGCAACTTAAATAACGCATCTAACTAAATCTGCTAAAGAAACTTCTCCAATAATATTCTCTAATTTCCATATTTGGATGGTCAAAGCATGCCTTTGTAACTCCGTAAGCTACATCTGAGTTGAGTTTGAGCTCCTCAGTATTCTAAAATGGATGCAAATTTTTATGAATAGGTAAATGTATTTATGAGCACAGTTGTAGAGGCTGGGCCCTGTAATATATCACAAGGCTCACTGATACTAAACTTACTTGAACATGTGGCATGTTATCATACATGTGACATGGTGTGCAAGCAATTATAATAGTCAAGTTATTTCTTTATTGATCTGTCCCTTTCAATTCTGAACTATTGTTATTACAGGAAAGTTGTAAAATACATATCTTGCTACTTGATTTTTGTCTTCTTTTGAAGAAATGGATGAGGAAAGCTAAACAGCTCCAGAATATACAACTCAATACAAGGTGTCGGAGAGGGGGGAGGGTGGCTCAGTGATGAATGACCAGTCGTTCAATTGTTTTCTTTCTAGCAGAAATCAGAGACAGAGTACAGTTTATCTTACCCTGACTTTTAGCAAGACAGATTGCCAGGCAAAACCTCTGGGTTGAAGTCATCCAACCACCAAGAAGAGTAAAGAGACCATTGCTGTTACCTTTACAAGACTGACTCCCACCCTCAGTGCCTTTTAAAAGTCTGTGGTGTTTCTTTTTGAGCTTCCAATATGAACTTCAGCTACCTTTACATTTTTTATGCTGAACACAATATGGAATGGTTTATTTGGGGCCCAAATACTCCACTTTTATACAGGCAGAGACTAACTCATCTGTGTGCATCCCTTGCAAATGGCAGTCCCTGGTCAGAATTCCCCATCACACTGTCTTTCATTCCCCCTGGTACTTTATTTCAGCTGCCACTGAACTTGTTCAGCTCTAGTTTGAACGTTTCAGGCCTGTGCTTCTACAATGACATCAGTCAAACCTCTCTTTCACCTCATGGGTGTGAATGGCAAGGAGAACTGCTGCTGAGAGGTGAAAATCCCTGAGTAATGGCAAGCTAACTCCAAGACAGGCTGTCATTGTCCCAGATTTTTTCCTCCGCTTCCCTTTAGTTATGTTTTCTTAACAACTCCATTCTAGTAATTTGGAACAATAATTCTGGATGTGGCATCCTGAATTTGTTTTACCCACATCTGAGAGGCAACATAGATTTTAAGTGGCCTTAATCACGTCCTGAAAGTGCATGTTTCCCTGTGACAACTATAAATGAACCAATAGTTTAAGTCAGGCAAAAAGAAACTGGGCCAATGTGCACGTTATTGAACAGTTTTATAAAATTCAGAGGAGCACAAAAGACAGGACAGACAGAAAGAGTTAAAAGGGAAAGATGGTTGCACTTGCAGTATCTGTTTCTTGCAAGAGACCATAATGTGTTTACACAGCTCTCAGCCCAGGCTAGCAGATAATTAAAGAACAGTACTGACACTAGACACTACTCCACCTTATACACTACGATGTGGGGAAAGTCACACAAGTGGGACTGTAAGAAAACAGCAGCAAATTCCCTTCTCTTCTTTTTGACAAGCTCAATCTCTTCTGTCTTGCAGTTAGAAGGATGCCTGACTTAGTCCACCCTGATGGGAGGGTGTTAAAATATATTGAAAAAAAGTTAGGGTTCAAGTTGATCCTTCAGCATTACAATCAAATATTTTATATATTCTGACCACAGCAGGACAAACACACTTTCTATGGTCCAGTTCAGCAGGATGTATTCTCATCTGCCTATTCCTACAGCTGTAGACTATATTTTCATCTCAGACCTGTCTTTCAGTGAGATCAGGTACAGAGCTGAGTCCTTGTCTAAGCTCAGATAACCAGATTCTGGGTGGGGAGAGAAGTCTTGGCAGCGGTGTGATTTTGGTGCATGTTTGTGACTGGGGGAGTAATTACCTGTTCTCTGGTCGTGTGAGGGGTCAAAGAAGACCATTCTCCTTCTGGACTGCCCAGACCACTTGGCCAATTTGTCAAGAATCCCATAGGATAAATATCTGTCTCCAGAGACCTTTATACTGACAAATCCAAATAAATCAGAGTCACTTTTACTGAGCACTTCAGCAGACAGCTCAGATTTAATGAATCAGCCTTCAGACCCCCAAGGAAGATTTTCTTTCCCAAGCCGAAGGGAAACAAATATTTGACAAAATTTGCCTGCAGCATAAAATTCTATCAATCCATTTAGTAATATTTTGTGATTGCAGTTAGCAATACCTCTAGAAGTGTTTTGGAAAACACTGGGAATGCAGCAAACAGCCCTTAGGAGCAGCTTTATGATCAGAATGCTCTGTGCAGAGAAAAGGAGGCTGCAATGGATCAGGTGATTTTCCTCATCACCGACTGAGGGTGGACTTTGCATTCCTTTACTTCATTTTTGGCTGGAATTCCCCACCAACATAAAAAAAAAAATAGAAAAAAAATAAAAAAGACAAAAGGAAAAAAATCAACCTTAACCTCTCACATCACCAAAAGTCACCACGCAGATGAAACCTTGCAGGTTAGTTGTTGTAGGTCATTCAAACTGTTTTAAGGCTTAACATCTTGATCCCCTCTAAAAACTTCCATCTCCATTTCCTTCCCCCCTTTGGGATCCATCCAGATGCCTGCTCAAATACCTGCTGGCGCCAGAGGAAATTCTCCTGTAACGGATACCCTGCGATGTAAAACCAATATTTTGTTTCCAGGGTCATCCCTTTCACACTCTCAGAGATCCTCTTGCTTCACCAACCTGCCTCTTGGTCAAGCCAAAACATGAGAAATTGCAAATCCAAAGGGTGGGATTTTGAAGCAGTTTAATAGGCTTGGTGATTGCTAACCCACACATTTCCTTGGCTTCCTCCTCCTGTTGTGGTAGCCTTGTCTGATAATTTATGTCAGGTTAACAGTCTGCTGGGCAGATACCTCTGCTCACAGTTTAGCAAGGAGAGACAAAGAGAGCAATTTAACCTGACCCAAATGATGATCAGAATGGTAACACCTATTCAGATAGGCTTGTTTCTAATACAAAGGCCTAATAAGAAGCATCTTTCTGTTTTAGGATGTCAGGATCCATTGCCAGGTAAAAGAGTTAAAAAAAATTTTTCAATGTCATTCATGCACAAACAAAAAAGCAGATATGTTTCATTTACAATGGTTCCCCACCTCCTGTTTAGGGAATCAGGCTGGCAATAAGAAGTGGATCACTATTTAAAATTTGGTCAGAAACTTCTCAGTTTGACACTAACCCATTCTACTTGTAGGTTTTATTTGTGCTTTCTGGATTTTTATAGACTTCTCATGATAATCAGCAAATTGCTTTATATTAATGTGTTTCAATATAACGAGCTTTGTTAATAGTCATATGGGATATGTGAGGAGAAGTTCTTCAGAAGGGACCAGAAATAAGGACTTTAAAAGTGACATTTCAGGTGCTCATTTTGTTTTATAATAAATAATTTACAGATTTATTATCTCCAGGATGATAATTGAAGAAAACATTTAAAGTTATGTAGTTACATAAAATAGATAATCCTACTTTTTATGTAGCTTTAATGAAGTAAAAGGACACAATAACAAGGATTCATTCCAGGCCTTATAACTGGACGGCAAATTAATTTTATTTAAAAAACTTTGTCTTTTTAATTTTTTTCTCATGAAAGAAACAAGCAGACTAGATGATTTTTTTGTCTATTTTCCAACTTTTAAATGAAAAATAATATGAAGAGAATGTCAGGAAACAAATATTGTTTTGTCCATGACTGGAAAAAAAAAGAACCCATAAAATAAACATTTGCAAAATGGCTGCAAATAAGAATTTGCCATGGAGAGGGCAATTTATTACACTAGAAATATGTCATCTAGAATCCTGTGGAATATACAAGAATGCTTGTTCATTCCTTAAAAGAAGTCTCTTCCATTCTGATATAATATATTGCATAAAGTGCAGAAGAACAACAGTAAAAGGGTGTTTTTTTTAATGAATAAGGACTGATCTTGTTCCAGTTTGAGTCAATGGCAAAACTCCATGGAATTGAGCAGAATATATGGGTGTAGATAAGATGTTGTTTACTGTGCTTTTGCTTTTTCTGAGAGCAGCATGTAAATGAAATATATTCTTTGCACAAATTAGATTATCCCAAGTCATCTGCTGACTCCTACTTAAAACAGAGTACAGAGGTCTCTCCACATTCTCCAGGAGCTGCAACCCCCAGTATCTATGCAGCCTTAAAGACACTCTTGCCACTGTGTGAATTGGCTGCTGCATCAAAAAACAGAATGAACACAGTCATGGAACAAGAGTTCATGAGATTTTGCTCGTACATATAAAAGAATGTAACATTAATAAGTTGTCCCAGCCCTCTTTCAGCTGCAGTTAAAAATTTTTAAAAAGAGTCACACATTTTTGTGCAGAGTCTTGCCTGGTTTTTGTACAGCCATAAACAGAGAGAGAGTAAGTTGTTCCTCCATGTGCCACATTTGAACAGAACAGAGGGAGCACAAACTACATCACTGGTGCTGCAGCAAGAGTGTGGGCAATGGCCAAAAAAAGAAAGAGGGAGAAGTAAAAAAACCCTTATGTTATATTCTGCCAGCATCTCACAGGTAACACAAGTGGTAGAAATGGACAGAGATTATGCCACTGGTGGAAATTATTCCTTACAAAAAAGGAAACAGGAACACAGAAAGCACTCTGCCAGTCTTGATTTTCCTGATTTGAGATGTAAAACTGCCACTTTGCATGTCTCTAAGTTGAGACTGAACCAGTCCCTTAGAAGATGAAAAATAACTATTTGTTAAGAGTGATATTTTTTTTAACAAAATCTTTGGAAGACAAACAGTCTGACAACTTCTACCTAATTTCTTCAGCGGCTCAAATCTCACTGGTCAACTTGTGTAATGCCTTATCAGCAGAGATGGAACTGCATGAAAAAAACAATTCCTTCTGAAACAGGAGGTAGGGATTGGTGCAGGAAATGCTACAGAGTAATGTTATTAGGAAATGTGAAGGAGGAGTAGGGAGTTGTTTACAATGAACTGACCTAATGATTCCTAAGTCATTGGCTGGAAAATTCATCTCTCCTCAGGTAAAAGCTGCAAGGCAAAATGGATCAATATGGTTTCCCCTTCCTTCTCTGGCCCATCCTGGTGGGTGATAGAGCATAACAGTGTTGGTTTTGACATTATTAGGTTAGTCTGAAAATAAATCACTTTTGAAAAGGTGAATAATTGGACAGAGCTTAGCGCTGACAAGCGAAAGGTTGGGGGCTAGGAGGAACACAGTGGTGAGGGGGAGAGGGAAGGGGGGCTGTGGTGTCGCAAATGCAAACCCATTACAGGAGACCACCAGCATGTGAGGAGCTGTAAGTCTCATTCCACTTTGCACTTTGGCAAATGAGTGCAGTTTTCATCTGATAAATATCATTTTTACAGTTTCTGAAACTATTTTTTGATCCAGCAGAGAAATGAGACATACCCTTTCATGTAATAGAAACTCAGAGAGGTATGCCCCTGCCCAGCAAAATTAAAAAGTAGGAAATTTTGTCCCTATAAAAAGAAATTCCCACTTTTCCCAACATTTAGCTAATCTACGCCATAAATGTTCATCAAGATAATATGTTGTGGCTGGACTCTAAAAGAGCTAGACAAGTTTATCACCATCAGCAACATCTGCAACTATGCAAGTGAAGATCATAATAATGGCAGTCCAACCTCATATTTTACAGCGTAAAATAAGCCCCCTTGGGGACACAGGAAAGTCTGGATAATGGACTGTTTATCCAATAAGTTGTTTTAATCCTTATTCTGACACCTGAGAGACAGCACCATTACGCACAGGGTACCAGATTATTTGTTTGTGTCTACTCCCACCAAAGACTGAGGCAAAGACTGTCAAGGGTTTGCTGTGAACTTGAACTTCATGTAGAGGTGTGTGAAAGTTTGATGCCCATATTGGGCTGTAATTCTTCATTGACATGAAAATTTAATAAGGTCAATCTACCACTCCTGGAAAGTTTTCTGAATGTGACTGCTGTAGTTCTGGAACAATGTTGGCATTTAAGGAATATAGGTTCATATCCTAATGCCCAAAAATTTGCAATATGAACACGAGTATATCATACAGAGGTGCATTCCACATCAGCTTACCCACTCCAAATGAGTGATTTTCTTTCATTCAGTGTCTTCACAGAATCACAGAATAATGAGGTTGGAAGAGACCTCTAAGATCATTGAGTCC
>VRYO01002297.1:46048262-46068981 GCA_009812075.1 Sialia sialis
AATTACTGTAATCTCCAGAACTACTTCCTTACCTGCAGTGGAAGGTGGTAAATAAAGTGGAGGAAGACTGGGGTTAAGGTGCCCAGTTGATGTTCATGGCTAAAATTATTCTATCCATTGTCTATGCCACAATGCTCCTAAACAATGCTGAGTTCCCGGTTTCTAGCAGTTAAATAGATGATTATGCATTCCCTCATTAGCTGGGGTGCCTCACATGGTTCCTGGGCTGGACTTACACAAATGAACTAGTGTTATCAAGAGACATGATTCAAGCTTAAGAGGCATTGTAAAAATGCTCCATACATTGGAGAATCCGCTCCTGGCTGTTGTAGGGCCTGCTGTTTTCTGGGCATTCAGGTTCTCCTGTTCAACTGTGAACAGCTACACTGCTCACAGTTTACATGTTTCACAGTATGGCACTGCAGTGTCTCTCAGGTGAGAAGTGATCTGCACGTATCCAGATATATATATATATATATATATATATATATATATACACATACATGTCTCATATATTATTAATGAACACTGGATGAGACTTAGTAGAAAAGCTATACTATACCATACCATACCATCCAAAAGAGTCTATGTGAATCAGGAACTCTGCCATAATAATGCCATGATTACATTTAGAGCTTTTTAAGACCCTCAATGAGGGACATAAAGAAATAAGGTTGATTGGGGAACTACATTATCTTTTCAACACCAGAGGGAGCCCACCTGGGATATAATCCACTTATTGGCATAGGGAATGTGTTCTTTCCTGAATGTAGCTCCAAATAATTTTTTTTTGTTTGTTTCTGTCTTGCATTCGAGTGCACACACACAAGAACACCAAAGTTATATCCATTCACAACAGATCCATGCCACATACACGCATGTGTATATGTGTGTGTATAACCAAGATATGGGATGTAGTATGCTGTATGCTTTTTGTTTTGATTTCGTTATTTAATTCATAATTCAGTTGAGATCTGAGATACAAATGCTAAGTAGTTTTTTGGCTTGATGTCATACAAAGTTTTAACACAATGCTTTTGCTCATGGCCTCTGGCCAATGTGTATGCCTTGCACGTCATTTGTGGATGCTCTCAGGAAAGAATGTGCAGAATTGCATTTATTTTTTGGCATTATGAGTTGCATGAAAGCTACTTTAATGCTTATTCTAGCCAGCTATTCAAAAAAATTTAATACTACTTGAATTCTATAAACAAGAGTTTAAACAGGGCTGGTTTATGTTATTGTTACTTACATTTTACAATGAAGAGGCAAACATCAGAAGTCAAACTCATCTTTTGCTTTCTAACAAAAGTATAAATTACAGGTATGATGAAAACTTTTATTACTGTTGTGCCCAATTGTTTCTGACAGAAAACATACCAACTGTAAACAGATTTCAACTCTCATTTAGTCAGAAGTTTTGGTGCTGGTTTCAAAGGAAGCAGGAGGAAACATAAATGTGAAGGACTGTTCATAGGGTAAAATCTACGTAGATTGTAAGAAAGTATTCTGCAGGCATAAACTTCATTTTCACTCTGTAGATGTGAAATGCCTGTCAGTAAAACTTTCTGACTGGTACTCTCTGCAATATTCTATGGAAAAAAAATGGGCTTAGCTATTGTTCTTTCTACATACAAAATTCCATGTTACAGCAGCTCCAAAGGGAGATGGCTGGAGAGGCAAATGTCTTGGTTGCCTGGTTTGTAAAACAAATTTGATCCATGGTCCAACTGAAAATTTGATGCAAGCCCCTGAAAACTAGTGTTTAGAAGCTGAAATGTGGACCTCAGTCTGGACATACCTTCTCCATTTCAGAAGCTTTTCCCAAACTGCATGTCAGCTGCTGACCTGTTCCTGCAGTCCTACGTTCTGTGACTACTTGGTGGCATCATGACTGCAATAATTTCTGGGAAATGTCACAGCAGATGCTAGAAACAGACAGAATTATCAGGTGAAATGTATATATTTAGTGATTTGTTCCTCACAGCTTTGGCCTGGCAATCTCTTGTCTAGAATGAAGGGAAAAAAGTAATTGCTGAGGATATTTGGGCTCAAGGTCTGCGATGCCCCTCTACTCACAACGCAAAGTGAGCAGCACCTTCTCATCTTCAGGTTTTGGCTTGCTCAGAGGAACATTGCTGTAAAATAGAACAGAGGCTCCTCTAATTTACAGCTGTCTGCACACATCTTAGCAACCATTAGGCAGGACTACTAGCTTTCCCATATGTTTTTCTTCCTTCTTGCAGTCCAGCCCTTGGCAGAAACTAAGGCTTAAAGGAAAGAAAGGGAATGGCTTGGAGCAATCCTATTCAGAGTCAGTTTGTTCCCCCTCAAACCAGCCTAGAGAGCTTAAAGCAGAAAGGAAGGCTAGTAACAGTAATAAATTGGTCTGGTGGCATTGGTGTGATAAATACCTGCAAAATCGCAGTAAATATTGAGAAATATAGTGATGTTGTACAAAATGAAGAGTCCTTTGGACATAGAGAGTGATGGAAGCACAGTAGACTGTGGACCATGTTGAACATGCAAGTGTGGAATGAAATAGATGTAAATTAACCTGTACTTAGGCAAGGGAGTGTTGCAGATGATCTCTGGAACACACTTTGATTCTTGAAATACTTTTTAGCATTCTAAAATATAAATAGAGAATTAAATTGCAATTTTATTTTAAAGTATCATAAACTCTAGGATTTGGTAGCATAGCTAAAATCTGTTTGGAGACACATCGTGCTGCTATATTGAATGTGGTTTCTGATTTTTTTTAATAACAGCTGAAAATAACATTTCATCTGGTATTTTATATAATGACTCTGTTGCCACCTTCGTTAAGTCCTCTGGCACTTTTCCAAAGGGTTCGCCTCTGGTAATTAAACACAAAACAGCAGAGGTCTTGCTGTCACTCAGGCTTTGCTGCTCCTTACCAGGTGCTTGCAAGATGAACAGCGTTGCAACACAGTGTGAGAAGGTCTGAAAGCCTCTCAATTCTGGATACAGAAGCCATGCTAAAACACAACTTTAGAGATTTTTATATGCTATAATAGCAAGTGAACAGCCCTCAGCATTTTTTTGTGTGAGAGTTCAAGTCATATCAAATCAGAGGAGGCCATTGAGAGAGGATGCACTGGCTATTAGCAAAAGGGAGTTAACAAGGGATGAAGTCAGGAATGTGCTGATGTCTTTAAGCTGAATGAGGGGGATAAAGTGTGGGAAGTCACAGCTTTCTAGAGACAGAGCCACTGTTGGGTTAATTAAGTGGGGTGAGATGTCTGTGGGATGTCTCTTTGTGGGGAGGAAAGGAGCTTCATTTGGTACATGTTCTAAGTTTTGAGCAGCAGTTACAAAGAACTGCAGAACTGGGGAAGGAGAGAAGTGTTTGGTACAGCTCAAACTGGCAGAAAGCCAAAGAAACTTGTCAGGTATTTGTGAAAATAGGTTGCAGCTGGTAGGGCTATGAGGGCTTCACGGTGTAAGCAGCACTGTGGGACTTGGTGAGAGCCCACAGTGACTGTCTCCACAATTTCTGACAATGCTCTGTTTGCCACACGTCAGATTTCACAAGTGGGTACTGGGTCTGATAAAATGAAAAGCCACACAGCAGGCTTCCCATAGTGTGGCATCTCCTTCTGGCCTGACAGTGCCCGGTGAAGGACTCTGAGATTTCTTCTGAGGACAAGCGTGTACAGTAATTTCACAATTATAAGCCACACCTTTTTCAGTGACGAATCCAGCCTACCCCAGTAGTGCGGCTTATATTCAGGTGCGGCTTATCTATGGACAAATCCCAGTGAAATGCCAACCCAGAAGTGAGAGCCGGCTGGGGAGGGCGCCTGGGGCTGCCTTTGAAGGCTTTGCTGGTCTATGAAAACTGTTGCAACTTGAGCACCTGACACCAATTTGTGTCTGTTACTAATTTGTTACTTTGTTACACATGGATCCTAGCTTAAAAAAAAAAGAAAAAGGTGCGGCTTATAATCAGGTGCAGCTTATAATTGTGAAATTACTGTATGCGCCTGTTCCTCTGTGCTTGTAGAATATGTCTTCTCCCTGACATTTGACTCTACAGCAACATCCAAGCAAGCAGTTTCCCATTAATGGCAAATCAAAAGAGTTAATGTTACTGCGAGCAATGTGCCCTGATACCAAGAAGTAGAGATGGCTGCTTTGTTTGACCAAGAAGTAGTGGCCATTTAACTTACACTCAAGAAATTTTAAAAGGCTTGGTGCTTGTTTTTCTTTCAGTGCCATACTCTTTTTCATTTCTCCTCTTCCCTTGTTCTTTTGTAAACTTTACACTGATAAACTTTATCTCAGAGCTTAATTTTCCTGCTAACTTTAGGGGAGGAAAAGTAATGTTTCCAAAACTAATTTCTCTGACTGCCTAAATATATATTAAAAAACTTACCTGTCTGCAGGATTGATCAGATTAGTCATTCTAAATATATTATGTGCTCTCTACCTCCAGAAAGAATACCCTTATGCTTTGGGAAAAGGATAATTTTGGGAGGCAAGACAAGTCACCAAAATTTGGGGGTGGGAGGGAGGGTTTGCATGTTCAGCTTGAATAATAATATCTGTTAAGCAAAAGACTTACTAATGGCATGATTTTGAATTCTAACAATTTCATGTAATAATACTTTTAACTTTCAATGTCCTTTTTAATTTTTTTAAATTATTTTTAGGTGCTTTAGGATTAAAATATTGTTTTGTGTCAGGTAAGCACAGATTTTATCCTTTCTCCTCTCAAAAATGCCTGCTTGCTTTTAAGAGGATGAAGGAAAAAAAAGGAAGACTGATGGTTTGCCTTTATTGTTTTACCCTCATCTTTTTCCACAATATTAAAATAAAGCTGTATCATGCTTATAGAAATGTTGGTATCTGTATGCAACTTTCATAGGTTGTGCATAGGTTGTTTATCATGATGGTTGTGTCCATCCTAAGGCTTTCCATCATCCTGTGGAACTGGAACAAAGTGTGCTGAAGGTAAAGGAAAGGATCCTCTTTTCCTGCTTTAAAATAAAAAGCAAGCACAAAATGAATCAAAGGGACAGTTGCATTTCACTTTTTTTCAGAGCTCACATATTTGCAACTATTTATTAACATTTTATAATATCCTAAATATAAGTCAGGAACTTTACCGGCTGTGGAGATGAATCTTTGTACTGGTGCCTCAGATGGAATTTATCATAATACCTGATTTACTCCGGCTGAAAGTCCCTAGTTTTGGATGAGGCTCAGATGTTTCACCTCAACCCTATGTTTGGCCCTAAGAGCTACTTTGTACATTTATAAACTTATCTAAATGTGACTAATGACATTTCCACATGCCTATCAATACATGTTTTCCTTCTCTCTTTCAAACCTGCTTAAAGTGAAAGAGACAAAAATCCAGGAGAAGGGCTGCCTGCCTTTTTTATCTAGCCTGCCACTGGGCACAGACAGGAGAATGTAGATGGAGCTCTTCCTCCTATTTCAGGACAGAGAATTAATGCAGATCTAGATGGAGAAGCAGAAGAAGGTGAAAAGCTTTTTTCCCCTTTCTTTCTTTCCTTATTCCTCTTCCCTTTTTTAAACATCTAGTATCCTTGAACTGAAGGACTGATGTTTTTATCTCCATTTCTTCCTCCACTCCATCATGCAAAGAGTTATTCCAAAATCACTTGGCAGCTGTAAGACAAGCTATTTCCTAACCCTCAAAATAACTTTTGTTTTGAATAGTTCCCAACTCCTTAAAAATGCATCCACATGTATGCGTGTTTTGCATGGGAAAGAAAACTTATAGAAATAAATATTCATGGTTAATGACTGTTAAAATCCTGCTACAATCATTATTAAATTTGGGTTCATTCTGCGTGGAATGTTCTAGGTATTAATCTGCATGTATTTGTGATGTAAACTGTGCAAGCACTAAGGAAAGAGGCAGTCCTAATCCCAAATTTCTGCCATCCAGACAGAAAGGGTGAGTCTGTTAGACCCCCAAATTCAAAACAGGGAAGGGAATTTTTTCCCTTGCTACAGTCTGAAAAGGCCTTTTAGATAATTTTTGGCTACCAGCCACATAAACAGAAACACCAAGGCTGGCATATACAAAACAAAATAAAATCATGGGGGTGCAGTTTGCCCAGTTTTGTTTGACAGCCTCACTTCACCAACTAGCTGAGGGTCAGTGCATGTTGTTGAACACTTCTGTTACCTTTCATCTGCTCACAGGCTGCTTGAGCACAGACTTGCCAGCAGTTTTCTTCCTAGCAGAGGTCCTTAGTAAGTTCAGTAACTTCCTTTACACTGTGGTTCTAAGCAATCCTTGCCACTTTAATAAAAACAGAGACAGTTCCTCTCTGAAAATTCACTAGAGGCATTATAGAAGGAGAAATGATGCCAGTAAAATAGACCTTGGAAAAAAAAAAAAGACATCTATACTTGGTGAAGAACAGGGAGTGGCAAAGAAGGCTGGCCTTTTTTTTTGCATTTAGACATAGCGTTTCTTGCCTTTTCCAGAGCACAAAAAAGCATGGATAACCTTACCAACATTTCCATAGTAGAAAGTATCTCTCCTCTTCAGGGCATTAAGTGGAGAGATTTCTTGCTGGAGAATGAATGATGCAATGATTAAAAAAAAAAAGAAGAAAAGAAAAGAAAATGGAAATTGCTTATTTCTCAACAGTTATCATATTTTTCTTCTTAAACTAACTCTTCCTGCCCAGAGAGACCCTGGGGATTCCCAGCCTTCCTTCCCATTCATAATGGAGCTGTGAAAAGCTGTTGTTTCTCTCCTTCCCTTGGGTTTGTTAATGTCTGAGGCTTATCACCCTCTTCCCCCTTTGTGAAAGCTGAAGAATTTGAAAAACTCCACACTACTTAAAAAAAGAGAGAGGCTTCCACATGTGTCAGGATTCTCTTCACAAGCATATTTAAAAAAAATACCTTTATTGCTAATTTCAGCAGATCTCCAGCCTTCAGATTGTTTTTTTCTAATTATCTCTTCCCAATTCATTAATAAATAAAATGTACTCCTGTTATGCAAATGCTAATGACTTGATAAGGCCAGTTCAAAGTAAAAAAGCAATGGAAGGTAGAGTTAACTAAGAAAACACAAGGCCAGGAAAAGGAGTGAAGAGATCAGCATATATTTGACTGTGATGTATCATTAGACTGGAAAAGTTGAACTATTTAACCTCTGGAGGACTTTTCCAACATGAATTTATCTCATGATCCTAAAAATATTGGAATTTCTCATCCTGCAAGGTTGCCTCCAAAATAAAATGCCCATTTAATGTCCTTTTCCTGTAGTTTTCAGAAGTCAGTACCTCTGCTTGACCTTTTCTTGTCTTTCCAGTACTGGAATTACAGCAGTAAAACCATTCCCCTCTCTGCACATAACTTGGGCAAAGATTGGATACTTAAGGAAGATAACAGATTTGATGAAGAAATTCAGAAACACAAAACTGACAAATGAAATAAACAAGTTTATCGTATTTCCTGTATAAAAGCATAAAGAGAAAAGTTTCAAAGGAAACAACTTTCAAGTGACAGAACATGTAAGAACATGTGATTTAAATGAGTTTACGAAGTAAGATTTAAATACAGGCTTTTAAGTTTGGCTGCGTGATCTCTACTCAGTTCTTTAAAGGTTCTGAACTGTTTTGTTCAACGACAGAAATTATTTAACTTTATTAACAACTTTATTAAGTTAGTTAAACAAACTGAAACTTAATGAATTAGATAAAAAGAACGAAAAAGAAAACCTCAAAACTTAAATCCATCAACACCCAGCAAAGAAGCCCCAGACTATCACTCAGTCTGGGTCATTAAAACTAATATCAAAATAAATTAGGAATTAAGCAATGCAGCTATCAAATTAAGACCAGGCCTATTATCAGTCTCCCTTCTTTGAACTCTCTTTTGGTTATGATGATTTTGCCTCCTGGAACTGCATCAAGCAGTGGGATCACACAACAGAGAGCAGGAGAGCACTCTTGACAAGCCAATTGTGGTAACTTGTCTTTCATAGAAGCTGTCTTTTCAGAGCTCCACGGACTACTAACACAAACCATAAAACTGGTTCTATTTCAGTACTTCGTAATTTGTGATGTGTGTCTTACAGAAGAGAAAGGATCACAAAGCCCAAAAGATGAAGAATGAGAAGGCAACAGCACAGCATGTTGTGAGGGACAGGCTGACCTTTTGCTCTCTAGTGAATGTTTAGGATTATTTCAAATAGGGAGATGTTTTGGCTCTGGTCATAGGTCCTTTCCTCTTCCAGCTATGTTAAGGCAGATGAGATCTGCCTTTGCTGTTCCCCACCTGCTTGTCACCATTCTTCTGCTAGTAGGTAGGCTTCTTTCAGGTGTTTTGGCTCATCCTGTGTCAGCACTTGCCATGAAATGGGCTAGATTAGCAATCACACAGATATGAAGCTACCCATTTTATTTTGGCTGTCTAAAGTAGTTCTGGGTGAGGAGAACTTTTTGCCATTCCTTGTTTAGGATTGAGTACTGGTAGGAGTGGGGTGACGGCCAGGATTTGGGACTAGGCTGGAATTATGCATGATGTAGGGAACAGCTGAAGCTGTTCTGAAGCTGGAGTCTCTGCAGCATTACTTTGTTGTAATGGGGAATTTCACTGACCCTCATACAGACCTGTAGCAATTCCAAAACAAAAATTTAAGTATTTCAAAAGACTGGGATATTTCCCAGCTAGAGATAAATCAACGGCTAAAAAGAAATCCAGAAGACAAAACAAAAAAGAAGGAAAAGTATGCAGTTCATGAACTCTTGATTTCACAGCCATTGAAATTCTCTTAGAATATATCTTGGAACTCTCCTCAAAAAAAAGAGACAGTACTGGCAAGTTCTTTCTACTAGTGGACCCACCACAAGCTAAGAAAGCTTTGGCAGATGTGGGCACAGTCTCTTTAGTGATATCTTCAGCTTCTTTTCCCCAGGAGGCCCATGGAAAGACAGAGTGACAGCAGAAGTCCTGACTAAGGGGCTCCTTGGTCTCTCCCTAATCTTTTGCAAACAGCTCTCACTGTGCTTGGTCATAGCTGCCTCCAGACCTATGACCAACATGCAAGCCATGCAGCTCTTTCTAGTTGGCTTCAATGTGGTTTCCTCGGTTATTGCCTATTTTGGGCAAATTTCTACTAAACTTTGGAAGGTTTTCTGTTTTTACATTAGAGCATATATGCCTGGGGTCTTCTTCTCCAAACAGCAGAAATGTGGACACTGAACACCCGCATTCCTGTAGGAGCCAAGATGGTTTTATCTGAGTGACAAGGTCCAGGGATGATAATATGCTGCCAGGTTATGTAAGGTCCAGTTCACATATCCAATTAAAAAGAGGGCTTTTGTCAACAACTGACCACTTAATGTTCATTTATCAGTGAAGATAAAAACTAACGAACCAGAGAGCCGACAATCATCTCTCCATTTGGAAGGCACATTGCACTGGACAGCCGTTCTTCTGGAATCACTCTCAGTTCAGAAATGCTACTTTAAAATTTTGAGATGAAATGCAGTTGCGCAGTAAATTTATCTCACCCTGGTGTATCATTGCTCTCACCATGTGTAATGTTCATTTCCTCTCCTGGAACCCTGATGTGCAGCAGCAGGTTACACAGCCCTGGCTTCTGTGAACCCATTGGCTTCACTTAGGATACATGTCTTCATTTTCAACAATGTTGTCATGTTTCTTCCTAATCCAGGCCACGGTGTCTGCTTGTTAACTAATAGGAGGTATTTCCTCAGGACAGTTCTTGTCTTCATTAGTATGTTTGCTGGTTTATCTCAGACCTGCCAAAATAAAGAATGCATAATAAATTTCAGAATAAAAGCCCTGGACTTTTTAAAACTTCATCGTTATAATGAAGAAGTAATATCTGAGGATATTATTTTTGACCTCTTTTGTTCCTTTTTGGAGGCACAGTTTGAACATGTCAAGAACTGGAACTAAACTGGTCATTAATTAATTAAGATTTAGTAACTACAGTCCATGAATGAACTCAGAATAGACACCTCTTGTGTCTGTCTTCCCCTGCAAGTGCCACACTTCTGTTGTGAACCCAAAAGCTGAATGGGTCAGGACAAAATTTAGCTCCTCAGCAATCTCAGTAAAGGGGCAAGTGCCAAGACCCATGTGAGTAACATGACAGACAGCATTTGATCTTTCAAATGCTAAAGCTGTTACAGTCACATCATGTCATAAACAATCTCTGCTAAAACAAGCTAAAAACCCTCAATGGGAAAGCACAGGAACTGGGTCATAGAGGATTTTAAGGAGAAATTTTTAAAATAAGCTGTGGCAGCTCAGTCCTGTAGCCCTTTTCTAAAAGCCACTCATCTCATAGCCAACGGAAATGTCACCTGATGGAGCACTGTGCACTCCAGGCTGACATCAGCAGTGTTCTTGGTATTTATAGTCCTGTAAATTATGGATACACAGCCATTTATCTTTCCTGGAGTAGATTCAGACCTGGCTTGAACTCACTGGGATTGCAGCTGGGTAGACTTGGTCATTTTTCTCTTACACAGATCTTACTCCAGAAAAGCACTTAACTCTTAGGGCGAAAATAATCTGATTATTTGTGCTGGAACCTTCATGTTTGAATTTAGGCATGTATTATATTTGAAGGGACCTCAGCAGGGATGTGATTTTTCTGCTTGCTCTCACTGATGAATAAAACCATATTTTTTCCCAATTGCATCTGAAACTTTCTGCTTTGTATGCAACCATTTTCCTTCTGCTTTATACTGATACTAGCATGCAAGGGCAGCTAGATGTCTCACTAGAACAAACTCTGAAAAACTTTTCCTTTCCCAACCAAGATCAGCTAGAGTCTCTTTGTTATTAACTGTATTTCCCCCCTCAATTCACATCTCCAAGCTTCAGAACTTATTAAAAAAGAAGTCACAGAGAGAGCTTCTTGAATAGGTTCAAATAAGTGACACTGCTCCTCCTCTGTGTAGCTTGTTCTGAAAAAATACACATGGGAAAAATCACCTATTATCATTAGCATTGTTTGATTGTTTCAGTCTATTTTGTATAGCATTTATCACAGGAAAGTGAAAATTTCTTGGAACAGAGGACAGTCACTATTTTATGTGAAGTTCCCCAGACTCATGATTTTTCTCAGAATAACTTCACTGAAAAAGGACTGGCATTTCCCATCTTCCTATTGACTACAATCAGTGTTGCATCAGGTTTTAGCAGTGGGTGCAATTATGTTACTTCTTTACAAGCCAGCCACATGATCTTATTGACCTTTAAGAAATAAATATGTGAGCATTAAACAACCTAACAACCCTGAGAAGTGGTTTCTCCCCCAGAGAGTCACGCTTTAGGATGGATAATGAATAAAGAACTTATCAGAATCTTTGTAGCATATTAGAAACATTCTCCAGATTACCCATAAAATTCATTAGAGACTAGTGACCTGTGCTGAAGCCTGATAATAGAGAAGCCCAGGAAAGACTTGAGAAAAACATGATTGATCAGAGTAATGGAAATCAAGGGCTTGGAGTGGAAGTATGTAAGTCTAAGTATATAGATAGGGAACATTACTTTTTGGAAATGATAATGAAAGGCCAAAAAAAAGGAACAGAAAAAAGTCTTAGTTCTTAATGCTGGAAATATCCAAGATGAGAGCTTCAGCACTGAATTGTATAGTTTTTAGGCCATATGTTTGTTGATAAGTACAAGAGGGTCAGGAGTCCAAGTATTATGTACAGACTTGTGTCTGTTCTCCTCAGGGCTCACTTGCTGTGGAGTGATGGACACACATAACAATTCTGTGAATCCCCTGTGGCCCTAAAATACAAATGTCCTTTTGTAAATGCTTTTTCATTTCAGGTGTCCAAAATATTGTTGTGGACACCTAACTAGTGCTTTAGAGCATGAAAAGGAGGGCAGATACGATATAAACCAAGGTTTAGGAGTGGTCCCTGGAGTGAAGAGCTGACAAATTGTACCAGTGTACAGGCCAGGAGAAAGATCTGTGGGACAGTTTAACACCAAAATGAGGGAATGAGAAAGCAACTGGTCAGTATATATGATCAAGGGCCTGTCTTGGCATTGTGTCCAGCTGTTGCTAGTTCATAATCTGGTCATTCTTTCAGAGACCTCTTGTATCTGAATGGCCTGCAATAAGCTATAAGATCTCTAACTGAGAAAGAAGCCAAGTGGAGTTTTGTTTCTGTAGCTTAACTTTGCCACCACAGAAGGGGAATATCTGCATTCATCAGCCAGCATGTACATGAGTAAGACTGCCCTCAGATAAATGGGAATACAACATTTTTGCACAGAATATTAACTGTGGACCTAAATGTTAGGCAGATGGTCAAGGCAGAGGGCAAGACTGCCCTCTTAAAATGAAGAGAGAGCAGGTTCATAAGTCTTGGGCAGTAGCTCTTTAAAGAAATTCAGTCAATGTGATGTCAATGGAAGATGCAAAATTTCTTAGTATTGGTTATAGAATTGAAACCTGGAAACAGATGGAAATGACAAGTAAGAAATCTTATAATTGTAAAATGCATGAAATGTAGAAGCCGCAAAGAGATCATTAAAAGCACAAAATGGTACTGTTTATGCATAAATGTAAAATAAACGTAAAAGTGCCTAATTTTAGGATTTAAAATTATCAACTGCAAAAGGAAGAGTAATTTCTTGCTATGCATTTAAGTTAGGAAGAAAATCCATCTTGGGATCATTAGTGGTGATTAGAGTTGCTGTATTTCATAGGGAATTATCAGCTGTGATAACTAGATGACATTGCCTTATATGCTTTGAGCCCTCTGAGCCTCAAAAATACATTTGACTTACAAATTAATCTTTGTCACTGTAAGAATCTTTTTGGTTAGCATTAATGAAAGCTGTTCTTATTACAAGCTACCTATAGGACTGGGATTTTGATAACAATGCCAAACTTCACAATACAGGTAGTGAAAACAGATGCTTGGCATCATTGTGAGGCAACAAAATTACACAGAACTGAGATCCAGATGGAATTACAAAACCAAGTGTGGTCATGATTTTGGAAAACTGAAACTAAAATAACCACTCATTTAATCAAGGTTTTAATTACAGTCAGTTCCTCCTGCTTTTTCCTATGTTTCTACCAGTGGTCCTGACTACACATAGAGGAGCAGTGACGTTCCTCTGAAATTCATGTCTTTCAGCAGTGTTGCTAGTGACCAATGACAAAATTTTGTTTCTGTTTTCCACTTTCCATGCAGAAAGTAAGAGTGAGAATTTTAGGTATTAATGAATTTCTTAATCTCTAGAGTTAATTTATTTTCTGCTCTAAGTAGAACTTCCATAGAAAGTATCATTTTTGAGAAGCAGACATAGAATCCTAGAATCATATAATAGTTTGGGTTGGAAGGGACCTAGAAGATCATCTAGTTCCAGTCCTCTTGCCATGGATACTTTCCACTAGACTAAGTTGCTCAAAGCCCCATCCAGCCTGGCCTCGAACCTGGCCTCTGTTAGAAACCAAATCCATATCTGCCTGAGTGTATGGAAGTTCAAAACATTCACTTGAGCCAGCTTGACCCTGCTTTATCCCCCTTCCCTGCCACAAATACATTCACTAAATGAAAAGGCGCAGTTCTGCTGCCAGTTTTCACAGTTACAATTTTTTCATACAGCTTCCAGTGGAAATCCAGGACCCATTTCCATGGAAATAAAGTAAACAATGCTTGCCTTAGTGTGTTGCAAAGCTAAGTGGCTAATACATTTAAGCAATGACCTAGGGGTGTGAATTAATTCGCACCTTCTCCACAAACAGATATCTGTAATACAGGACAGGCACTACCACTAAGTTCAGGGAAGCCTTTGATGAGTTCTATGGCATTTTTTAATGGGAAAAATAGGAAGTTAATAGGAATTATTGACAAGCAACATGACAACTATTTAATCTATTAAATCTATTTTATAGAATCATAGAATCATAGAATATTAAGGGTTATAAATGACCTTAAAGATCATCTATTCCTATCCCCACCATTCATGGGAAGGGACGCTAGGCCACTGGACCAATTTGCTCAAGGCTTTATCAAACCTGGCTTTGAACACTGCCAGGGTTGGAGCAACCACAACCTCCCTGTGCAACTTGTTCCGGTGTAAATGAAGAATTTCTTCCTAATACTTGATCTAAACTTTCCCTTTTTCACTTCGTCCCTGTTCCTCCTTGTCCTATCACTACAGCTTCTGGCTAAGAGTGCCTCACTGTCTTTCCTGTAGGACCCTTCAGCTACTGGAAGATGCTATCAGGTTTCCAGGCAGCCTTTTCTCCTGCAGGCTGTACAGCCCCAACTTTCTCAGCCTGTCTTTGTAGAAGAGGTGCTCCAGTCCTTTTACCAACTTTATATCTGTTGTCTGGGCTTGCTCCAAGAGATCCATGATCTTCTTATGATAGGACATCAGAACTGTATAAAGTACAAGTATATCAGCTTGAGGTTTATCAGAGAGAAATTTATCAGCTTGACAGAGAAATCAGGGGTATTTATCAGCTTAAGAGAAGCTATTTGGCTAAATTTATATCTCTAAACTAAATTCAGGTGGTGAGATCAGGAAAGATATTGGCTCATTGATTTTACATTTCTTACGCTCAGATTTTGGTTTACAAAATATGGTTTTCTGATGTTGAAAGAAGCAAAGTACATAATTTTCAGTTCATAGTTGTCTGATTCTTGTTTTGGCATAAACACTAGTAAGAAAAAGTATAATATATAATATATAATTAATATATAATATATAATATATAATATATAATATATAATATATAATATATAACTAATACATATGACATATGACATAGAATATAGAATACAGAATATAGAATATAGAATATAGAATATAGAATATAGAATATAGAATATAGAATATACTGGCCAAGCCATGGGTAGCTTTCTTAATTTGAAGTTCCTTATGTGAATCCCTATCCAGTAACAGAAATGGGGGAAATCTTTTGACTAGAAGAGAGACAGAACTTATTACTGATGTTCTTAAATTATTATTCCTATGAGCAGATGAAATGTGAGCTTTAAAATGTTGTAATAATCAGGATATTGATACCGCAGTTTTTGAATCTGCTTTGTGTCCAGATTTCTGAGTCTGAATCCTCCTAAAATTTTGTGGCATGCAGATAGCAAACAGCCAGGACCCAGCCCCTGGGTTCAATCTGTATAGCAGGTTATCCCACACACAGCTGTACTGACACAGCAGTAACAGTTCCAAATCCTAATCCAAATGAGATTTCTGGATATTTTATGGCCATTAACTAATTTGAGCCTCCCATTTATTTCATTGTTTTCAAATTTAAATAACTACATTTATGCTTATTTCACCACTCTTAAAATCTGTGTTCTGGGAATTGTGTTTTTTGAACTCTTGTAGAAGTTTTAAAGTCTTTCAAAAAACGGCCAGAATCCTAACTCTAACTTCCCCCATGCCACAGCTGCGTACCGTGACTTCATGGCAATCCGGCCTGTTTCCAGGCTGAGAGCGTAACGCTGACAGAGGTTTTGCTAGAAGTTAACCTCTCTTTCCCCAGTACCTCTGGCATTCATTCCAGATGACAGACATGCAAAACTGCTTCAAATTTGTTTTATTCTCAGTCATTGGAGGACACTTCTCAGGATTTGCACAGATGATCTGTCTTGGGTAAAGAACATCTGAGGTCCACATCCACTGCAATAGCCAAGGACATGTTTTTGGCCATTGCTGAAGACTACTGAGTACTTTCCAGAGCACCTTTTTACACCAGGTGCTGTAGACCCTCCATCTGGCTACAAAATAACTGCTACATTACCCAGAGTAGTTCAGGTACTGTACAGTAACCACACCAGGTGAGGTCCATGAAGAGCATGTTCAACTCCAATGGCATGATCTGTTTGGAGCCTTACAAGATGCAGCTGTACAGCTTGCAGTTCTGGAATTAGTACGAGTAAGCTCCAGGGCATTTCTGCTTTGGCTGCACAAGGAGCAGAGATCCTCAACATTTTTCTTTTAATAAGTATAGGGCAAATTTTAAACAGTAAAGGGATTCTGAGGTACTCTCACAAATGAGAAACTCAACAGTCTTAAGAGTAGAGCAAGATGAGTCACTGAGTCTTGATACAAATGCTCATCACTCCCTGCAATCTGCTGCCCCTGCAGCACAACTGCTTTATCCAGCCCACCACAAACATATGCTTTAGCACTCAGAAACTGTGAAGTTTGCATATTGTTCTTGTGCCAGTTGCAGGAGTTGCAAGACAATGATTTAATGCAAGAGCTGAATTTCATTTGTGGTCTTTAAAAGGCCATTTCTTAGCCTCTGTCCCCTGAAGGGATGACCACACTTGAACCTAATGTCATGCATAACTTGTCATGTGAGAATATACTGATGAACTCAGTCAAAAATTCAGATAATAAGTGTAATTATTTTTGTAAAAATTATCTCTATTTTAGCCTAGAGATTTTCTAGTAACCTGTTTTTTGGGGCAATAGCAAGCATGAGATTGATAGCAGAGATTTGACTGAGGTCCCATTGTCCCAGCCACTTGAAAAATTTTCTGGCAGTTCCATCCAATATGCCATGAACGATCCTTTTTTTTTCTATCACATATACTCAGCCACATTTACATTTGGGTACAGCACAGGCCAGTATACTAATACAAGTAATTTCAAATTAAGTCTCTCAGTCTTTTCTGGCTCTATAGTATAAGTTCCAATGCAAAATGTACAGAACACCCACGTAACCCATGGCTTTTAGATCTCAAAGTAAATGTTTTCACATAATCATGGATTGCATCCAAGCAAATGTCTGTAAGATGACATTTCTGGAAGCTTTTGCATCTTTACATTATATTTAGTTTACACAATATACTGTACAACTGGAAAAAGTGGCCATATGAGCCAGACCAACATTTGACCTCTTGTAGAGTGCCTTTGAGAACAGGCTATTTCTCTACCCTCCTCTATGCTAACACCTTTTACATCAGACAATTTCCAAATCAGGAATTTCTTTGAAGTTTCTAGTCTTTCTTCCATAGTTTACTTTTCAAAACATCACAAGGCTAGTGGAATTCATGTATTCATATGCTGGGGGCCCCCCATGCAACCCAGCCTGGATCTGAGTTACTCTCTCTTCTTTATATCCACCTTCTTTTCCTCTCCCTGTGAAGCAGTCCTGTTCCAGTCTGATTCACTGGAAGTCTTCAGAGTTTGTGGGTGGAGTTGAAATTTGGATCTCCTGGCCCTACGATGCAGCCTTTGTCCTTCAGGCATCATCCACCCTGTTTCTCAACAGAGCACAGCACAGCCATTGTGCAAGAGCATCTTTGGTGTTAAGGGAGAGGGGATGCTTGTCCCTGTAAAGGCCCACAAATCTACACAAAACTGATCAAAAAATGTTTAGAGGAAGGGAACCAATACATTTCTACTGGAAATGTGTCAAAGGACAAAATTCAGCGCCTTCATCTGGCTTTCTAATACTATACATGCTGTTTCCAGGGCTTCTGTGGAAATAGTCAGTGAGCTGTACTCTCTGTGGGAATGGCTGCAAGGAGGGCATAACAGGGAAAAATAATGTCCTTTGGAGTGTTTTCCTGTATCCTATGGATCCTGATCCAAAAGCCACTGCAGGCATTGGCAGGCCTGCCAGAGAGACTTTAATACTCTTTGCGTCAGGTTTCAGCCTATTCACTCATCAGCAAAAATTTTTTTTTCATTTTGCTAGTTTTACAGAAACTGCTGTGGTGCCATCTGGGAACAAGGAGAAGGAATGTTTTCATTTCCTAAGCATAGGTAAAGGGACTTTTTTTGCTTGTTTATTTTTAGATGCTGTGAAATCCAAAGATGCAAGAAGAGCCACTTTTCTCTCTGAACAGATAACTGGCTTAAGTTTTAAACTTTTATTTTAATCTTTCATTTTTCACATATTTCTCAAATATATCATTTAGTGAGAAGAATAAAAGAGGTGGGGCAAGATCTCTGTCATTTTTCAGTTGTTTGAGTTTTTTTCAGTGCAGAAAACAAAATGTCTTTCTGATGGGAACTGTGACTTCTTCAGATCAAAGGAAGGACAAACATAAAAGATGGATGAGACAGCAAAAAAATGGATGTGAGAGGGTGAGTGAAGCAAAGCAAGCTTTCTAAGGAATGGACTGACTATAGTGCTTCTCAGAAGAAGATTATGAGGGTGACATGCAAAATATGACCTTTTAAACTTGGTTTCTATATCAGATATTCATGCATGTAGCATTTGTTCATCCCTGCAAACTGATTCCTCTTAAAATGAAATTTACCTTCCAGTGTCAGTCTTTATTTTGTCCTCTGTCTTTTCAGTGCCAGACTCAGCTACTCCCCACAGAATGTCTAGTGGGACAAGGTCCCGGGCAGCAAGTTACCAGTTGTCCCAAGAATGGCTCACTGCAGGAAGATTGGTGCTGTGAAGTGGGTTCTTTGATGCCCCATAAAGATAAGGCATCAGCCTCCTCCTCAGAAACAGCATAATGTAATTTATTTTCTCATCCCAATCAACTACTTCCATAAAAGATGAATTTTTGTGTGTGTGAGGCTGCTGCTTGTTCAATATTTGTTACAGCTGATCAAGGGGTTCAGCAGCTAAGGGCATGGACTGAGACACATTTGCATGCAACCCCAGAGGGGTTTTGGCTTTTGGCTTTTGGCAACCTAGGCTGGTGGAAGGTGTCCCTGTCCATGGCAGGAGGGCTGGAACTAGATAATTTTTAAGGTCCCTTCCAACACAAACTGTCCTATGATACTATGATTCACAAAAAAGCAATATATGGTGTGATGTTGTAAACTTTCTTATTAGAAAAACTGGCAATAAATGGAATTTGTTCCCACAGGTATAGATCTAGTACAGCTTACATCAAATAACTTCACTCTAGCAAGAAGGGTAGATTCAGACAATAATCATGCCATGTTTCTTCTTCAGTAAACATTCAAATTTAAAAATGGTACAAAAATTTTAGGTACACAAACCAGAAAATCTTTCAAAGAGAACACCACTAAGCAGTGTCTTAGTCAGGACAGGGCTTTTAAGAGGATGGAGTATTTATAAACTGCCCTATATACTGATAAGGCTGTATGATTTTATGCACAATAATTGCTCTGTGCCGTATCACAGGTACCAGAGTGGGGGATGTGGAGCTTCTCAAGAAATCACTTTGTGTAAGTGTACATTTAAAAGCAAAATAAGATAGTTAACAACCCTTAAAACAGGCTTAAGTGTATTAAAGTAATGTGTGTCTTTAAAAACTTGAGTGGGTTCTTTATGGGAAACTCGGAATTTAAAAAAATGTTTGGAGTAAAGTCAAAATATTATGAGCAGTGCTCTGCACTAATGACACATATCAGCAGTATTTGTAACCAGAAGAACAATGTGATAAATTTTAATCACTGGGGACCAGGCTTTGTGGGAAGTGCCTAATACACAGGCATCCTTTATAGGTTTCCAGTTATGACCTATGTCTGAAAGACATTTTAATGATAACTACGGAAAGTAGATGGATAGTCTTCTGAGAGTGTTGAAGGTCCTGTTTGTTGTCATCCGCAGCTTCTATAAAGACCAGAGATTTTCAAAGGTACTCTTCTGTCCTGCTATCAGCATGCAATACCACAAGGATGGGACTATCTAAGATAAAACATGCCAGAGACATGTAGTCCTCAGGATTTCCTGTGGGAGTCTGACCAAAAGAAGGCAATATTAATAAATATAAATTCTGGAACACTATTATCACCAGAGCTGTGTCATGTAGTTTACCCTTGAATTCTTATAACCCTCTAGTTTTCTCAGGCAGTTCAAGTATTTAACTGCAACTGGTCAGAGTGTTAGACCTCCCCACTGGGACAATTGTTTTCAATTACATTAAAGGCTCAAAGCCTTTGATAGACATTCCAAAGTAAGGAGTTTAACTTGCTGTACGTTTTAACTCTTTGAACTAATGTGGGATCTGGGAGTCCCCATACTCTTGGACCTTGAAAATGCTTAAAAAATAGATGCAATCTGGAAGAAGATTAGTGCCAAAAATCTGTAATAGTCCTCCCTTTGAGGATGCTGTTGCCTCTTTTTATTTTCATTTTCTTGGAAATGGTAGTTAGAGGGACTATAACAAACAAACAGTTTTTCTTGAGGAGGATGAATTACACCAGCAAAGTCGCAGTCAACCAAAATGTCCTCTGATTTGTCCTCTAAAGTGATTTCAGCTATTTTAAAAAAATCTTCAGAACTGTTTTTTTGTTTCTGTGCTCCTCACATGGGCATTTCTTAGCAGAGAAATAACTACCAGTGCTTGGTGGTTAGCTTCCTGCTCCTAGAAGGAAAAAAACAAAAACTAAGGAGCAAGGCAAAAAGTGCTTAAAATACACTGATCTTATGGTTTGTTGTTTTTTTTCTTGCCAAATTCTGGTACACTATTCAGCATAGATTATAATACGTTTTTGCTTATAAGAACCTCCAGAACACCTTCTTTTCAAGTTTTACTTTTCAGAAATTCCTCTCAGTCATTCAGATTACACAACCCTTTGGTTATCTCTGCCTCTATAGATTAACACTCAGGTGCTCCTAAAGAGACAGTTGTTTGAGAAACTCAGACAAACATTAGTTCTCTTACAGTTGTGCCGTATATATTGAGTTCTTATTAACATATGGGCAGTGGCAATACCACGACAATGAATGCTTCAGGATGGTTTCCACTGACTCCCACTATCT
>VRYO01002297.1:46069981-46135092 GCA_009812075.1 Sialia sialis
TATTGTGCATGTTAGGATGATCAAATATCACCTGTTTATATAGGGTTTTTTTATGGTTCAGGGAGAGAAAAATAATGTAGAAGTATAGAATCATGCTCACACACCTAAAAAATCATCAGCTCATGACCTATACATGAGAAACCTTTGGCATTGACTTCCTTTCAGAATACCTCAAAAAAGTTCATTTTAGATTGCTTAGAGCAGTGCAGGAATCTTGTGAAAATACTACCTGTCTTTAGGTACCCTGATGGTTAAAAAAGTGCAAATCACCAAACAGCAATCATTGGTTACAGCTCAGTCCAGCCACTAGCTCTAGCTGTCTTTTTAGAGTTCTTCTTATATTCATGCCTGGATTTACCTTGCAAATTAGGAGGAGTGTTGTAGTGGGCAAAAAGGACTCCTCATAGCCCACGCATTAAGCAAGTGAATGAATTTTTATAGAATGAAGAGCAAAAGCTACCACCTCTAGGGCTAACTCTGCGTTCAAGTTTCTTAATCTGTGCTATAGAATCCTAGCACTGTCAAAAGACAAAAATCAACATACAATCTGAGATAATCATACTCAGAAAATCTGCTCCCTGTATTGGGATAACATGAACACTGCACCCCAAAATTAATCACTTTAAGGTGTGGTATGACAGGATGGTAAAGACTCACAAATTACATAACTAGCATACCTCATCTAATTAGTTAAATGCTATGTAAACCAACTACCAGTTACTAATAAAATGCTTCGAATAAGGCAAGAATGATGTGAGAAGAGGTCAATGCTTTATAGCCATACATTAAATGTTTACTTCACTGTTAGTCTGGACAATTAAAAGTTGTTAAATCCCAGATTGCCTCAAAGAACCATTCAAGAGTCTAACTGGACCTAAGTTGCCTAGTGAATCCTCAGAAGAGATCTAAATTCTAAGTATATTCTAATGACTGCTTACTTTCTGCTTGGTAAATCTGTAGCTAAGAGAAAGAAGGGAAGAAATTTTAAAGCACATAAGCAGCCTAGTGAGACTAACAAATTAATGATAATCTCAAGCAGCCAAACCTGTGGTTAAAGTTCCCCTGGTTTTGAGAGCATCACCAGCCTGAGTAAACACTGGCTAGTTTAGCACCCAGTTTTCAGGCTCGTGCATCCGATTGAAGTTGATTTTTTTTGAATGCCAAAATATACTGCATTTTTCTTTCTACAAATACTAAAAATTGAGTAAAAAGAGCCTATACTGTCAGGGCATTTTGAAAGGATGATATCGGATAAGACATGTCTTTACCTTTCTCCTCTTTGCTGTACACACTGAAGTATGGAACGAGGCAATGAGGGGTTAAAGAGTGGTGCAGATGCAGCTGGACCATGTTACACTAAAAGGACCAGCTAATGGGCATAAAGGAGGATTAGAAAAAGGAAATAGATGAAACTGCATTGAGTGCTGGCAGGGAGAGTCTGGATTTTTGTTTAGGGGCAGGGACTCTTGTTTAGGCTTTTTTATGAACCTCAGATAATAAAGGGAGTTTTCATTTGTTTGTTGGCTGATCTTTGTGCTTTTTTTTTTTCAAATATTTCTAAATTCTAAATTCCAGAAATCTATGAGAGATAGAATTGTGAAGGTTTATTGGCAAATGGATACTGAAATGTTTAAATATGAAGATGTATCTTTATATGTAGGGTTTCCTGGGTCAAAGGGGTTATTTTGATGGAGTTTTATACTATCCTTCACCGAAGAAGTGGTGGAGAAAGAAAATGAAAAATATCAAGAGTAGAATTATGCTTGTAGGAGGTTCAAGCTCTCTCTCTCTCTTCTGTGTACTTTCTTGCACTACTGAGAACCTGGCAGGGTTTTAGCAGATGTGGGTAACCATGTACCTTCCCAGATGCCTATCTGTCCCACACTTTCATGGGGAAAACGTAGCAAGCAGTTGAATCAAAGAATCTCTGCGTCACATTCTCCTTTTCCATGGGAAAGAAGAAGCCTAATGGGAACATTTACTTTGTCACTTTACAGAGTCACATAACGACAGAATTGTCTGAATTGGAAGGACTCAGAAGGATCATTGGGTCCAACTCTTATGTGAATACAGTTTTTGTCTGGATGGGGGAAGAAACAAGGAGAAAGGTAGCATTTGGATGCATAAACATTATTTCAGGAGCCTGCTCAATCCAAAATCTACCTATAATCATTCCTATAAGTATTAACTGGTTTGAAGGAACCTAGAGCTCTTGAGGCATATCAGTGCTACAGTAGAATGGAGATGCTCTTAACCTGTTTTAATTCAGGCTAGCTCAGGCCCTGCTAGCTGCTCACAAGGGAATTATTCACATCTTCTACTCAGGTGGGCTTTGAAGCTTATTTGTTTGTGGATCCAACTAGACACCCTGGCTGGAAGAAGCTAGACTGCCCACCTAAAAGTAACATTTGTTCCTGAAATGGTGTTCTTGCCCATCCTGCTATCCCTCAGCTTCAATGTAATGGTGTGTTACTGTTTTCCTTTTTCCCCCAAAGGCAGTCCTCAAAGGTATCAGAGTTACCTGCATGAAAGATTTTCAGGTGTTTCAATGTCCTCAAAAAACAAAGAAACTGCACCGAACCCACAAACTCCAAGTGGAGTTTTTTCTCTTGTTCTATGTCTTTTGTCAGAGACAGAAATAATCTCTGTGTTCCTGTTGAGGTTAATATCCCCTTCAGACCAGGATTCATAATGCCTTATCTCCTAGAGAGTTTCTGACTGTGCATGTGCAGGTAGATAAGTGTGCAAATCCTTGGGAATTGACCCTACAAGGATCTGAACTTCACTCACCACCACCATCCCCTCCAGGGTGGCTGGGAGTGCTCTCCAGCATAATGGCTTCCAAGTAATACCAAGATGAGAGAAAAGGGCCCTGCAAATGGCCAGGGACAGACAACAAGCCAGACTTGTGTCGGCAGGAACAGTGCATGGCATTGATTTACTGACTCTGATATGGCCACACAACTGAGGACATAGACTGCAGAGTTCTCATGCCCTTTGTCTCTATAGCTCTTGTATTCCATACCCTGCACAGGGGTGTAACTTGGGGCAAGAAAATTCAGTGGAAATGAAGCTGACTTGCCTTAGCCTCTCCTTTGCAGCAGAAACAGCATCTGCCATTGCTCTATGCTTTAAAATTCTGGATTTCTGCATGCTGTCTTTGGTAAAGTCACTGAGATTGAAAGGACTGAGACAGACCAAGCATCTGCAGTCAACTACCTGCTTGTGGCAAGCTAACATGAACAGTTACAGCTGACTAATGTCCTGGACTCATGCTCATTGGCTTATTGCACAGTTTGTGAGAGGAGAGAGTAATGAGCCTCTGCTTTAAATCCATATGGAGTTTATATCCAAATTCCCTCTTACTCTGATAACTCAGTATTTATTACAGCCCTAACAGACCTCCTGTTCTGTAGCTTCTTCCTGAAAGATCATGAGTCTACATAATGTTGCTGTCAGGGGGATGTTCTCCTCGTCTACCTCTGTTACTCTCAGCCTTTTTCTAGCTCACTCTTTGGGACTGCACTTACCGTTTTCCCACAGGACAGCATTTAATTGCTCCTTGATTGACCTTTTGCCTTGTCCCAACAACTTTGCCCCTGAGGTCATTTTACCAATTCATTATTCTTGGTGGAGGAGAAAAAAGTCCTTCTTAATGTCTAAGCTTTTCTCCCTATTATTGCAGAGTTAATTACAAGAGAATGATTTAGAGTTATTTATCACCACTTTTTAAATATCAGGTAGCAAAGTGTCCCCTGAAAATAATGGCTTGTGAATCCCTCCACTGCTTTCTGCTTAGAAACTCAATCTTTCATATCCAGAAATAGGTTAAACATGATTTTTGGACAGGGATTTCAGTATTGTGCTGGATCATTCAGACTTTCCATCATCCCTATTGCACTATTGCTGTAAAAGCAACAGGGTAGTAGAGCCAACTCAAATCTGTAATCTTTGAATAAAAATAATTGTGCTTTGTGGGACAAAATATTTTAAAAGGTTCAGACAACCTGCTAATCAATCACACAAATGACTCATGCTTGTAAGTACTCTCCTGAAATCAGGTGATGCTGATAAACATACTCTAAGACTGTTTATTAGCAAGCCATTAAGGAAATAAAATAGTCCTGACTATAGAAATGATTTAATCATTTCCACATGACTTATTCTCTATAAAGCCAGAGTCACCATCTTCCTTTTTCCTACATTCCAATCCTGTCCCCCAGCTTTGGGGTTTTGGTGGAATTACACTGACTTGTTGTTCCAGTGGTCCATTAACCCTTCATAAGACATTCATAAAAGAAGCATGGAACGTTAAGTATGGTTAGAGGAAGCCACCTGCAATGTTTATGCATTTTATGTGCAGTCTGTTTTATCCAGTGCTAATGGTCATTTTTCTGGTGGGTTTGGCACCCCTCTTTCAATTGAGGGAGTTTCTTCTAACTTGGCTCATTTGTGCAGCTTTCCTTTTACAAATAGTCACTTGTCGGATGTTTCAAGGCGGTATTTGTAAAAGATCTTCAAAATAATGATGAATGGCTAAAATGAGCATTAAAAAATAAATAAGTTCAGTAACTATTTATCAAGATTAGAAGTTAGAAGTGCATTTCCTCCAGCTAATATGTGGAACACTTCACCCTGGCATAGATAAATCATGAATCAGCCAAGGGGTTAGTTAGGGCTTCCAGTTTCTATTAGGTCAGTTTACTAAAGGCTGGCTTTCTGAAGAAGTAAGGATTCATGGGTTATTTCTAAAGTTACAATAATTAACTCTGGGGTTGCACAAAGCAGCAGCAAAAAAGTGTGTTTAAACTTGTGTCCCAGTAAAACAGGATCTGAAACTGTTCTTACAGAGTGTTTTCTCTCTGTCGATGAATGAAATAGAAGACCCACAAAAAGAAAGGAGGAAGGATTTCTCTCAAGTGCAGGGCTATGATCTGTAAGAAAAAGCCTTTCCTGTGAGCAAGTGAAGGGGGTGGAGATTTGCGCTAAAATAAACAACAAAGTCGGGTCTTGTGTTGGATGTACTGACAAGACTGCAGGCACTGGCTTTAAAATGTTTCATCCCGCGTATCCAGTGTCTCCCAGAAGGACGTGCAGCAGGAGGAAGCGTGAGGTTAAGAATTCAGGAAGATTGGATAGATAGTCGAAAGACTTGGGTAGACAGTCTGAAATTCATTACAAGAGTGTATCCTGGGGGTCACCACAAACATCCTATAAACATCAGTGAACTTTTCTGCAATCCAGAGCTCCCGGAGCAAGTGTGGTGAATCATGGAGATGTCTCCTCCTCTGAACACGTGTACCCAGGGGGACAAAGAAGGAGATAACGACGGGTGCTCTCTGAAGGGATTAGAAGTATAGGTTTCTAATATATTTTTAAATGTCTCCAAACTGACCAGCAAATACAATCTGACTTTCCAAATGTTGAGAACACTCTTTAAACCATGCCTCTACAATGCTGGAATCATGAATACCTCTCAAGACCAATAATCAACACTGAAATTTCTACACATTTCTTGGCAATCTGGCAGAAATGCAAATCTATGCACATGTACACTGATACTCTTTTAATGATTAAGAGTGAGGGAAAACACATGAATTCAAAGAAAAAAAGAAAAAATAAAACAAACCACAAAACTGGAGTAAAAGAAGGGTCACAGTAAAAATTCAAAGCAAAATAATTTTGCACTTCAGTACATGCTTTGATTACCGTGTCCTATCCTATTCAGAAGGATTTGCTGAGTGTCCCAGTGAAAAAGGAATTAAGTGCCTTAAAATCTCAAAGTGAGTCTACCTAGTGGTATAAGCAGACATCCTCTTGAGTAACAGAGTTTATGTGCAAATCCTGGATTGAGGATACGTGACATCTTTGATTCTGAACACCTGCTTCAGCTTCCCTTCAAAGAGTTTTGGGTGGATCAATTTTCTTTTGCCATTTTTGTAACATTTTTCACTTGCATAAGCGTGTTACAAGTTTAAAAAACCAGTTATGCCTCAGCGCTGTAGCAGCAAAGGAAATATAAATGGAAGAAATATATTCTAAAAATATTTTGTAGTCCATGTTGCACATATGCCTGCCTCAAACCACTGAGCTTTAGCCCTGAGGAACTTTGCATAAAATTAATTGTGCTGAGTGCAGTGGGACAACTTAATCTCTGAACATGGTGTAAAATGTTTAGTACGTGAGTAAGTGATTGTAGGGCTTGGGTCTAATATCTGAAACCTCTTCTGCACCAACAAACCTGAAAAAATGTAATGGAAAATAAGTTCATATTGCATTTGCTCGGGTCTGAATTGCATGCCACTTAGATTGCTCCTTTTGCAACAGTCTGCCAATTTGTTGTAATCTTGTACAGACTTTTCATCTGAAAGTTCAATTTTGCAAGTACAAGATGTGGGAGCTAAGATGATATATTGAGGCATATAAGTAATCAGGAAAAAATGCAGTTCAGCCCATGTATTCTTTGGAAATATGTATAAATATTTACAAATTATGGAGTTAAATCCAACTCATTTTGTAAATGAAGGGATATTCTGCTTTTTTTATGGGAAACATCAAAATCCAGGAAGCATGGGAGCATAAGACATAAAGTCTTTTCCAAAGGACATTCATAAACTCTCATAAAATCAAACATCATGCAGACTGCAACCTTTCTCCTATTTTCATTGTGTGCACGCCTACGCATCCGTGCATTTGTGGAAGCAACTTTCATACAAGAACTTATTTTCCTCTTTTCTGCATCTACCAATTACTTTGTAAACAACTTAAAGAGATTGGTGAGGGACTGCTCTGTAAAAATGATAGCACATCTGCAGCACAGGCAGTTAAAGTCAACAATTAATTAATTGTTAAGGGCTCTGTTCATCCAAACGTTTGGCTCTGTATTTACTGGATGATTCATGGCTTGTGATCCCTAGTTTCCAGAGAACTCAGTCTGGTCCTCCATTTCAACCCTTCCCCTGCTCCCCGTTTCACCCTTCCCTGCCCACACCCAGCTGCAGAGAGCCACAAACACCTTCCTTGCAGGGTTCACAGGGCTCTATGGCAAACAGCTCGCCCAGATCTCCACCCACTGTGTTCAGCAACCAGAAGCACTGCTCTGCTGAATCCTGGCAGACAGAGAGCACTTCTTGCCTGGTATCAGTAATTCAGTAGTAGTCAAGTATTTACAAAACAAGACACACACACAGAAGCACGTGCAATCATCTTTTGTGTAGCTGGTTTTCGTTGGTTAGACTTTAATCCCTCAGTGAAGCAGTGTCTGCTGTTTGTAGCAAATAGATTTTATACCAACCTGTATGAAGTTGTGGAGTGCTGTGGTCAAGAGAGGTTCTGGCAGTCTGGGAGGCACTTTGAGTCCCAGCTTGGTTCTGAGCCTCCAGATAAGAGATGTCGTAGTGATTTGCTTGAGTTGCCTCCCAGGGAAAGATCTGCTATCTTCCAATCCATACAGGACAAAGAGAGACCATTGTGTTTACAGTGAACTGAATCTATACTAGACATAGTCCAAATTCTGTAGTTCTTAGGTAAATTCTTAAGGGAAGCTGTTCCTTAAATAAGGAGTGCCAAAAAATTGCAGCAAGAATAGATAGAGTTAAAACGTTATTTGCTCATTAATATTTTAATTATTACTAGTTTGCAAAGCTCCCCTGGAGTATAATAGCAGAACATTAAATGTGTCTAGCAAAATAACAAGTGCCTATCAATGAATAATTAAAGTTGTCACTGAAGAAACAAAATGTAAAACCATAAACAAGCCCTGAACAAACAAGAAATAATCAATGCATGATGATAAAGGGAGCCAAAACATCTGGCATCTTTGCCAGAAAGCATCTACAGATGTGTTCTGATGTATGATAAGAAGAAATAACATTTTGGAGTCACAGGCCCTCAGTGAGGCTCCTGCCTTCCAGTGTGGTTAAGTCACAGGGAGGTGCAGCCAGCTTTGCTCCCGCTGTGGGTCTCAACAGGCCTCCTGATGAATTGCTCAGATTTTTGAGGGCTATTTCTGGTGTCTGGGACAGAATCTGATTCAGCTTCACAAATAAAGTGACAAAAGGAAAGCTGTGCTATTTGCTGCTTCCTTGAGGCATTCCCTTCGTTCTCAGATCCAGGCTGCTTCTGAAACAGACGTGTCACAGAGCCCAAATTTTGCCTGAGTAATCCAGTTTAGACATCACTGATGAGCAGATACTCATTGTTTTGGTATCTTTCCATCTTGAATTTCTGAAAGGGACAGGGAGTCAAGTGAAACAACAGATTATTATTGTTATTATTATTATTATTATTATTATTATTAGTTTGTTCTCACCTTTTTTTCAGATATGGTCTTTCAGGCTCATCTTGCAATTTACAACTAGTTTACAGATAAGCTGAACATCCCCAGGTAATGGCCATTAATCCAGGCATTTTACTGGAAGTTTCCATAACTTAGCAATAGTCACTTCTTAAAGCATTGCTTAAGTTCAAAATCTAAGTGCTTCAGAATCAGATGTCAGGTTGGTAGGTGAGGATTCACAGAAATTATGTTTTAAAAAAAAGAAAATCAGGGGAAAAAAAGGGTACTACATCTTGTTCGATTCATGAGACACCGATAGAGCTGACTGTGGTTGTTCTACCTTTTCCACTGTATCTGCACAGTTTTCCTTATGGCAGGACACACAAGAAGTCACTTTAAAATAAAAAAATACCTGGCTGACTGCTGAAAAGATCATTTGTCAAGAGAAGAATGCTGTGGAGAGAAACTCTGACCTCTAAACCTGCAACAACAACAAAAGCCAGTGTTTTAAAAAGTTATTTTGAAGCCTAAATAAACCTTGACAGACTCCCCTTAAACTTTTTTTTACAGTGATTAATTTCCAGCTAGGGAAATATTGACTCTGAGAGAAAATGAAAATATTTCCATCTCCTTTCTAACACTGCATTATAAGATCATTTGACCTACTAGATAGAGTGGAAAATCACTATCTGTCTTGATGTTATTAGATGGATCAGGTTTCACATCTCTCTCCCTCTGTTTTCCTTTGCTTCCCCTGTATCAGCATGTCATCTTCCTGTCTCTCTCCCCTTCAGTCTGGCTTGAGGAGGCAGAGCCCATGGTGCTTATGGGCCAGGGTGGCTGCCTTTTTTGTGGGATGATTGTGAAGATACAAGGGGAAGTCAGGGGCTTATGGAATGCCATGAGGAAAAAATCCATCTTGCCCAAAATATTAAATGTACACTGTTACTTACTTTTGTTCTGATTATATTTCCTCTCCCGGTGTGGAGGAGTTGTCCTTTTCAAGAATCAGAGCCATTTGTCACATCACCCACACAGCCTCCCCATTTCCACACAGAACTCCTCTTTTAGGCTTGGCTAGATGCTGTAAATGCCATAGGAATCTTCTAGGGGGCTTGTGATCATAATGCCTATGCATGTATGTATAGTGCAGCCTCAGATTTGTTAGGAGGCTAAATAAATTATAGTCACCAGTCCAGAAAATTCCTTTTTATCTGCCACTGGTACCTTGAGATGTGACATGTACACAGTGAATTGCGTGGCAGTATTGCCTCCATTGTATTTAGCTGGGCTCTAAAGTGCTTTTGCTGACCTCTAAAAGTGAGACAGGGAAGAGCAGGGTGCACCAGCTGGAGAGGGAGAGACAGGAGCTGTGGCAGAAAAGCTCTGTTGTTTGTTGTATACCCAACTGAAAGTCTTCTTCCATTGTAAGGGAACTTACAATAAATTTCTAAAGTGACTAAAGCCATTGCTCCAAAACCTTTGGCAGCCACTGTGAATATCCTATTACTTGTTTGGCTTCAGAGACAGCAGGACACAGAGCATCTTCTAGGAAAATATATATATATATGTTTGATCCTAGCTGTTTCTAACAGAATTAGCCAATTCAAACAAGATGAATAATATTACTGAAAAATCTAGCTCAGATCTCTGTGTCAAAAGATACACAGAGAAAACATGAATAAACCCCACAGAATATCCTTCAAAGTGTCCTTGGAAGGATAAGAAATGTAAGTTGCCCATAGTTCATTACTTTAGTAAAAGTGGCTCTAAACTACTGTGTGCCACTGCCCTGAGGATTTTCCTTGCCACGCTTCCTTCCTGCATCAAACTTCTGATGGAAAGAGTTACTTGTTTGTTCACTAATTTGGAGAAAAACGGAGCTTAAGGATTCTTGTTAAGGCAGCAGACTGTAGAGCTCAGTACAAAGTACTTGCAGAATACATTCACCCCTCCACAGCACTCAAAATTATCACCCAGCTGAATTCATGTGTAGGTAAGTACAGAGAAAAATAAATATTCTTCTGTTAGAGAGTCCTTACACAGGGTGAGGTGCTGAGTTCTTTTCACAGCAAGGCTTCTTGATGCTCACTTCTTCACAGATTCAGGTCATTAAGATAGGCCCTGATTTATGAAATTTTTTTAAAGGACTTTTTTATTGGGGTCCAATGTAACAGTCTATTCTTAAGCACTCTCACCCAAAATAGGTGATAAAATTGTATGGTTCTGGTTCCTTTAAAATATTTTCCTGTGATTTTCTACACATTTTAATGGCACATTTTCTGTATTTCTGTCATAACTTACAATGCTTAGCCAAAGGAATAATCTTTGCAATCTGAAGTATTTGAGTTGAAAGTTGTAACTATCAGCCAAAAGGTGAACAGCCAAAGCCTGCATGGCTGAGAAATTGGTCCATTGATAGCAGTGCTCCTGTGCCAATTTACAGACCACAGTCTGTAGATGCCAAATCAGTTAAGTAAAAGCTGAATGAAATTAAAAGTTTACACTTTCCTGACATATAAATACATGTTAAAAATCAGCCAACAGCTTTTGAAGATTTAACTTTACATAAGGGTATGTACATGAAGAGTTAATGAACTTGTCAAGACTGAGTAAATATTTGTTTATAATTGCAAGTAGGCCCCAAGCCAAGTATTTTTTAGGTCTATTAGGCAGACTAACTCCATAGCAGAAATGTTAAGTAGGACCATGCTTCTCATCTTATCCCTTCACTTCCACTGTGCTCACTCCTCTCTCACTTTGGGGTTCCCCAAAGGTTATTTCAGGAGAAAATTCTCTTCTCTTCTCTTTTGAATTCTTATAAGTTGCAGGTGGCAGCTACCATTATTTTCCTTTGAAGACAGAAGTAGTCAAGCCTCAAAGAAAGCACTGTCAGTGCTAGGATCTGGCCTGTCCCCCAAAAGTAGCAGTAGTCAAAATCCCTTTTGCCACCAGCTGTCACTCCACCAGTTTTCATGTTTGAAGCCTTGCGTGAATGTGAACTTCTAATGTCTTTTATGAACCAGAGCAAGAGCCTTCAGATCTCATCTTGATTTACTTTAAAGATTTCCCATTCACTTTTACAGGAATAAATAGGGGTTCTTCTCTTAGTTTTCCGCTTTTCTCTGGAAGGGACCAGAGACTTCTACAGGAGTTTGGGCTTGCGCCTACTGCTCTGCAGTGGATCGTCTCAGCGCACTTCATGTTTGCCCTGACATTGATTAGCCAGGGGCAGAAATGTTTTACCCAAAACTAGTTACCACAGAATCCTCTGTTTTCTGGGAGAGGCTTTCCCCAGAAATATAAAACTGCCTGGCAATAGTGCCTCAGTGCTGCTCTCAAGATGAGACAGAGATGAATAAGGGCAGGAAGGTCTTGCCGAACTGTACAGGGAATCTGAGAGGAAAAGGAGTTTCATTTCTGATAAGGAAATTAGGGCATGTCTGCTACAATTTACCACTTTGCCTAGTTAGAGGAGGGAGCAAGGACTGGTTAACTCAGAAGGAGCAGTGTGCATGAGGAAATACTCAAAGCTGGATGCTGAGCTGGCAGAAACCAGCAGAGGTCCACTGGAAAAAACTGATTTATATCAAGCTTGGATGCACAACTAGAATGGAGTTTTCAGAGATGAGATTTACTATTGAAAATTGTCAGTTTTGTGGGGGCAGGGGGAAGAAGGCCTGCCAAATGGTTCACAGAAGAAAATGTGATAACTTTGTGCTCTGAGCAGAGCCAAACTATGCATATGTTCAGCAGTTTGAGATGAGCTGAATTCTGGAGCTCTAAATCTCCCACTTGCAAACATCAAAATACAGCAATGATGCTTTTCATTATCTTTCCACCTCAAAATCTGACTTTCTAGTAAAAAAGTGAGTTACCTGATAGGACCACTCAGCTTGTTTGGCAGCAGGATGTAAGACCCAGACCATTTCTTTAGTGAAGATGTCACACTCCTTCATAAGCCTGGCTGTGTTCGTGTATTGTTAACACAGCTGTATAACTCCAGTAAGCACCTGATGAAGAAAAGTAAGAGTAGGCATATCTCATGCATGTGCATTGCCATTATATGAATAATGAACTAATCTTTCTTGTTCATTTTTATTCATCTTTTTCTGGGGGTGTTAATAAGTGTTTTTCACTTGGCTGTTAGAAAAGGAGCTCATACAACTGGAGAAACACAAAAGATTATCTTCAGCAGTACTGAAGGTATGTTTTAAAGGCAGACACAGAAGTCTCCAAGCTACATACAGGCCAGGATTTACTGCCCTGTCTTAAAAACTTGCTGCCTTCTTTCCCTTTTTCTCGCCATATCTTCCGTCCATTCTTTATATCTTTTACATCTGTCTTTATATCTTTTCTACTTCCTATTCTTCACAGCCAGCTGTGGCTGTCTTCATTTCATGTACATAGAACTGTCACACTTTTAAAAGTGTGATTTCCCTTAAGGTACCTAAAAGCCGCACTCCAATGTTTGCAGCCTAAAGAATATTTTCTTTCCAAGAGCAGAGTGTAGTTTTGATTCCTTCCTCTTTTATAGGCAGCTTGGCTTTCAGAGAGAAACCTTATTGCACCTTCAAATCTGCATCTGTAGAAGATGGTATCAGAGGGTATGATTTCTTTTGCCAGCCTGTTTATCACAAACTCCTTACAAGCACATCTGCCTTCTGTGTACTGTGTTTTTTGGAACACTTTTCTATGTTTTTTTGTATTATTACTCCTACTGGCACTATTACAGGGATTATACAGTGCAGCCAAGGGCCCCAAACAGAAATACAGAAATCAGGCTTTTTTTTCAGTAGATATTGCATAGATAAAAATCAAAATGCAAAAGTACTGTAACTCCTCATCTGCACAGTAACAAGAGGAATAGCATGAAGCTGTAACAAAGCAAATAGGTTTTTCATAAATTATAATAATTGCCCTTCTTTTCTGATCACTCCTGTTAGAATATGTAAGCATTCTGGCATGAGTGAGAGTGAAAAAGGATTTAATGAAGAAAACCTCAAGCTGTTAAAAGTGATTCTGGATATATAGCAGGAAAGGTGAGGAACAGTGCAGCCAACTTCATATGTTTCTGGTGCTACTAAAGAGACTTGCTGAAAGAGACTGTGTTGACAATAATAACAATAATAATAATAACAATAAGAACAATCATCATCATCTTATTTTTTCCCATTTCCTTAGAGTTTAAACTGAAACCTAATAGTGATGGAAACAGTGGCATCAAGGGCAAGTTTCCATTCTGGAATTGAGGATGTCAATTGGCACAGTAACAGGTCCTCCCAGAGGAAGGGCAGCAAGAGACATGAGTGACAAGACAAAACAGAAGAACAAAGTGTAGCACTGTGCTGCTCCCTGACAACCTACTCTGCTTAGCAAAGGAGGATGCGTGCCAAGGGGAAAGACAAAGGGAGGCTGAGTACAGAAGAGGAAGATGAGATTTTCTGCCTCCCATTGTAGAGGTAGAGCAGGAGAAAGTAGAACAGGAAGAAGAAAAAGGCAGGGAATGTCACAGAGGAGGAATAAAGTTAACAACGGGACAGATTTTACAAAAAGGGAAACTGTGACCCTGGAAGTCAGTTGGGCTTAAGAAGAACATTACCTTGGCTGCTCTCTCATGCCCATGGTCATCAGCATTTTATTCTCCTCTGAAACAGGTACCTCTGGCAAGGCCTCTATTTACTACCTTCTAAACCCATAAGGAACCTGACCTATGTCGTTTCTACTCACTAATTTAACCACACTAAGTTCACAGAAAGCATTTTGTAAGAGGGACGTGACCTGGCTTGTTAGCACCACATGTTGTAAGATACAGAAAAGGATCTTTCATACTTCAGAAGTCTTGTTTCTCAATTGCTGGTCTCTTACTTTTTAACTTCTTTGCCGTTTTGAATGGATTTCAAAACAAATCAACAGACACATAGAGTCTTTGGTTATTTTTGGCCAGAGTTGGATAAATGAATAGTCCAGAAAGTTTCTGACTTCGTGCCAAATGTCTATGTGCCTAAAGTTTAAGAGTCATGTTTTCCAGGAAACCTTGAAGTTTGCCGAGATTTATGCTTTTGATATTGTCATCCATTACTGTATTCAAAGGAGTTGTCTGCATAAAGGTTGATAGAGGGCAGTCAAACCTTTTGCACTGAACAAATTATATCATTAGGTGTCTGCTTGTGGGTCAACTTGTTCTCAAGCCCCAAAAACTAAACACAGCTGAGTTCTAAATCCCCTGACAAATGAAGGCTGTGAGCAAGGATCATGAATAACATATGGCAAATGGAATTTCCAAACACCACACTGCCATACAATATACACCTGATAAATGGTTGTCTACAGTGATGCTGTTGAAAAAGGCACTTGATGCAAGCCTCATGCATGGCAGAGAAACATTAACAGAATTTTGCAAGATATTTCAAAGCTGGCAAGGCACTTATATAAATGTGTTGTTTGGTCCTCCCTTCCCGGAGTAAGGACAACCTCCTTGTTTTCTTGTACATGGGAACAAAGAGAGGTAGTAATTTCACTTGTCATGCCTGAAGACTGTGGGGTAAAAAGTGTTCAAATTAAGAACAAAGACAGGATTATGATAGGGAGAAGAAAGAAAAAGAGAAGATGAAGAAAAGGACAGCAAAATATTACTCAAGATTAACTTTTAGGTGTATTTGTAGCCACAAAATTTGAAAGATTGTGTGGCATTTTTCCTAGATGTACAGCAAATAATTTTGTCTGGCTAAATAAAAATGTGCACACCAGACACACTTTCCCTTATCATCTAAAATGCAGCTAGCTCTTGGGCAGACTTGAAGCTAGCACACAAAACCACTGGTTTTATTAACAAAGTGTGGGATGCTTCATCTAGACCCACCTAGGCAGCATCACAGCCCCAAAATCAAAATGTGCCTCAAGAATTTGGCCAGGAGCCCAGAGCAGTGCCCAGAAAGTGAAAAGGTAGGCTATTGACCACAGGCGGGCAGTTAAAATGGATAATTTGTTATTTTCCTAGTTGTTTGGGGGATTTTTAGGGGGAGGGAGGTAATTTGGTTTGGGGGTTTTTCCTTTGGTTGTGTTTTGGTAGTAATTTCTGGAGTTGTTTGTAATACTGGGGTCCTTTAAAAATTTCTCTTTATATATTTTTATGTGTGCATATATGCCAATATGTATGTTTGTTACTGCTGGCTAGTCTCTTAAGGTGCTACTTACCCTTAATGAGATTTAGAAAATAATAATAGTAATAATAACAATAATAATAATAATGATAAATGTTTCAAATGTTATTTTCATTAAAAGATGTAAAATATTCAATTATTTTCATTGGATTAGGCTGATTTTTTAGCTAAGAAAATAAATAGAAGTTGGATGTTCCATTTTCAAGAGTTCTCAACACTTTCTTTGGAGTTTCATTTCAATCATGAACTAAATATATTAATTAGAAAGTGATTAAATAGTGCCGGGGCAGAAAGTAGTGGGTACACACATTTAAATTATTATTTTTTTAGATGCAAATAATTTTCAATTTTTCACTATAGTAAAAAAATCAGAAAACAAGAATTAATTTGCATTGACTCTAAATTATCTTTTTTAAAAAATCTGTCTATGTCTCTTGAAGGAAATCTCTCACCTTATTAATAGCTCAGGGAAATACATAGATTTACTTGTAAGCTTCATCCAATTTTTTCATATAAATATTTGCATAAGCACAAATGAGAAAGTCACACAAGGCAAAAGTGGCAGGGAAGGAGAAGAGAATAGCTTTTCTTTAGCTAAAATTGCCACCAAGAAATCAGGAAAAGGCCATGTACCCACGGATTGTCTGTGTCAATTACAACTGGCCACTTAACTGATGTTAATGGGTTAAACCAGCGGTCATGTAGCAAGAATCACCATCACTGTGAGAACGAAGTTACCACTACTCTGCCTGCTGGGTGTCAAGTTCAACTCTCACAGATTGCCCAGTGTGGTCTCAGAGCCAAATTTTCAGATGTTCATCCATGCACAGAATAATGCATGTGTCACTCAGGGCCTGTGCTTGCTCAGACAACACCTCCATTAAGACTTCAGAAGAGAGATTTTCTGCCTAGAGGTCATGTGGAGTCTGTTGGCAGACTGGTATGTAGTTCAGGGCATGGCTAAGTGCAGCACCATTCACAAAAGGCAATGTGTTAAGGTAACAGTTTAAGAATCACTAATTCATGAATATAAATCTGATAATTATTTTTATTGCCACTGCTAACTTTTGCAGTTTGAACTAAAATGTATGGATGTGCAAGTCAGAATTGCTTGGGGAAATCATACATTAGTCTAGATTATGTAGGAAGTCAGATTAGATGATTGTAACACTTCCTTCATGACAGAAAAATTCATGACACTATTAGATGTTTTGTTAAATTTGAGTCTAAGTGATAAGCAAAATTAATAGATTCTGTATTTTCCTGGGTGGTCTGTCCATAACATGGGAATATTTGTGTTTCTGTGCTCTGATCTGCTTGTACATGCAATATATATGTGTGTGTACGGATCTAATGCTGATAAATAAATAACCTGATTCTCAGACCGATTAGATAAAAGCCCCATAGAAGATTGAGGAAATATGCTTTACCCACTGATTTTGTGCATAAAGTAACTCTTAATCAAATTAGCCATTCTAAAGAGCAAAACAGTCCCTTGCATTTCAGCAGGACAGTGTGCATGAGTAAACCTTTGCAGGATTGGTCTCTAGATGTTGCTTGGAGTTGCAAAGAAGCTTAAGTGCTGAACATGTCTTCTGTGGAAGTTTCTTTTTAGCCTGTTCCTGGCTTTATACCATCATGATTTTGTCACAGGAAACATCTATGCTAAACATCACTGTCAATTCCAAGACAAGAGACACATTCAAAAGCACATGGAAGCTTTTTTTTTGTTACCATAAGTTGCCCGCAGAGGGTCCATTCATTCTGTTTGCTTGTTCCACTGTGTAATAGCTCAACTCAAGTATCAACAAGATAAGCTTTTAAAAGCAGAATATTCCCAGCTGTTGCGGTCAGGCAGCAGCAGCAGGTTCCTGTCTGAGGACAGCAGAGCAGCCCAGTGCGCGCAGCGATGGCAGTGCCGAGGGGAAGCATGTGTTCTCTGTACACAGTAGCGAAGGGTCCAATAGACAGCAATTAGCACCAGCAGAATGAAGATGAACGGTCATATACATAACCTTAATAAAAATGTCACAGAAGAGAAATCTCACACCATATGGATCCATGCTGAACTTTTTTTTCCCCTTTTTTTTTTCAGGAGCAAGGCAGCTCCATTTCTTTATAGTTTTTTGCATTAGTTTCTCTGCCTAGTTTTTTGCAGCCTTCTTCCTCCCTAAGAATTATGCAGATGCCGATTCATGCAATAACAGAAAAAATATCTTTTCATTTCTGTATCTTTAAATACAGGCTCAACCTGAGCTTTCCATCAAAAGTATCTCCTGCTCAACCTTAGCAATCTGAGTAGATTACTTGAATGTCATTGAATCCCATTTCCACTCACTTTTAGAAAGAAATTTGCAAGGTTTATTCCTACTGAATTATTATAGCTTGACAGGGGATATTGCTTGTTCTCAGGTCTTCTGCTAGTGTTTTGGACATAGCAAAGACTATAAATTTTGTCATAACTGTTGCAAGTAATAGTTTGCAAAAAACTTTGGCAAAAAGTCTTTGAAGTATAAAGCTGCCTTTATGCCATCTTGGAGGTGTTCTTTCCATTTTCCACCTTGAGATAAAAATCCAAAGGCTGGGAGGAAAAATGATCAAGGACTGCTGGAGTAGGAAGAAAATATTTCCCAGGTCATATCAGAGTTTTGTGCTTATTCTTTTCAAGTCATGTCTTTGCCTTTCCTTGATCAAAACAGAATATTACTGATGTTTTACAAGCTCCATTTGAGGTCTGACAGCAATATTGTGATGCTTTCTGCCTTTTTTCTACTCCTAGTAATAGGAGTCCTGCCTTTAGTATGTAGCTGTGAATTTTGTTAATTACGTTAATAGAAGATAGGGATGGATAGGACCTTCTGAGATCTTCTAACCCTCCCCTTGCCAGTACATGGGATTGATTGTTCATAGCTGGAGATGTTTGTTTGAATGTCTTCTGTGAAGAAGATTCTGCTATCTCCATCTTTCTTCTTCAGGCAAAAAAAAAAGCTGACCTCTATCCTCTTTCTAAATCTAGAAAATTACTAAAATACAAAGGGTTATCAGTCTCCCATTTTGCAAGTGTTTTTTTGTTATGTCTACCTGGAAATCAGGTTAAGTCTTTCCTCTTTGTGACATCCCCTTGTGTGCTTAGAAACTGCTATCATGTCTCCCTCTGTTGTCTCTAGATTGAGCACATTTCTTTCATGCCACATCCTCTGCATCCACAGTAATGTCTTCCAGGCTTCTGATTATTCGATTTGCTCATCTCAGGATTCTCTATTTGATTTGTAGTCATGAAGCATGATGCCCAGAATTATGAGTGCTGAGGTGGGATAGGATTTTACATGTCCTGCAGACTACACTTCTGCAGGACCATCACATCTTTTTTCAATAGACAAGAGCAAACTTGTGGTCTCCTAGTTCCATTGGTGTGTCAAGGAAAAGCTTGACATGGCAATACAATGATTGATCACGACATGTAAACATACAGAAGACAGGATTTGTGGGAAACGCCTCAATTTTACACAGGATTCAGTCCTTCCAATACTTAAGTTGTATAAATTCTCTTACTGATGAGAGCTTTCTCATTGAAATGAATGACCGTGCTCATGTGTAAAAAATTCGGTTGCATGATAGTGATTGAAGAATTGGGACCAATATATTTCAGAGAAAACACAACGGAAAGCTTCAATTGGGAGTCTGGATTTCTCTTTCCTCTCGTGACACTGATTTTCTGTTGATCTGGTGTAATATTTCTGAGGGCAAAATAGCCCTCATCCAGTCCCTGGAAGATTTCTTGCAGGAAAACAAATCTAGCAAATCTTTATTTAGAAAATGAAAACATTATTACCTCAAGGAACAAAGCAAAACTCAGAAATACCCACAGGAGTACAAGTGTAGAAAAATGCTAGTATGAAATCTCATCTTTCCCCTGGTCCCCCTAGCTTAGCCTTAGTGATGACAGCAATCCACTTACAGCATGCACTAAGACATGTCTGTCTTCATTTAGCTGTGCTCACTTGTGGTCACACTGCCATACTCTCTATGCAGATGGGAAATGGACGCATGGTTACAAAAAAATGTCTTTAACAATTTTAAATGCAGTGAATAATGAATCATTTCAGGCTCAAAATCCATAGAAGTTTCTCTCCCTTCTCCAGCCCCTTTCTACACATTCCCTCTGAATGAACCGAGCATTAACACTTGGGCACTATTGACTTGACATGATTCAGAGGTGGCTGGTTTGCATCAATATTTCTAAAATCCCTCTTATTATCTTGCATATGTCAAAGTGTGATAAGAAGAAAGAAGGATGAAGCTATTTATAATTCAGAATGACTGATACCAAAAGGTATTTAAAATCACATCACAGAATGTCAGAGTTTACTTTTAAATAAGCTTAAACAAAAGACACAGTTTGAAAACAATTAGTAAATCTGACAAAATTAACTTTGACCTTACAATCTTATAAATGCCAACACAACTTTTCTTCCAGTGTCAGTCTGCCTGTGTGTCTGCATGTGTATTTTCAGCAGTGCAGTAATTTCACAGCAGAGAGCCATACTGAGACTTAACTCTCAGGCAAGAATTATGCTTCCCTGCTCAGGAGCTCCCCTTGGGGGAATGTGCTCCCTTATGCTGGAAATCCATCTGTACAGACAAGTCAGATTAGTGCTTAATTATTTTCATTATTTCTGGTAAGCAGACATTTTCTCACAGCCCAGACTTTCAGTCATCTCCTCTCCTTTGCTCACAGAGGAGGATCTTTTTAGGTTTTTTCCTAATTTCTCTTAGTTTTGCCTCAAAAAAATCTCAAAACAACCAGGTGAAAATGTAAACTCTCTGCCTTCCACCCAGCCTGGGAATGGAGATTGTAAAGACACAAAAAAATATGCTGGTGAGCTTGTAAGTGTGCTAAGCCAGGAGGCAGTTCCCTTTTACCCTGAATGTATCAGTCCAGCCATCAGGACCCTAAGGCCAGTTGGTGCCTATGCTTTCTTCTTTTTGTGGAGACTGTCTGCAGAATTCCTTGGAGAGTACAGTTTACATGTCCTCTCCTAGAAGGAGACAGTCCTTTCTTTAGTCTGAGAACACATAGCCCATTCTGTATCTTGGCTGACCTTCATAGCTTTTTCTTACTGAGTTGATTCCTTGTCCAGCCAGTAGGCAGTAGAATCCAGTATCTTCCTGGTATTTTAGGGGTCTCAGTTATTTGGGATCTGGACTTTTGGATGATGCACATTTTTGCTTTCTGTGGTTCTATGCAGCTGTTTTTGTGTTACAGCTTCATTTCTAAGCCTGAAGACCAGGTTCATGCACCTGACAGTTTGTTTCAGTCCTGTCTTCCATCTGCATGCCAGCTACACAAAGAAGACATGGGTTGACAAGCCAGAGGGTCACCGAAGGGAATTCTTCAGTGGGGGAGCCCAGATCCCTGCCCCTGCAGTGGCACATTTCAGCACCCAGGGCTTGACAAAGCCCAAAAGCTATCGGTGAAATTTCTAGATGGTCTATGGAGCATCATGGCTTCACTGGGGGTAGATAGTGCCTGACCCTCCTGGTGGCCTTCTATAACAGAGGGACTGCAAGACTTGATAAAGGAAGAATGTTATCTACCTGGTCTTCCATAAGGCCTTTGGCACAGTCACAGTCAACAACTATATCTCCAAAGCGGAGAGACATGGATCTGAAGGATGAACTATTCAGTGTCTAAGAAATTGTCTAGATGGATGCAGCGAGAGAGTTGTGGTTGATGACTCTATTTCCAGATGGGGGCTGGTGAGAAGTGGTGTTGCTCAGGGCTCTGCCTTGGAACTGGTGCTCTTTAGCATCTTTACACAGACAGTGAGACTGAGTGCACCCTCGGCAAGTTTGCAGATGGCACAAATCTGAGTTGACATAACAGAAGAATGGGATGCCATCCAGAGGGACCGGGACAAGCTAGAGAAGTGGGACCACAAGAACCTCATGAAGTTCAATAAATCCAAGTGCTAGGTGCTGTGCTTAGGTTGGGGAAATTCTAGACGTGAGCACAGAATGGAAGAGAAACCATTGAGAGAAGCATTGTAGAGAAGGACTTGGGAGTTCTAGTGGATGAAAAATTGGACAGGTTGGTTTCCTTAACCTCAGATGCTAGGAAGAAATTCTTGAATATGAAGGCAATAAGATACTGAAGGAGGTTGCCCAGAGAAGTTGTGCATGCCCCATTCCTTGAAGGCCAATTCGGATGAGGCCCTGAGCAACCTGATATAGCAGGTGGCATCCTTGCTGTATCATGACAAAAGGATTGGAACTAGATGATCTTTAAGGTCCATTCCAAGTTAAACTGTTCTATGATTCCAGGATCATATTGCCCCGTTGTTTCAGCCAGAATCAAAAGACATGATGTTCTTTCAGTAGATTTTTACTGCGCTAACTCAGACTTAAAATAACTTTTTCCTTTGCAGAGGAATCTACCACCCATCTTTCTAGATTCTTACCTATATTCCCTCTTTCCACACTGGGGGATACCAACCATCTGCCGGTTGAGCTGTCTCTTGTCTGTCACAGATATATTTTTCAGCATCCTCCTAACATTTTGAAGTATATTCCTTGATTGTCACTCCTCCCTGTACATGCTGGTGAGATTACAAAAGATGTCTGGACATAATTTGTCCATTGCTGGCAAGCAAAATTTAAATGCTCCCACTTCAGTAGTCTGAGAACTCAGTTTTTGAATATGTCATGCAATTCATGCAATCCATGAGAACAAATTGCCAGTTGTGATTTGCAATTGCTTAAAAACCTACCCTTTTGCAAATTTTCCTTTAGTCCTGCTGGCAATTATATTCCTGACATCTTTAGATAGAAAGTAGGCTTCTATGTAAGTTCTAGAAAATTCAGTGTACAGACTATTTTTTTACAGTGTATTAATAAAGCTAAAGATTGATTAATATACATTTGTATGCAATGGCAGTCACTTATTAATGCTTTTGTTAAAAGTGCTATACCTCCTGGCTCTATTTTCAGAAGATAGCTCCAGAATATGGGTTTTCATTTTATAAGCAAAAAAAAGTCACCCTTTATGGAAATAAAAATGATTTTGAGAACCTAAACCGAAGTCTAATGGGTTGCCCTCCATAGCCTGGAGACAACACAGAATTACAGCCATGCTGTGTGAATCCCTTCATTCATCTCCATCTTTTCTTTGGCTTGCTCATTGTTATTTATTTACGTACTATGGGCCAGACTCTCTCCTGTGCCAGGGCTCCACTCAGTGCAGTTTGGAGATGGGTCATAAGGAAGTCATTACAACTCTCTCCAGTTTTGTGAGCACTCCTGCTCTGCACCATTTCCCCTGATTGCCAGGCAGTCCCAAGATACATCTCAAGTGATATTCTTAATGGTGCATTAGCTTCAACGTGACTTAGGGATATGCCAAATCTGTGGCACATGCTCTAGGTTCTGGCATATACAGCTGTAAATAAAAGTTGCCTGATTTTTGATCTTTACTGGTAAATTTTCTGAACCTTCATGGTGCTTGTATGTCACCAAAAATGGCTACACAGCCATATTTGATGAAGATACTTAATCTGAATAAAGATATAGAATTATATGCAGCCATCAGTGATGGAAAATAAGTCTCAACTCAGTTTGTTCAATACCTGGGGCTGATCAATCAATTGATCTGGAAGTTTTTAGGAACTTCTATGCAATACAAAAATCACTTGGAAAGAGAGGACTTTAGAAGGTACTTCCCAAATGAAAAGATTAAAAATTATGGCAAGATGGGTATCACTACTGAAAACCATTTTTAGTTTCCTTTCACTTGGCATCAAGCACCACTGCCCAGACTTTTCCCATCTGTGGGATGTTTGAAGAAGAGCCTTGAGAGCTGCTGCTGCATTCTGAGCTCATCCCACCCACTTCAGGCACTCCAGAGAGGTGTCTGGTCACCACAGACTCTCTCTGTAATTGGAGGAGAAACATATCTCCAGAGTGTGTCTGGCCACTTGAGATCATCACCTACTTTAAAGAGAGCTGAAAACAACTTGGATCCTAACATATGGATTGCTGTGAAGTGTCTAAGGTTAAGTGAACAGGCTTTTTAACTATTTACCTTCACGTATGAATGGTCTTGAAAATTAATGATTAATTTCACTCTATTAATTCCTTTCTGAATTAACTTGAATGTTTATTGATTTGATTGTTTATTGTCCCACAAATACTAAATTATTCTTGCAACACTCATGTTCAGTGATAGAACCTAATGAACAAATAGGGAACTGAGGCACCAGGGGTGGAAACATAAGTTTCCATGCTCCTTCAGGGTCCAGTGTGAAATTACAGAGTCCAGACTTTTCTTGCTCTTTTTTTCTTTTGTCCTTTCTGTCAGAGCAGACTTCTCTCTGACTGAAATTTTTCAGTGCACCTGCAGTGTCTCCTCAAGCATCTCTGTGCTAGAGGCTGGGGCAGAAACCATACACTTCCAGCAATTGTGTGTGAAGCTGGTATCGCAGGGATACAGTCCCTCGGTCAAATACAGTCAAATGAACCAAGGGACTGCTTACAGGGAATAGGGTCAGTGACTTGCATAGGGAGATGCACGTGTGCACATATGGACATGTGCCAACCCATGCACTTACCCACCAGCCTCATTTACTCAGAAAGTCTTGTTAAAACACTACCACGAATATAGCAACCTGTCACAAGGCACAAACACAGGGTACCCTAGCTGGAGTTTCCTGGACCACTGTGCTACTAGTGTTTTTTACTTTATGTCTGCTTGATACAGGAACAGATTTAAAAGTCCTTTTATGAAGTTCAGTTATGGAAGTGTTCCTACTTCAGATTTCAAAACCTCTGTGTGAAATATCACACTGTTAGCAATGTAGTTTAATGTGTATCTGAGTTTTGAAGACTTCTTTCACTGAATATACTTACTCTAATTGTGTTAACAAAGGGACAGGAGAACTAGTTGTTTTTCATTTTCCTTGTGGACTACTATTAGCTGCAGATAAGACAAATGCTTTGCCAGTGGGATCTAAGGCATTAGGACAGTAAAACTCAGTTTGCTTAGGTTCAACTCCACCTGCTGAAGTCTTCACCTCTTCTCTGCTGCTCCCCTTCTTCCAGGCACTCTTCCTTCTCCTGCATGACATTGTTTTCCAATCCACCATTGTTTTATTCTGTACATCTGCCCAGTCCAGAACCCTGAGACCTTCCTATATCTTCCCAGTTTCTTTTCCTAAATAGTCCTTGTGCACTGTGTCAACCCCTGGCTCCCCCCCACATCCTAAACCAATTTTCTAGTTATTGAATCTCAAGCTATTCTTCCAAGATCCTTGTCCAGTTTTCCTGCGACAGTGAGAGCCCAGAGTGCCATCCTGCAAATCTGGATCCTGTCTGCTGCTCAGATGATACCAGTCACGGTAAGGTGCAGGGATCAGCTAGTCTGTACCAGACCATTTTTCTGTGAAGAGGTCACAGAATCATGGAAACATAGAATCACTTAGAAAAGACCCCCGGAGATTATCAAATCCTACCTTTAACCAGACATAATTAGTAAGAATGAATTTCTGAAAAAATTTTATCTGCTAAAATCAAAGTCTATATTCAGTACACTTAGTCTGATTTTTCAAGGCAATAGAATCTTATTAGAAAATGATTCACACTTCATCAGCACAAAGGGAGCCTGTCCAAGCATGAATGCCTCCTGGAAAGCAAGGAAGCATTTGGGGAAGTAATCCACTAAGAAAAATACATTCAATCCTAGGATGAAACTGGAAACCGTGTCAGGCAATATCCATAAACTTAGAATTTCATATTAGATCAGTAATGCAGAATTTATGTTCAGGTGTTTTACCTTATTTTAGCCATCTCACCCAGATGCCCATTCTTAGGGCCAAAAAAGAGAAGCTGACTCCTCCAGAGTCATTAATCCTAGCTCAGGCAAGCAAACAAGCTAATCCCTCAGCCCAGCACAGAACCCTGAGCCAGGTATATTTCTTTTTGTGGTAACACTCCTCCTAGAAACCAGTAGAGATGAATATGAAAGTGTTTCTCAGGCTTACTCTTCCTGAAGGAAGCAATTGCCCCTAGCACAGCTGCTGCCACAGAAGCTGTGTCAGTCTCCACCAGCCCTGTGCTGCTGTTCATGCAAGTCACACATGGCTGGGTGATCCTGCAGGTATCATTAATAGTTTAGAAGAATTTTTTCCTAAGCTGGGAGAGAAACATTTTTGTTACCTGGAGTGGCTCCTAGACTGTAAATCATATAGTAACCCCATGTAAATGCCTTATAGGGCTTTTAATGAACTGCGCCCCATAGGTGAAAGCCAACAGCAATATTAGAGATGGTGTTTATTTTATAGCCTAGAAACTGCATTTTAAATGGTAGTCTAGGTTTATATGACAGTTCTATTAAATATAAAATAGACCCATTACAAAGAAACCCCTTTACATCTGCTTTTATCTGTGTCTAAATGGCATGCCCAGCTCTGCAATTCCTCAAATGAGACATTTTTAGAACTTTATTTATGTTACAGCCATAACAAACTAGCAACTAGAAAACTATAATGGGCACAAACGGCTAATAAAAATGAGATTGTTGAAAAAATACTTCTTAATAGCAATTTACAAAGGATCCTGATAAAACAGAACTGAGGCTGCCTTTCGCTGGAAGTTTGCCACTGCTGTAATCACAGCCATTTGGCAACAGGTACTCCCCCTCTTCCATCTTCTGTGACCATTTCCCTCTGAGGATGCTGAAAGCCAAGTACCCCAGGTTATTCCGCCACCCTGCCCTTAGGCAGTTGGTGCCTATGGATCCAGAGACACCCTCAAGGAGTTCTCTTTTCTCCCCTGCACAGCTCACCTGGAGGAGGAGACACTCAAGGGCTTTGTCACTTGCTCAGTGGGGAGCAGGGCAGCAAGGCACAGACTGTCCCAGGCGTGCAGAGTGGCCTGCCTCCTCCTGAAACCTGCATCACTGCTCGGATGAACTGATCTGTTTATACAAGCTGGCTAAGATGAGCAGGTCAGACTTTTTGTTTACAGACTGAAAACTATTTTGCCCTGAGCTCGGTAACAGCTCCCCAGGCAAAAGATTGAACTCATCTCTTCTGCAGGGCAAGTTTTGTGGGATTTTGACAATATCCATGTGGCCATTTGTGTGATGTTAGGACGAAACTTCCTACCACCCAAGGAAAAGAGGCCTTCTTCCAGATGTGCACTTGTATGCAGCAGACCTTCTCACTAGCCAAGGGAGGCAAGGGCAAGACAGAATGTTCAAGTAAAGGTCAAAGTCCTTGGTCTGAACTCATTGCAGGTAGTGATGAATATCCTTGAATATGAATTGATGTCCTAACCAGTCCAGTGTTGTATCTATGTAAGGAGGAAAAGTACCTCCTAATGAGATTTTATAACACACAGACAAGAACAAAATTGAGAAAAAATTCAAAATGTTTTGAATGAACAGTGGCTGAAAACACTATACAGTGCATTAGAAAGAGGATGTGATACTGAGGTAAAAAAAAATACAGTAATTTCATGAATATAAGCCGCACCTTTTTCCTTGAAGAATCCAGCCTACCCCAGTAGTGCGGCTTATATTCAGGTGTGGCTTATCTATGGACAAATCCCAGCAAAACGCCAACCCGGAAGTGAGAGCCGGCTGGGGAGGGCACCTGGGGCTGCCTTTAAAGGCTTCCCTGGTCTATGAAAACTGTTGCAACTTGAGCACCTGACACCAAACCCAGCTGGCAGCGATTCTGTTACTAATTTGTTACTTTGTTACACATGGATCCTCACTTAAAAAAAATAAATAAAAAATAAGTGCAGCTTATATTCAGGTGCGGCTTATATATGGACAAATCCCGTGGTCTTCCCGGCTACCAGGAGGTGCAGCTTATAATCAGGTGCGGCTTATAATCGTGAAATTACTGTACATCCTGTCACCTAAGACATACACTGGAAGTTGAGTGTTCATGACATTACCTCGGGCTTACAGAGTGAGAGATTGTTCAAACTCCATGCAAAGCAAGATTTAAAACAATGTGGGAAAACACTTAGCCAGCCTCTTCAGCCTTCCTACCTACCAGAAGTACTAGAAATAACACCCATATACCAGGAATCTCAACCCAGCTCCCCCCGATCAGACTTACATCTTTCTGCAGTCTTGCACTCTTAACTCATTCATCATGCTTGCTCCTAGTTTACTTTGCAATGAAGGCTATACATTATGTCCTTAAAAATTCTTTTTTTGCCTCAAACAGATTCAGCAGGATAGCCTGAACTGTCTGAGACTGGTGTAATGTGCAAAATAGAGCATACAGAGGCACAAAAGGGACTTTGAAAATACAGGTACAGGTGGATATGCAGTATGCACACAGGTTCAGGTATAAATGCAAATGATAGATATTTGGTACACTGTGAGGCTGTATCATTGCTGGGATTTGCAAAAGCTCAATTTATTACAACTCTGTGGCTGTCAACATGCAGAGTTAGCCTTGACATAAACCACCTTTGGATTTTGCACTGAAAATGAAAGATTTTACCAAAGACTAAACAAAGAGAGAAAAATGCTTCGTAAACTCCCAACAAAATTATGACAGCAAAAATGGCAGCATCTGTTTAAGGCTGGGCTAGACACAGCATGTGGATAAGCCTTCACTGTGGGTAAAAGGGCTTTCACTTTCAATACAGACAAATGCTTTTCTTATTTTCTTGTAGTTTTTGTTTATTTATTGTTTGTTGTTGTTGTTGTTTTGTTTTAATCTGAGAACCAAGGATATTAACATAGACATTTCCCCTAAAAAGATTAGCTAACATGAACACTAGTATAGTTTCATAGTCTGTTGACTGATACAGAAACATAGACCCCAGTTTATTTGAACTGATCCTAAAAGAATTATCAAAATAGAAAGAGTAAGGAAAATTTGGGTTTCTTTATTCTCTGGGGTAGCTGATAAAAATACTTCTATGAGCAAGATAAGTAAGATCTGACCCAAAGAAACACATTTGGCAAATTCATGGAAACCGGAAAGTCAGTAGTAGCTACTGAGAAATCATAGTTATATTTTTAAGTTGTCCTGCTGAGGAGTGCCTTTAACCACATCTCCCCTCCCCTTTCTGTCTCCCCCTTCTCCCAGACTTTTGTCCCAAGTACTTAATTGTGAGTAAAATATTTGTACTGGGAAGACATCAAAGGCACTGATTTTAGAAATTCGATTTTATATAGCACAAGACCCCTGAACTTCAGAAAAAGTTCATTTCGTCAACTATCACTAATCATGTGTGAACCTGGTACTCTACCAACTAAAACACAGTATTATGAATAATGGATTTCCTCCCCATCTGAAGTTTAAGAGTAATTACAAATATGGATACAGGCAATGATCATGCTTTGCATGATCCTCTTTTCTGCTTTGGCAAGAAAGTGCAGAAATGAGCTGATACCTCTGCTTTGGAAAATGGGTAGCCTGCAAAGTCAAAAAGTGTAAAGGAAATATTAAATGAAAATTTGGGGTTTTGGGTTTTCTTGTACATCTGTTCTAGCTGTTACATTTTTGAATCTTCCTCTTCCACTGTTCATCTTCAAAGCCCCACTCAAATTATGACATTAAAAGGTGCCAGGTCCCTTCTAGAAGAGAAGAAAGGCCATTTTCTCCTATTTCTGTGGCAGAAAGAGTGCTAACACTTTAGGGAATGAGCCTTTGGTATGATCAGAATATTTTCACCTTTACTTGAATCAGTGTGATTAGAAGGTGGGAGGTTGACCCTGAGATAGGAACTGCTGCATTCCTGCTGCCTTCAGCAATGCAGAACAGCTACTTGGAGACAGAGAAATGAGATGCTTTTGGAAACATCCATCCCTGTCTAAGAGGAGCTTTCCTCCTCCTTTTTCAGCAGAAGAAACATTTTATGCTATGGACACATACAGAGCATGAGCTTTCACTGGCTCATAAAATTGTGTTTAGGACAAGAGTAGTCAGATCCAACATCTCAAAATCATTAGAATGTGGACCAAAAAAAGCAATTAAAAATTAATAGGGCCATACCCATTAATTAGTGAAAAGATAGTTGTACAAGACTACTGAAAAAGGAACAGTAGTGATTTAAAGTAAGTATTTCATTAGATGTTGGAGTCATATTTTCAATGTGTAAAGAGTTATCTCTTTCTTGGATGACAGAAATAAGAAAAATCAGTAGTGCAAGAAAGAAAATAAGTCAGTAACTGCAGAAAGGAAAATATTGCTCAGTTCTTATCTGTGACAAGCTGGTTTTCAAATGAAATCCAAACAAAACTGGTCTCAGAGACATAAAGGCATAATTCACAGTAAAACCAAAGGAAAAATCACGTATCCCCTATAAACATACCCCATGCCCATCAGAAATGAATGGCAAAATCAGGTACCTGCTGGGCCACGTGAGGATGGCAAATCTCTCAGCAGGAATGGGAGTTTTATTGGTGACCAATTTCATTTATTCTGTCATATGCTGTTGTGGATCTCTCTAATTGCATATTTATGAGTGTTTTACCATTAATATCAGCCAGAACACATCTCCTGAGAATTTGTAACTACATGAAGAAAATTACGCTCTTCATTCATTTCCCAAGTCACAGTTTTGTTTATATTGCTTTAGTGATCATCTCTGGAGTGTATGCTTGGGTATCTTCTACAAATTCAAACTATGCTATAACAGTCCAGTTCAAAGCAAGAGCCTAGAATGAGACATTTTGGTTAACAATTGTCGCTTTTGTTTTGTGATGTTTTTCCATTCTGAAAGTGTTCATGTAGGATGTGCATCGATATTTTCAATGTTTTCCAGTTCTGGACCCCAGAAATTTCTCTTATGAAAATATGAATAGTTGCATAAACAGCTTAAGCTGTTTCTTTTCGCTATGGGCTTGGTTTCCATACCTACAGTAACTTTCTTCCCTCCAGTTCTTCAATAATTTTCTCATTTCATATTAAGCCCAGTCTTATACTGGTAATAAACAAACCTTAAAAGACTCAAATTGCATTTATTTGACTTTGAATATATACCAGAACCTTTTTTGTCTAGAGTTCTTGAGGAAAAAAAGTAGGTTGTCTCTTGGTTAACAAACATTTGGGGAAATTGCATCAGTCTTCTTTTTCTTTACTACAAAATGCAGTAAAAAAATATTTCTGTCACTTGAAGTTCATGAAAGGTTATTCCACCCTCCACTTCCGAATTGCTTCCAATCATCTTATTTTTAGAAACCAGGACTAGAATAAGAAGAATAGTTTCATGCATATGCAACAATTTGTACAAATTCTCCTCACAAATTCAAGATTTTTGAAAAAAGCTGGACATGAAGATTGGTTGACCATTAAAGAAGGCATTTGGAATTAAGCCAAGCCATTGTTTGACCACATTACCAAAATAAGAGAATGAGCAGACTGGTATGCAATTTTATTCTAAACTCTTAAAGAGGATACAAGTTGTAACCACTTCAAGTGATACAGAATGAAAATGGTCTCTAAGTTCTTCCTTCTTTTGAAATTGCACTTATACTGAAAACTTTTAAACAAATATTTTGTTTATAATATATGCAAGTCAACCAACTTCTCTCCTAGGAGATCAAGGCTTATTTAAGGTCAAGAAAAAGTTGTTAGAGAAAATAAAGAATGCAGTCTAGAAAGAGCAAATCTCTTCACCTGCGTTTATGCAGTTGAAATTAAATTTAATCTCTCCGGATTCAAAGCACTGTTTCTAACTCCTAGGTAGAAACTGGGGGGTGCATTGGTCACAGTGAGGCACCATAATGTGAAGTAATCACAGAAACTGTCCTGTGAGTTTGGTCCTGCTGTGCACTTTAGGGCAGAGCCTTTATGGCTGCATGTTAAATCCTAAACACAACTTTTTTTAAGGATCTGGCTTTTTCACACAAGCACAAATAAGCTTCCTCAGAGATGTCTGGTAGCAGTTGCCCTTTCCTGGATACCCCAGCGATGTTCTTTCAAATTCCAGCTTAGTTTTCAACTAGATTATAGATGAACCCCATAGGATTGTTTGGCTGAACATGATTTGAGCTCCAGCAGAGTACTTGCTGGCTCTTGCTTGCGCTCTGTCAAACATCTCACAACTATTTGTGTTTTATGCAATCCAACCAGATGCTACATGGTCATCCCTGCAGGGCAACTGTGTCACCAGCTGAGGCTCACAGCCTGACTGACTTCATGGTGGCTGTCAGATTGTCAGCATCTCCTGCTTCTCACCACTTCACTTTTTCTCTAATGGTAAAAAAAAAATTAAAAAAAGTAATAAAATAAAAGGTCTTGGTGACTAGCTGGGTAGCTGGGGAAGATAATAAACATATGAACTCTTACCTCTCCTCCCAAAAGATGCAAACTAAACCACCCATTGATCTGGCAGGAACTCACTAAAAAGCCAAAACCAAGAGCAACAAATTATTTAAAACATCTGTAAGTGACTTCAGCTACAATATATGAGAGGGTTTTCTGTGTCCCAGATAGCCCTGAGTTCAACTTTCACCAAAAACCGAGGATTGCTCCAGGGTGAGAACCACCACCTCTGCTTGAATAACTTGAGGCATCAGGGGTTCAGGGTTCATGCACTGAGGTGTTGTTGTCAGTTTATGCAAAAAAATCCTGCTATCCTCTGAGTCACCGAGCAATATTCTCTCCATAGGACTATTTTTAGAGTTTCAGAAGGTAATGTTGAAGATAAGATGGCTGTGTATAGAGAAAGATTATATTCCAATAATCACTTCAAAGAGAATGGGGGGGGGAGGGAAGGCATGTTTCTAATTTCTATACAAAAACAAAGGAAGTAATTTCTTTCAAGGCTTTTTATTTGTTTTTTTCAAATTGCACAGTGCTCAACTTCTAAAATAATAATCATTCTTGACAGCCATTTAATAATTGTTAGTGATCTATAGCTTTATTATAAAGTACTCATCTAATGATATATTTCTTTTACCCTAAGGGCCAAGTACAAAGCAGGGAAATTATCTCGGCGATACTTTTAATAACTTCCTGTGGGATTGCAAACTCTGGCTGAAGCTGTCTCTGCAAAAGAGTTAATCATGTAATTTCACAGATTAGACAACACAGGGTTACTAATGAGAAACTTCAGTTCAGTGATAAACTCTTTTTTTTTTCCGAGAATATTTTGAGAGGCCTGTAACCTTTGGCTGACACCCAACGAGGCTATTAGTTTAACCATGGGATGCACTACCAAATGTACAAGAGTCAGCAGAACTTTTCCTTCTGAAAATTGCTCGTAACTTTCTGTGAAGAAGCCGTCGAAAACCCAGAAAGAATAGACGGAAGGGAAAAATCAGGCAACGAGGGGCTGACTTATTGGCTTCCGATAACTGGCATGGCTTCAGCTTCCAGTTTCTTTTCAACAATGTCCGCTCACTATAGCAACCCCAGATCCCATTTAAATGTCATGCTGCCCTCTGTTCTATAAACATGTATCATCCATCACTAAATATTTAGATCTGAATTGTTGGAGCTGAGTTCTGTGCCAGGGGTAAGGGGATTAATTCCTTTCAAGGCCCTCACATGATGGATTTTTCACTGAAGTAAACATCCGAGAAGAGCTCACACTACGGCCATAAAATATATAAATAAAGTTTAAAGTTTAATTAAGTCAACATTATTTAAAGTGGTTGTCATATTTTATGGTGAACTCTCTGTGTTTATTTTGTATGACTCCTCATAAATAGTCTCTCCCTTTCAGACAAAAGGCACGGCTGGGTTAAAGTTAAGGGTCCCATGCATGGCACGGGAAGGAGGATCTACTGGGCTGGGGGATCCAAACCGCTCCCTATCGGGTCCTCTGCTATCTCGTGTCTTCCTAATGAGCTGAGATGTTGTGCAGACACAGGGCAAGCATGGTGGAGCTCACAGCAGACGTACCAGAGGGAAGTCCTTTGGGTGGCTATCTGGCCTTGGCAGAGGAAGAGCCTCCCCAGCCCTGTCCAAGGCAGCAGGGAAGGAAATGGGGCCAGGAGGGGGAAGGTCAATCCCCCAACCCCACCAACAAGGGGACTGTACCATGCACTGGGAGAAAGCCGGCACTGCTCCCCTCCCTAAACAAGTCTCTCAACCCAACAAGGTGTATGTCCAAGAGGAAAATTGTATAATGTCATTATGTGACCAATTGTTTGGAACAGAAAAAGTAGTTATCAAAGTGATTGTTAATCAGTGCTGTCCTGTAGGGACGTCTTGTAATGCCCTCATAAATATTTCTAGATAATTAGCTAAGCAACCAGTGAGAAAGGGTGAACCAAATGCTCAAGCTCCAGGTCAAACTAGGGAAAACCTTACATTCAACTTCTGCATTTCTTTCAACTGCCATGGGCTACTCCTGCCCACAGTCTTTGCCTCTGCTGCCCATCTCTATGTCAGCATGACTTACATCCCAGTTAAGGGGCTTGTTATTGGAACAAAACTGTTGTGAGATGCTCATATTCTTGAGGGACATGTGCAGTGTAAGTTTGAGGCCTCTTTTATCTCTCTTTTTCTCAGGATTTTTCTCTATCTGTGAAAAAGGACTGCATCTGTCCCTGAAAGGGGACTGCAAACATTGCCAGCACGGTAGACTTCAAAGGCAGAACTAGTAGCAGAGGTATTAGCTGTGACAGGAGTTTGTTGCTGTTTTTCTACGAGACTGAGAACAAGGCATTTGGTATTTCTTATTCTCACTAATGAATCTGGAATAACCATATTTTATCTTGTTTAAGCTGCTTCAACTGTAAAGTTCCTGTGACAGGGCTTGTCTTTTACACTGTGTATGCAGTGCTCACACCAAAAATATCCAGTCTGGAAATAATCACCTATAGCTGCTATTGTGCTGCAAACACTGGAGCAGGAGAAGAGGTTATTTCCCCTTTTGATTCCAGTTATTTCTCTCAGAACAATTTTTTTTGCAGACGTGTGAGAAGAGACAATAAAAAATGGAGGTGGATGTTATTCCTGTCCCTATGTGCACTCATTCCTCTGGTACTTATTTATGAAGTAAATATGTGCATGTGTATGCATGTCTGCATATGTACATGCACACATACACTTTATTTATTCTCAGATACCTGTGTTTTACCCATGAACATGGACATGTTCACTCAGACTCAGAAGCACAGGTCATGCAGTGTTCGTGCGGGGAAATGCAAGGCATGCTTTATCCAGACAGAACACATGCAGAAATACAGACTAAAGTGAACTGGATTTACCAGACAGTAAATTCTCTTTCTAGCAAATGAAGCCACATGATGAAAGATCCCTCTGCTTTCATTCTATATCAGTACTCATTATGCTGCCCCAAAATCTTTAGCATTAGGTAAAACGATCATGCTGAAGGTAGTAAGAAATTTAATGAGGTCTTAATCTGCATGACAGGTTAAAAGCTATGAGAGTTTCTAAGGCTCTATGTGGTATAAATGGAGTGCAAACTAATATTATTTGATAAGATAGGAAGAGGCCCAGCTGAAGGGAGAGCATTTTCCTACAGGCTTTGGACTTAGGCAAGAAGGGAAATTGTTAAAACTGAAAAGATGCAAAGAGAAAAAGAAAGAAAGAAAGAAAGAAAGAAAGAAAGAAAGAAAGAAAGAAAGAAAGAAAGAAAGAAAGAAAGAAAGAAAGAAAGAAAGAAAGAAAGAAAGAAAGAAAGAAAGAAAAAGAAAGAAAGAAAGAAAGAAAGAAAGAAAGAAAGAAAGAAAGAAAGAAAGAAAGAAAGAAAGAAAGAATTGAAGTTCAAAGTAAAAAAAGAAGTTTCAGAACAAGTAAACTGTTTTGAAAAAAAATATAGAGAGGGGAAAATATTTAATTTGTATTTAATTTAAAAGCAGTAAGGATTTGTTTAAAAACAGTTAAGGAGTAGTAACTAAAAAGGTTAATAGTGGTCAAAAGTCACTATTGCTAATTTTAATGGCACGGAGAGAAATTCAGCTGGTGCAAGGAACTAGCTCTAAACTTACTAATTTTCTAAGTCCTGTCCCCTGCATTTGTTAGCCAGCAAAAGTGGCTGACAGGGCCTGAGGCTTCCTTTCTGAGCAGCCAGAACTGGGAAATGGGAGGCATATTTGATTGCTCCAGCATTTGTCACACAGAATGTTTATTGCCACATGCAATGATTTTCATGTCTCATAATGTCTGCTGCACTTCCCTTGAGGAGGTTCCCATTTGTGGGAACATGAAATCACCACTCTGGGGCTCACACACTGGGAAAGTCCTACAAAAAGGACTAAGCAGGACTGGCATGCAGGCATTGTTTTAGCCTCACTCCCTGACATTGGGATGGATTTAGATCCTAACCTGCTGGCTGCACTCCTGACAAGTTGCGTTTTAATATATCACTCTGGCTTCCAAAGGTCAACCAGATAAGCCATCCATAAAATGTACTATTAGTGTTAAATTCCTCTCTTCCCAACTTGTCCCCCCACCTATGGTGTCAGCTGCTTTGGCAAATAGCACAGCAAAGGCATGGTGTGTCTCCTGCACATATGAATGTAAAAACTCTGCCACTTAGATTTTATCCCCAAACACCTTGAAAGCTGAGAGCACAGTAAAGTACTAATTCCATTTCTGAAATACTAGAGGTAGGAAGCAAATATATTTGCTATTGATACGGACAAATATATGTGCTCAAAGTAAAACTAAAACCAAATTCTATTTTGCTTGTACTTTTAAGTAGGTGCGTGGAATTTGCAGGAAAACAAATATCATTTCTGATAAGTCAAAAGTTTTTTCCTTTTGTGGCAGATGATAGATATGCCAATGCCTTGATCAATTAAGGACAAGTATCTGCTAAGAGAACAATCTCCTGGAAAGGAGGAAGAGTTCAAGTAGTTGTTTTTAATTACAGGAGCATAAAGCAATGAGATGGGGAAGTGGTGATTAGGAAGACTCTTTTTTCAGTTAATATTGAATTTATAAAGCTGTGTGAAATAGCTCCAGTGAGGAAGACTGATGACATCTTGTCCTGGTCAAGGGATTCATCATGGATTGGATGAGAAAGGAGTATGTCTGGGAAAGCTTATGTATGGACATTAGCTCTCAGTTTGGCATAAGTGTTTGTTGGCTCTGCTGTGGATATTAGCTTTTTCTTTTTTCTTGACCACAAATGTGCTCATTGTCAAACAGGCTATATATATTTGTGCAGAAATGTTTATTTTTGACAAATCAACAGTTTATGACAACAAAATAAAACAAAAAAGCATTTTCACTGGTGAATTCTTGGGCAGCCCTTGCAGTCAATGCTCCTAGAATTGCCTTTACACCACCAAATCATTCCTACAAGCACAAATATGCAGTTCCAGCAACTTAATGGAATTTGCATGTGTATGTCAAGGGGCAGAATTTGGCTCTTGGTCTAAAACACAGGGAACACTTTTTAAAGAGAAAGCCATTTAGCAGTGATGTAAGTCTTTGCAGTTTCCCTGTTTCGTCTATGCAATATTCCAGGTTTATAAAATGGTATGGATATGTGGAATGCATTTATATTTGGTGCAACTGCCTAATGAGCCAGTCGATAATATCCCAGTTTGCTGACATTTCCAAAACTGTCATCCCTCAATTGTAATCCTTTTGTTCCAATAAAAAATATTGTGATTCTCTGTGCTCAGATTGTTTCTGATTTCACTGCTTTCATGCCAAAGGGAATTCCAGTGATTTCAGCAAAGCTACCCTGGCACAAAACTCATGCAGTGTACTAGTAAATCAGACTTTGGAAGGAATCCTGGTCTACTGAACTGAGCAGGAATTTTGTCATTGATTTCCAGGGAACATTTCCTGTGGAATAAGAACATCTCTTTGTGTAGATGTAAAATAATAATATCAGATACACACTGTATAAGTAGTGCTTTATGTTTCTCTATACAGAAACAACAGAGAACTTTTAATCTTGATTCTTGATTTAATTCTCACCAGTAAGTGCACTTTGGGCTACAAATATATGTGGAGAATTCATCCAAAAAGGTATAAACAAGAGGTATAAGCTTAAGTCTTATACAAGGCATGCTGAAGTCAAAGCTTGGTGTGGCTGACCTAGATATTTCTTCAAGAGGAGTGTGAAAATAAACAGTGACATGAAGTGTTTGAGTTTTACTTGTTTTTTGGCAAACAACCTGGTCTTGATTCACCTCTCACTTAATTGTATAAGTGCTACAAATGATAAGGTCAGATCTCATCATCTGGAAATAATAGAAGAATGAAAAAAAAATACTGTGGAAATCATAAAGAATTCTTGACCATGAGAAGGCAAACTTGTAGTTTATCAGTTTCTGGTAAGGACTGGCCTTCTCCAAGGTAGTGTAAGGAGATCCTCTGGTGTACTTTGAATGTATTTTTTTTTCTTTCTATCTGTGAGCAGATACTCCCCACATGTGGGGAATAAGAGCAGAGAAGAGCTCATGGAGTGATTAAGAGCTCATTGAACAGCCCCACCACAGGGCCCACAGAGCATCCTGTCTTAGAAGAAGAGACTGGAAGATCTTGGCACAGGTCAGCAACATAATAAAACCTAAAGGAAGACAAGGTTACTTACCACAAATACACAAGAAGGAAGAGGAAAAATACTAGAAAGAGAAGTTTAAACAGATGAAAAATATTGTCACAAGCAGAAATAGTTATAAACAGTCCAGGAATTAATTTAGTCTTCAAAGAAGAAAGTGGTTTCTGGGTCAGGTTTACATTAAGGCAGCAGATAAAATGGGAAGGTTCAAGGTGAAGCTGGTAAGTTTGTGCTCTGACCGTAGAAGATGGGGCTTGTGAGAATGAAGAGTCACTCTGTGGTACAGGGCAAACCTTTTAGTCTCAAGTTTCTTCTCTAAATCAGGAATTGTTCTCCTATTTCAAAAAGCTGGTAATAAGGAAGCGTTATCATCTCCTCCCCTATGAAAAATCACTTTAGTGACTTTGCCCTGATATCTGTGTAGCCTCAGAAAACCTATCTGCCACCAGAGGGGTGAGGAATTCTTAAGGAAACAGGTATGTCCCACACACATCCATGCTCCACTCCTCCCTGTGTCTGGGATGCCTCATATAAAAAGTGTTGACAGCTGCAGTAGGGATTTTACAAGAGATACCCATTCATATTCCACAAGGACCAAAAGATCCACATGGGAATATTTAATATAAACAGTAATAGTTTCCCACATCTTTGTTTAGAAAATAGCCTGAGGATTTCTAAACTTTAGAATTGTATTTATTCCAGAAGAATGGTTTCACTTATAGCTGTATAAATCTTTCCCGTACTTAAATGTAAAGGAAAGATTGTTGCTTATGTCTGAATATTTAAATACAATATTACAACACATAGTCATACTGCCATACTACTGCCAGGTAGTACAGGTAACTCTCACCTCATATAGTTTTACTTTACAGTCAAGGCCTGGTCTGCTGGGACATTATCTGTCTACAGTGAGTCCTGCCAGACTTCCAGGAAACACAGGGCGGGTTGTTTAATTTTCTTAATAAAATAAATAATTGTAAAATATTTCCCTGAGATTTCAATATTGGACTTGCAAAGAAGTCTAGAGCTGAGAAATGAAAATCCTGCTTCTAGGCAGGCTGGGTGGGTTCCTGATCCCAAGACCAGACTGTGGAGTTCAGTACTCTGGAAAGCCCAGCCTTGCCACTAAGTGCCCAAGAAGGAACTGTTAAATACCCAACTCTCTGGAGAATCTGCTCCAAAGCATCCAAAAGGCCATTTCTCTTAGCTTGCCTTTGAATATTTAATTAAATGCGTTTTTGGCCTACTTAGCACTTTTATACATTCCTAAGGTCCTTAATAAAGCCTGCTGCTATATCGCTCTTGTCACTACTGGAATTACCAAATGTAGGGGAGGGGAGCTAAAGCTATATTTTTGTTAAGAGATAGCAGCACAGCACTGCTGGCTTCTAGCACTTACATGTCAGGCTGGGAAATAGCTATGAGACTGGAGTACCTTTATTTCCTTCTTTTTCCTGCTGATTTCTGAGATTTAACTGGTTGTACGTGTCAGCTCTTCTTCGCAGCCATGTGGGCTAGAGTGCACCAGATATTAACAATTTCTGGATAGTGGAGTGCTGTGTATCAAGTATTCTTGAGTCATCCTCCCCCCCCACACACATATATTAGTATTTTGACTTTCCATTTTTGTATCTATACCCTCAGTTTAGAAGTGCTGGTGCTCTTTCCTGACACATTGAATATTTGTGTCCTGTTGTGTTCTTGGAAATAAAAAGGATGGATGAAAAACAGAGGGCATAAACTGCTGCAAAAAGCAGTGCCTGTTCTTTCACACTACTCATCTTCAGGAAATAACTGATACCTGAGTTAACAGTAGGAAATTTTGCTAAAATTTCCAGCCCGTGAATTGTGAGCATGGAAAATTTCAAACAAATTTAAGAAATCATAACCCTAACAGCTGTGTGAACCTGGCAGGTTTTGTTTTTGTTTTTTTTTTTTTTTAAAGTCATAGTGCTCCTCATATTCATTTAGCATGATTTCAAGAAATTACTGATGACATAGATTGTTAAGTGTGTGTTACAGATGGCATAGGGTGGCCAGTGAGCATGGTACCATCCAGTTTAAGGGAGAAATACAGAAGCAGAAGAGCCAAGCACTCTTCTGTTTGTAGTTCATGAGACCATTGCAAAAATAAAGGGATCACTTGTTTGAAGTGTGAGAGAGAGGGCTCTTTTACAAGCTTGCTGACTGCTGGATTTTCTTTCTAGGAGTTAATAGAAATATCCTGCTCTAGGCTCAATTCTTTAATGTCAGGAGGAAGGGAACAGAGGTATTAAGGCATAAAGAACCTTTTCCACTCCAGAGAGCCTAGAACTACTTTCTCCCTTTCTACACAAATTATATGCTATGTTCCCAGACACATTAAGGGAAAGCAGGAGGATGATGGGTGTCTTCCCTCACCAGTGCAGTCTTTGAAAAGAATTACATTTAAGTAGGTTACCTCTACTTAAATTTAAACATTAGTTCATTCTTTATGAACAATGCCTCAATTTTTGTAAAAAACAATGTTTTATATTAAGAGGATCAGAAATTCTTTCTTGAGCTTTCATACAAAGGATGCATTGTTCTGATTTATCCATTTCCTGGAATACATGAAAGACAGAATAATACCGCTTTTTGGTATTTTCTAAGAGCTAGGAAAAAACCCAACCCAAACCAACAAATAATCTAAGTCTATTCAGTTAGATGTTTAGATTCATTACCTAATGTCAGAGTTTGGAGAAAAGAGTTAATTTCCAATTTATTAATATTTACTTTTTCAGTAATCAAGAGTATCATTAGTGCCAAAAGAAAAAGCCAAAAATATAAGAAAACATTTACTGAAGGGGCTACTTTGTAAAGCTTGGTCAGTGTTGGAAATAACTGGTGTCAAACTTCCTTTGTGAACTGAATCACAGCAAATATATTCTCTTGTTCTAGTTGTTTCGTCTTCTGAAATTGTGATTTAACTGTAATTTGCAGTGGATAAAGTATTGTGTGCTCAAGACTAATTTTTCTTGATCATGTTCGTGACAAAATTTTCATAACTGGGCTTGGCTACTTTGATTGGTTTTATGCTTCTCTTTTGCAGCCTCTCCCCTTATTCTGCTCTCTGCACTATTAACATCTTTTCTTCCAAGCACACCAATATTTATGGCATGTTCTAAAGGACAGTGTCCCTTAAAAACATATTCATAAAAGTTAGTACAATCCTAAAGTACAATGAGTTCAAAAGAAAAATAGTCTGGAAATGAGCTTTAAGATGAATACTTTAGAGTCGTTATCTGAGGTACACTGGCAGTCTCTAATGAGACATTTGTAATTTAATTCTGTCATGGAGAAACTATAAATTCCCCCAGAGCCCACATCCAAGTTGTTTTTATAATGAAGATAAAGTAACTCACATACCAAAAATCTTTTGAATATACTATAACTTCTTCCAAAAAGATAAAGAGGGCCTATATCCTATTTATGTCACTACACTCAATTGCATAACAGAGCTTACAACAAGTTAGGATGGAGGGCAAGAGTCAGTCTATAATAATTTAATACTCTATGATTCTTTACATTTCTCTTTTAATCACACAATAATTTGGGGGGAGACCAGTTCATATCAATACTAGAAAAGGAGAAGAAAAGTAACAGGATTGCAAGTATTCTAAAGAATCTTTATGAGAGATTATATTGTGTTTGATATTTTCTCCAGGGAAAGAAACATTCTAATTCTGCATGACTAAGCCACTCCTACATCAGATTTGTATGGCTTTGGATAGACATCTTTAAAGATTGCTATATCTCAATTAATACCAAAATGCTGCCTATTCACTCCAAGTTCCTAAATAAATTAGGGCAAGCTCAACTTTCAGATATGGAAATAGCTTGTGCAATTCACCCACTTGGTCATAACAATAAGCCCTCTGGGTCCCTCAGCTGGAATGGTGTATTTACTTCTTTTGCAGATTTAAGCAACTTTTTAATGCCATACTTTTTTTTATTAAATTCTTCAAGAGATAATCTCCATAGTTCCAACTTATTGGGGCAACTTCCTCAAGCATTGAAAATTACAGCAATTTCACAATTATAAGCCTCACTTGAATATAAGCCGCACTTCCGGGTAGCTGGGAAGACCACGGGATTTGTCCATATATAAGCCGCACCCAAATATAAGCCGCGCCTTGTTTTTTGTTTTTTTAACTCTGCGCGGCAGAGGGGGCGGGGCGCTCTGGCTGGGACCCACACTGCCCAGCTTCCCAGCGGCAGGGGCCAGCCCGCCCTTGCGCACCCCCTGTTCCCGGTTGTCTCCCTGCTCTCAACGGCTCCCGGTGGCACAGGGGCCGGCCTGCCCACTTGCAGTCGCTGTTCCCGGCGGTCCCACACTCCTGGCAGCTCCCGGTGGCACAGGGGCCGGCCGGCCCACTTGCAGCCCCCGTTCCCGGTGGTCCCACGCTCCCGGCGGCACGGCATGGCAGCCCCGAGCAGCGGCACAGCGAGACAGCACAGCCCCGTGCCAAGCAGAAGTGCGGCGGCCCCGACCGGCACTGCTCCCCCACTGGACAGCCCTGCCTGGCAGCAGTGGCAACTGTCCCCCCATGTCACTACAACCTCCTGTCAAGCAATTGTAGAGATAAACAAGGTCTCCCTGGAGCCTCCTTTCTCTAAGCTAAACACTCCAGCCTCCTCAGCCACTCCTTGTAGGATTTGTGCTCCAGACCCTTCACCAGATCTGCTGCCCTTCCTTCTCTGGACATGGCCCAGCCCCTCAATGTCTTTCTTGAAGTGAGGGGCCCATAACTGAGCACTTGATTCAAGGCGTGGTCTCACCAGTGCCAAGTACAGGGGGACAATCACAGTGGTTGTCCTGCTGGCCACACCGTTCCTGATACAGGCAAGATAGCATTTTCCTTCTTGGCCACCTGGGCACACTGATGGCTCATGTTCAGCCAGCTGTTGATCAGCATCCCCAAGTCCGGTCCCCTCCTGCTAGGCAGCTTTCCATACACTCTGTCCCAGACGTAGAATTGCAATGGGTTGCTGTGATTCTCTAGGGATATATGAAAACTGGCCAGGAAAGATTACAAAGCTTTGACAATTTTGATGTGATTCTTCAATGCCTAATACTTTGTGGAGTCATGTACAGGCCTGTACAAGGAATATGGAAGCTGAGGAATGCAATAATGACTGTATTTCATATCAACTTTTTAGCAAAAATAGAATATCCATTCTAGTCAGCGCAATGTGTTAGGGATCACATTGCAAATAGCTAAATGAAAATTTTACAGGAAGTTAGACTAGACAATAAAATTGCTTCTTCAGGCTTTAAATAATCTAGGATCATTGCAGTAAATATCTGCATTGGGTTCAAGCAAATGAAGACAAGTTGTATTGCAGCTGGAATGGATAGGAATTTGCAGGAAATACAATCTAGTATACACCAGAAAAGGAATGGGTTGTTTCAAATAAAAGTTTGTGTGACTTGTTACTAATTCCAAAGAAAGAGGTTACAGCTTGCAGATGAGGCATGGGCTGTAAACTATTCAGGATGACTTTCATTGCTCAGAGGGTATAATTAAAAGTATGAAGCAAACTGCCAAAATCTACAATAGAAGTGAATAGTGTACACCAGGTCAAAAGGGATCTGGAGTAATTTCTGGAAGAAGAGACAGTGCACAGCTGTTAACTTGAGTTTTTAAGGGTGAAGATGATCAGTTACTATATGAATTGATTGGTATTTCCTGGACATGTTCTCTTGGAATTAAAAGTCTTCTCTTGGAGCTTCATGTGTCTCTGTTTCTGGCAGCTGCATCCACCCAGGATGTCTTCCATTGACTGGAAGTGTACATTGATGAGTAAAATTTCTGAACTTATCAGAGGAAATATTTGGGTGTGAAGGAATTTACCTGATTTTTCCAGGACACAATTCAGATCAGGCAAAAAAAGGATGGCTAGCTAACCCCACAACTGGGAGCTTTGCCTAGTGCCTAGGTCTGGGAGCATGGATCTAACCAATTGCATACACATGCCTATGCAAATAATATCCAGACATCTGCATGCACCCTTTAAGTCTCAGTGGCTCCACAGTTTCTGTGTAATGTACCACATGAAAACTGGAACAGGAGACAAAGAGACAGGGCTGCGGAACATCCAACCAGAGGATGCTGCAGCTGTCCATGAATTCTGTCTCAGTAACTCATCCAGCCAAACCTAAAAGCACACTGTCATCTGAAATGGATGGAGGAAGGCATAGGTGAAATTGAAGGGCTATAGAAAGTCTGAGGCTTGCAAACTTCTTGGATGTTGTAATCCTCCCAGAAGTACAGTACCACTCAGGTGATTTACCATATGTAAGAGAAGGGATTGCCACTTCTGTAACAATTATGAAATCACTAGAACAACTGATGTGACTTTAAAAAGAGTATTTCCATACTGCTGGCACAGGAGAAGACATGCTTTCAAGGAGGAGGTACTAGGGTGAAAAGACTGTAAGCATTTGGATTTATTGGAGTAATTCTTGGAGCCCTCTGTATTAACTGAAACACTGAGAATGAGAAGCCCTGCCTGTTCCATAGCATGCCCTGAACTCCCATTTATCTGGAGCTGCAAATCACTCTTCAGCAAGGCTTTCTTCAGGAGACATAAACAGCAGGTGTGGGGGAATTTGTAAGCCTGGATTACACCCACTATTTCCACTCTTTTTAACATGGAACAACTACCCACTTTCACAGCACCAAGCCAGGGAGACCAAGTGTGAAAGCTGAAGTTTATTTGAATACTGAACAAGTTACCTGGGACACAACTGCAGTCCAACATGAAATCTGCTCATACCAGAGCAGCAGCATGAAGAAGGTCCTAGGCTTTCTGTGCTCTCACTGGCACTGCATATCCAGTGCAAAGAGGAAACAGCTACTTCTGGCTTCCAAATTTACAGGGCCCTGGGGGGAAAAAAAGTCTCATACAGAAACAGCTTCTGTGGATAATCCTGGTGCCATGCAGCCACTCTATTTTATACCTCTTTACTCAGACAATTTTATAAAATTTAAGACATATTAGCATCCAACCTATATATGGAAAAGACCCACGGATAACCAATTTTGCTCCTAGGCTTTTTTTTTTTTTCTCAGTATAATCGGAGTCACTATTTTCAGATGTAGGAGCAGCAGAAATAGAAACAGAAATACTCATTGGAATAGACCAGGGAAGTTGCCTCAGTCTTCTGTCCACTCCCTCACAGGTTTTCCTAGGCTCTCCATAAATACAGCAGGAGATTGTCCATAACTCAAAGGGGTGTTAATCTAAATACTATCAGAGATTTAACAGAAGTCCAAATGTTTCAAAATTTTCCTGCTTCACATACCTCATGGATTAGTAGCTCTGTTTGGAGTAACTTGAATTGTACAGGTAATGATTCCTGTGAGGCTGGGTCATGTGTAAAACCACTGAATGCTCTTGGGGATTGATTTTTAAAGGACTTCATGATTTGTGCAAAGTGCTTCTGTCTCTATTTTCTGTCTACCAGCTCTTCAAATATACTGTTACTGATTGGAAGAAGACATCTCAGAGGGAAAAATAGCACAAATTACAAATTTTGTTGTCAAATATCAGCTGGATGGCTGACACATGACTGTTACTGCCAAGCCTAACCCTGGCTTTTAGTGACTGCAGTTGGCTTGAACCAGTAAGCCCTCTCATCCTAGCCCTATTTCCACAATAACACTTGTAAACATGACACTAAACTGTGTATGAATTTCCCTGATTTTCATTTGTCATCCCTCATGCCCAGAGGTTTAGCTAATTGTCTTTTGTGGTTCATGACTGACTCTTTATGAAGCAGATGAAATCTAGATTTCTCTGGAAACACCTGGCAAACTTACCACTAGCTTGAATAGAGCTGGGATCATCACTGGGATTTGAGGATTTTTAGTTTCTTTGTATATTATTTGAGTTCAATATTTCCTGTTCATGGAATATCTATGGAACATTTTCTATAAAGAAAATAATGCCTTGGTATGAATCTTTTAATGAGCTTTGGTGCTTACTTTAAGCTACTGTTCCTTCTTTTGAGAAAAGTGTTCAGTGGAAAATGTGCAGGTCTCTCTTCTGCAACGAATTTACCAAAAAAACAAACAAACAAAACCCCCTAAACAACCAACAAAAAAAGAGAAAACTTGTAGAAGACATACTAAACTAGTGCAAAGAGATCTAATGTTTCTTTGGTCTTGGTTCCATTTCAGCTGTAAGCACTCTGGCAAATCTTGTATCTTAAACACTTGGCCCACTGCCTTGGCTGAAGAGATGTTTTTGTGTTAGGCATTCATGTTGTAAAAGATATTTGTGTCAACACCAGGTGGCTTTGGTTGTTCATTGATCTCACACATAGGAGGTCCTACCAAGTCCTCTAATACTTTGGAAACCTCTGCAATGTGACATTTTTCCAGATATTGTTAAGGCTCCTAAATTTTCTCAAGGAACATCAGTGCTATTTTATGGAGCTGGTATTATGTGATGGTAAAATTTTACTTACAGGGATTAAATTAATCTTCACTTGGGAGTGCTTGATTTTGGTGCTCCAATATCCAAGATTGTTAAGTGGTTTTTGTTTTGTTTTGTTTTCAAGTCTTCCTTGGTTATTTTGCCCCATAGTACAGAGAAATTGAACAATTCTGAAAAAGCAGTCTGGAACAACAGCCCGACCTGACAGGGCTAGAGATTAAAAGATCTATAAGAATACTCTTATTCTGAAGGGCTGATGCCACTCCTCTTTCAATTTACAGCAGTTACTTATTTGTCCATTTTAAGCATAATCAGGGCATCTATATTCCTACCTGGGATTTCCTGGTCTAGAAACCAAGTGCAAAAGAACATGCTTCTCTCAAGAGGTGTCTGATCTGATCTGATCTGATCTGAAGGTAGACTGCACACATGCATTAAATCTGAGGCTTTGAAAATACACCAGATTCTGTGCCTAAGTGTAAATGAGCTATAGAGAAAAAGTGCAATTAAATTGATACTGCTGAAGGATACTGGAGTAATTGGGAGGACTGGCACAGCCAATCTGCTCTTGCATGGCCAAGGAGGCTGAGGGCTCTGAAGCACAAAGCACTTAGGTAGGAGGGAGCACAGATATGATTTCCTATGCCTGACAGATGCCCAGGAATCCTAAACAAGTCCAAAATTCACTATTATTTTTTCCTAGACACACATGAGTGAGTTTTCATGGTGGCCTTGCTTGCTGCAGTGCTCAGAGTCTCCTTGCTGGGCTGATGTTTCTGGGTTCCTGTGAGGCTGTGCCTCACCTCCTAAACTCCTGCTGAGAGAGTGGGATTCACAGGTTTCTGATCCCGTGAGGCAAAATCTGCTGAGGCTCATGGAGCAACCCCCAGTTGCTTCTCTGGGGTGGGGATTAAGCTGGTCGCCTTCAGCTTGGGAGTTTGTCTGTTTGTCAAGAGCCCAGGAGTGCTGCAGGAGGAAAACAGTAGAGCTAATGCACACTGCTCATTTTCTATATTTCTTCCACATGATTGCTGGCAGATGTGACCTGTAACAAATCCTTGAAATATGGCTGTGCAGACAGAGATGGGACAGATCCAAGGGTAAAAAGCCTGTGCTTGGGAGATGCTGTGCTGTGACAGATTGCATGAGTTCAGATGCATCTCTCTCCCATCTCATGTTTGCCATTGCTTACTTAGAGGAAAACAGAACTGCTGAAAAGGACGGCTGGGCAGGATTCATTTCCTTACTCCCAAAACCTATGGAGAGGGGAAACACATGCTACTCCAAACACTAAAGCGCTCCTAACAATATGGATCGTTTGAGACTGAGGAGTGGAGCTGACATGACAGAGATAGTTTGTGCCAGAAGTGCATTTTTTGTGAATGCTGAAATCCTGACATTCCTGGCTAGCCCAGTATAAATATGGCCACCCAAGTGCTGTGCCATTACTTGAGTTCATCTGCGGAATAGCTGTTATGTGGTTTCTTTGGCAGCCCAGTGATTCCTTGAACTGAAAGAAAACCATGGCCTCGTTCTCTGGGGCTGCTGTGTGGGTGCCAGCGTTATGAAAAAACCCAAACACGCCATGACCCCGTGAGAGCACATGGGCCTGCACACCCCTGTCAGCGTGTGGCAATATCAGTGCTTGAAGATTTCCTGCACTGGAGCTGGGCTCTGTCCTCCCTGCCTGCAGGGCTATAGCGAGACCTGACCTGGGAACTGATTTCCCTGTCCTCCCTGTTAAAACACAAACAATTTCTCACAAGTGTAATGAGAGGAAGAGGCAGCACATTCATATTAAGCTCGCACTTGCCTGGGTGTGTTTATGCTTTGTTTCTAAAGACTGGACTGGGCACATTAGTAACTAGGGCAGGACAAAGTTCAGTTTGTATGATGCCAAGAGGACTGTGGGGGAAGATGACCTGGAGGCTGATGCTGGGGCTCTTCCCTGGGAATTTTATTTTTTTAATATTTGCAGTTTGTTGTAATCTCATCCCTCCCAAGGGAAATAATTTGCGCTACTCGAGACATTTCATAAAACCCAAAGAGAAGTTCTTGTTTTGCTGAGAGACAACAGAGAGGAATAAACACAATATCCCATAACAGCAAAGAAAACGTCATTAATTTCCACTCAGATCCAAGGCAGGAGTTTTTCCAGAGAAAGAGGAAGCCTCTTCTCTATTAAGATCTGGCAAAAGAAAATGCCAAAACCCTTCTTTGAACTGAAAAGAAAAAATCGGCAGACGTGAAGTGGAGCCTGTGTACTGGGAGCTCATGAGCTCCAGCCCTCCTTCAGGTGCTTGCCTAAGCTTTTCACACTACTCGGGAGTATTTTAGTCACTCCAGCCATATAATATAGGAGTCAAATATCAGCCCACACTGTTTTTATGGTTAATGGATTGCACTGCTCACTGTCAAACCTCAGGGGTTTATTAAACATAAAGCAGTGTGGGAATAGGGGAGTGAAGAGAGTTTCACTGTCTCAGCCTAGTGAAAAGACAAAATTTCAAGATTATCAAAAGTATTTAGAAATGTAACCTTGATAAATTTAGGGCCAAATTCATTGACCTGAAAGGATCCTTACATCCTTGACACTAAGCCCCTATAGGGATTGGAAAAAAAAAATAATTAACTGTAATTTAGGTGTTGGGACTGCAGCATAACACCTAGAGGTACAATTCACCCTTTGTGATTAGGACTGACACTTCTGCACTGCTTGGGCACAAATTAACTCTGTTACTCAGCCAGCACGTCCTAGGGTTGGAGGATAGATGATACCTCACCTTAAAGTCTCCACAGGCAAAATGAAATGCTAGTGAGGAACCAGGGCTTGTGTCCATTCTCACAACTTCCCTGGCTGGAGCAGGGCCAGCTTTTCTAACCTCTGAGTACCTTCTTCAACCCAATCTCACGGCACTTTCTGCTTGTTCAATGCTGTGCAGCAGCCTTGCGATAATGGGGATGCTGCCAGCTCAGGGCTGTTTTGTTGTTCACCAGCACCAAAAAATTCACTGCCCAGGGGTCCTTCCAACACACTGATCTCCAAGTGGGCCATGTTGCCCAAAGCCAGGGTGTCAGGACTTAACTGCAGGTCTCTTTTGGAGCTGTGAGACTCCTGCTGGCCACATAGTCATCAGCAAAGTCTGGCTTAATCTGACATCCTCAGTGATGTGCTCACCTCCAAGATCCCAGCCAGGGTAGAAAATACTATCATCCACAAAAGAAATGAACACAAGCATGTAAAAAATATCACATCCATGCAAGTAGGCATGCATATATGTAAGGATATGTAGAAACTTTCCCTTTGAGAGCTGTGTTGGGGATGGAAAATTTTGCAGGCCCTGCAATGGAGCAGTGCTGTCAGGCAAGAGAGAAAAAGGAAAGTACAGCAGCTGCAAATCCTCATACAACATCTCACTTAAAATGTCATGTGTGCTACTTGGTTTAAATTGTCACCCCTCCAGCAACCACAAACAATGCAGAAACAGCAGATGTGTTTTCTATTTAGAATTAAACAGTTTATTTCAACCACTGTCATTGTTACAGAGGGAAAATAAATAAATATCCATGTTAATGTAAACTTCAAAAGGTACTTTCTGGCATGAATGGCTATTCAGAATCCAGATTTCACTGAGAAAACTAGGATTTGACCATAGATTAATATTTAATTTTTTTAAAAAGATTTTTCTAATAGGGATGCTGGCAGCTCAGCCCACAGTAAAACTTAGACTGGTCAAAAAGATTTTTTGGCCAGATATAGCATCCAATAAGTCATGTCATTTGGACTTAATGGTCCAGAAAATTTAAGTAAACATCATAAATGTCTTTTGTTATTAAACTTTCCATTGAAACATTTTGTTTAACTCTTTCTTAATTGAGAGTTAAAATTACATTTGGGACATACATTTACCTACATGATAATCCTAGAGTCACCTCATTGAAATGTAAAGATTGCCTATATTCTCAACCTAGTCAAGCACTCAGCAATTAAAATGATAGTTGGTGTGGGCATGTTTTCCAGAGAAGTTAAAATAATGATGAATTTGACCTTTAGAGGTCAAGGTCAATTTAGTGTATAACTCTTAGTTTTATAGGTCTATCACTTTGTAAGGGCAAGAAGCATCTCTTGCTTCAGATGAATATTATTCGATTCCTTTTTATTTTTTTAGAAGAGACACTCTTTGTAAGGGCTGTTGCTGAGTGATGTGGTTGGGGTAGGCGTTAGGAAAATGCAGCCATTTCGTACAAAAAGCAAAAGTACAGCTTCATTTAGTCATCAATGCCCTCTTACATCCATGCTTACATTTCAGACACAAAAACAAAGCAGAACTCTGTCTAGTTGGGAATATATTTTGTCTAAATGAAGCTTGATTTGTTTCCACAGCCCAAGGGAGGTTCCAAAGCTGAGTATCACTGTGTTCCTCTGTGTGTGACATGGCCTTCACCAATACCTTTCATGTGTTTGATTTGCAGCCAAATTTTAGGACCTCACCAGGCAGCTTGTTTCCAGATTCTATATTTTCACAATGAGTTTTTTGTCTTTAGGCAACCAAAACCACAAATGTTCCTGCTACTCCTCCTGACTGAAATGGGTAACAGAAGCGCACATGTGACCAGCAGTCAGCTGCAAAGCTTTAACTTCAAGTAGTTCTTTATGGTCTCGTAACACATTCAATTCAATGCTTGTATCTCCACTGTTGTCACAGTTCTGCCACTCTGCAGGTCTTCTTGCTAGTTACCTAGATGTCTTCAGACAGTGCAGTCACCAGGACAAGCCAAAGTCTGTGTTTGCATTTCAGAATAAATCACCATCCTCCAGATTCCCAGCAAGAAAGGAGCATTTGGAGAGTGGCAAAGTTTTCAGGTGGTTAAGGACATAAGGGATCAATAATTCATCCAGTCCAGGGGTTGACCGAATACACACAATTGGAATTCATCAATATGAAATCTCAGTAACCCTCTTCACACCATGGAGAGCTGATCTAATTCAGCTGGCCCTTACTCAGAGATCAGTCTTCAAAATTTGGGGGGGAAGAATAGGAAGCCTCCCTTCTAGATGAGATGACAGGCAACTGGGAGCAGTGGAGGGTTGCAACAGGATTCCCTCCTCACTTCTCTGAGCAATTGCCCCTAAAATTGAGACTAAATTGCATCCCTTAATTACTTTAATATAACAGTCAATAGAATTTCTGTGTGTGAGGTACAAACACTTTACCTTCTCATCTGCCTCTGCTAGCTGTCCTGAGGAGGGGTAACATGTAAGGTGGAAAGCGCAGAGCATCAAGGAAGCATCAAGTTCTGATCTCATCACTGGTACACGCTCATTGAAGTTAAGTCTGTAAAAACTAGTGAAATCTCTTGGAATTAAAACAGCAAGGACTGTCTGTGCTTTGCACATCTCTGTTAGTGATTTTCTGACAGCCCAGCCAATTTGTCTGTCTTAACTCCTTTTCTGGTTTAATGTCACCTGCATATAGATCAGAAAGAGTTTCCTGAATGTGATGTTGCACCTGAACAGTTCAACTGAAGCAAAAGCTCTGGATCAAGATTCCTAAATAATCCATAGTCAGACAATTTCAATGTGCAATAGCAATAACTACAGGAGGAATTGCAGAGAAAAAGGTAATGTTTAGTTACTCCCTTGCATTTATGCCAAGCTAATTTTCAAGTGTAAATGTAACCCATAGAGGTTACATATTTATCCAGAGCACAAAATATGCTCCTTGAAGAAACATGTAACAGAAATGGAATGGACAGGAATTTGTTAATAAGTGGAACTGAGGAACTTAAGTGCATCACTGAAAATAAAGGTCTTTAGTCCTCAATACTAGCTCAGCTGTTCATGCTCATGAACATCTGTAAAGTCTAGCAGTTGAATTGTATGTTTGCATATATATCCTGTTTGTTTCTATATTACTATTATTCTGTCTTCCAGCATTTAGTTGTCTAAAGTCTGAATGATGGGGAAAATTACATCTAAAGAGGCAATGTATTTTATATATGCTTCTGCACAATTTAAAATTGATTTGCAGCAACCTAGACACTTGAGCAGATAAATCTGAAGCCAGTATAATTTTCTTATTGTTTGCTTTTCTTTTCATTAATCCTAATATGAAATCATTTTAGGCCATGACTCTTCAGGGATCTTGAGGTCAGACCAAGGAAACTTCCAAAGCAATATGAAGTTCATACTAAAACAATGCTATCAGACAGAAAAGCTAAATGCTAATGTTATCTACATGTCAGAGAGTATGGATAAGTTCTTACAGCATTTCTTTGGCAAAATGGATTTGCTTCCTTACTGCGGAAGTCATGCTATTGCTATTAGTCTCAACAGAAACAAAACCAGATTCTGACTCAACTATTTCTGTTTCATAAAGGGAAAAAAGCCTTTTAAAAGCTAGACAATAAGGAAATGCAAATATCTTATTTGGTTATTTTCTTTTTTGTGAACTGCCTAGAAAAACAAATTATTTACTGAGGCTATTTTATTTTCTTAGCTTGTTTGCTACATTGAATTATGCAATTATTTATTCCTCTTCTAGATATATTTTGGCATATTTAACTGTGCAAAAACATTTATTCTAGTAGACATTGTGACAAAATTTGGCTGTCTTGATTACATTAATAGCTCTGAGACTCCTGTTTCCAAGGTCAACACAATTCAATATAGAGTGTACTTGATTATTCTGTGATATCAAATAAAACATTTAATATTGCCTTTACATCCTTTTCTCAGTGAACATGGATGGTGGCAAGTTTATTCAGTAGAAAAAAATTATGACCATAAAATTGGCCAAATAGTCTCAAATTTATTCTGTTGTTTTTTTGTTGTTGTTTTTTTTTTTTTTTTAAGTGTGTAGTAAAGCAAAATGATTGGTATTAAGTCTGTAGTTTCAGGTAGTACTCCCTCTGTCTCAACACAGGGCACTTGCCTCTATGCAGGTCTATCATAGTTCATTGGAGTCATGGCAAACAGATAAAGGTATTTGTGAGGCAGACTTAAGGGGTAAGACTACTTTCTTCAATGTAATCTTTATTTTATTTTAATAATTTTACCAATATTTTAAGACAGATAAAAGTATTAGGATTCCTCAAATGCCTTCTTCAAGATGTTTTTCTTTGTAGTGAGTGATTCTTAAAATAAGGGAAAGAAGTGCTATTTCTCAGGAATCAGAGGATGAAACCTTTGCTTTCCACCTGGGAGGACAGGCTCTTCACCCTCACTGAAATGACTGCTTAAAATTCTGGTTTCTTCTGAAATCTGAGCCCTGAATCTTGACTCATCTTGCAGCCTCATTCCTAATTTCAGCCTTCTGTATCTTCCTTTTAGGGACTATAAACATCCCTTGCTGTCAGGGCTGACAAGAGCCATCACACTCCTCACTTGTTCTCATATCTACAGGAACTCTGCTCAAGAATAGAAATCTCCCTTGCATTGAAATGGGTGCCCAGACACGCCAGAGAGAGTGGAGCCCTCTACATCTCCTAGGGATGAGGCAGGATAGTAGGTGTTCAGAAACAATGGTCACAGCTTACAGTGAATATCTACTCCCCCCTTCTGAAGAAAAACGAGAGAGAATAATTTGGTTCTGATCTCCTTTACAGACAATTTTAAATAAATTAATCCAGATATCTTAAGACATCTTTTTTTCTCAGCTGATGGTGGGAAACAAAAGTTTCATGACTGTTTCTGTCTAGCCACATGCCCCTATCACAGTAAAATTACTGGGTTTGCAATGGAGGAAAGTGTCCTTTGTGAGAAAAGGGAGCACAAAGCTGAAGGAGATGAAAGCAGGAACGAGGAGGAAGAATGAAAATACTTCAAAGGTTAACATTTAAAAAATGTTCAGTGTAGGAGGTGAAAACAAGGGATGATAGTAGTTGTCACCCTATGAATTACTTATGGTTATTAAATGGTTTTGTTATCAAATCAAATCAAATCAAATTAATTAAACTCTAGTGTGACAGCGATACTACAGGGTTGGTTGTGTTCTGTGACTTTCAGGGTCATTAAGGATCCCAAGGCAACACCTATATTTTCCTGAGAATTTCTTTCACTAACAGGCAAAATCTATTTTAGCTGCTTAAATTGAAAATAAAAGACTTGTTTTCATGACTGAACAATCACATCTTTCAAAATGCAAGTAAGCTGTGCTCAAATGTCTTCCAAAATAGGGATGGAAAGGGAAGGAAGCTCTAGATGTGAACACTATAAAGAGCTGCCTCAGATCTCGTTCAAAGAAGAGTTGCCCTCTCTGCCTGGCTTTTTGGTGACTGCTGTGGGTAACTGGGGGTTTGTTTGACATGAACTGCTTGTAGTTTGCTCTAGGGATTCTCATGGATTTGTTGTACTCAAGCTTTTCAGTTTTATAGATATATATATGTAAGTAGTGCAGCAAGAGACTTGTTTTACTCAGCTTACTCTATGGTCTGACTGTGCTTTTGTTTCTCAGCATCTGGCAAGCCATCATCACTCCAGGAAACATTAGCAACGCCCACATCAGTCATGACAGATTAGGCACAGTGTTAGCATGGTGTCCATTGTGTCTCATTTTTCAGGAAGTTTGGCCTCAAACTGGACTAAGAAATGCGTGCAACTAATGAGCATGACAACGCAATGAAACGTTTAGACTGGATTTTTTTTCCTTAATGAAATATTCATATTTGGGTTTTGTGGTCGCCATTTTCACCTATTCCATTCAGCCTATGACCATGTCTCTTACTATATTTTTGATTGGCATTGTGCAACAGACTGTGGGGTCTCAGGTATCTCTGAACCAAGTCAAAGTAGGCAGCCTTGCAGTGACTTCTCTTGGACATTGACCTGGTCTGTAAAATGCTGTCCTTGCTATTAACACAAAGACGCTCTCATCAGAGCTAGTAAAATCTTGAAAGAGTGAAAGAAGTGTTAATTCCCAACTTGATACCTCTTCAGCTTTAGATGGAGTGTTCTATCTGGGGTGAAAGGCCTGTTCAGTGTCATGTCTTCAGAGATTACTGGAACCTGTTTAGCTTTTTAAAAGCTCAGGGAAAAATACTGTTTAATTGCAAAGTAGACCACTGAAGCACACAAAAATGATAAGATGAACTTCTGACTTGGAATACTGATCTCCCACACATCTATTAATTTCCATATGTTATTTTTCATTTCATCATTTCTTTATAGACATTAAAAAAACTAATGAAACCGATTGCATTTTGTACTTTGCACACAGTTATTTGTGCAAGAAAGACTTGTTATTTCTTTGTGCATATGAAATACAAATAATCTTTCCATCTGGGTAAAACAGTCAGGGACAAGAGATCCTTGAATTGGCACGTAAAATGAAAAGGAAGGGGAGAGAAGCCAGAGGAAGTAGTCCTGTATTGTTTAGTGACAGCGGCAGCAGCCATCCCACAGGAAGCATCTCTAGCCAAAAGGGAGAGGGTGGTCCCCTTTCCAGTGCTCTGACCCTTGCAGTGCTGCAGACATGTCTGCAAGGTGTTGGAGCCAAGGAATATGCTGCTCAGGAAAGCCTGAGACGTTGGAGCAAAGCAGTGAATTGCAAACTGACTGCTTGGGGCAGCAGGATCCTGCAGGCTTGGTGCTGTCTTTGAGGGGTCTGACACGATGCAGATGGGCAGCAAGAAAACAGCTTTCAAAAGCCTGATCACAGCCAGGACTGCAAACTTCACTGCTCCTTCAGCCATCAGAACTTCTTCATTGCAGCCTTCCTCCTGATTCACTCAGATAACCGCGTGCCAATCAAACAAAGAATTTCCGCTTGTCACTTACTAACACAGGCGTGTTAGACACAACAGTCAGCCAGATACAGATGTGTGCTGCCAACAGAACCATGGGCTTTGCCCCACACTTAGAAGGAGGAGGATTCTTCAGTAATGTAACAGGGCCAAACTAAGTCTGTGTTTGGTTTTTAAAAAGAAAGCAAAATTACTCAGATGTAGAATTTTGTGAGACCAGATGGATTGTATCTGGAAGTGTTTATCATTTTTAATATTTTGAAACCAGATGTTGATGCACAGACATTGGTGGTTGCAGCCATAGGAAGCTGTGTTAGAAGGACACTCTCTAACCTTTGTTAAGAAATTACCATGTTTTGATCCAGTTAAGATCAACTATTAGTACAGATTTGGCCAATCACTGCTGTAAACTGTTAAAAAAATAGAAAACAGATGCTCAATAGAAAGAAAGCTATCAGCCAGAGCATTCCTGATCTTTTTATAAAATGTAAACTTAAATTCTTTACATGTCCTTTAATGAACTGCTATAGAGCAACTTTAGTAGTCAAAACATTTCACAGGATTACACAAATGCAGTTTTTAATTTATTAGTATTTCCTCAGAAGTGGTGTCCCTGGGGAAAAGGGCACAGAGGTGGCACATGCCAGGTGATAAATGTAAAGCGTTTCTGTGGCTAGACCTCAACACAGATCTGATACTGGTAAGACTGATGGTATTTTGATTGCAGTAAAGCAGCAGCTTTTATTGCTCAAATAGACTGTGTCTGTGTCTGCAGGGGAAGGAGCAGCCATATATACATTAAGTGGCAGCATCTACAAATATTAAATGTTTATGTGGCAATGTCTACAAATATTAAAAAGTATGTGTTAATTGATCATATTCGCAGGAAGGATGGTTGCAGCACTGCTCAGAAATTGCAAATGGAGTAGAGATTTTTCTGTGGAAGCCCACTCTCCGGCTACATTGAAGAATTAGCTCTGCTTTTCAGATTTTTTTTTTTTTTTTTCCACTGATTGCAAAATTGAGTGATCTGGTTCTGCTCCATTTTCCTAGCTGAAAGCCTATGCCAGTGCAATGCCTGCTGCCCTTCTCAGAGAAGTGACTTCTGTGTCAGAGGAAGAATGGAGCTGGATGAAGACCCTGAAGTAAGAAAATTGTCTGAGCTCCCCAGGTCTTCCATTCTTTCTGTACAATGGTGATAATATTGCTGTTTATCTCCTGACATTTTTTCAATTTAGTATAAACAAATAATGATAATTATTGTCTAGTTGTTTTCAAATTTAATCTAGTCAAACCAGCATCCTTTCCTTCAAACAGTTTCATGCAGATTGACTTGATACTTTGAACAGATTGAGCAGCTGGATCCAACCTTCATGGGGAAAACACAAGCAAGTTAAAAATGGAAAAACATCTTGAAGGTATTTCTTAATGGGTTCTGGAAACCAAGTCAGAAGGATCCTTCCTTACAGCAGGGCTCTTTTGCAAAACTTTCCTGGAGAGGCACTCAAATTGCTGCCTGTCTTGTCCATGTTCTTGTGTATCTCTTGCATTGGAGCAAAGTAGTGAACCACAAACTGTGACTGCATTTGCACAGGGTAGCAATCCTGCAGGTAAGTAGTCCTAAGATAATTCAAGCCTCCATACCACAGCATAATCATGGAAGAGACTGACCATCCATGCACCACACACTTCATGGAGGGGCTCTTACAACCACTGCCTTGTTGTGAATTGTCCCAGTTGATTCACATTTTAAAGCTGCAGTCTCTCAAACAGAGCAGCAGTAGTTTGTTAAAAACATCTGACTCAATTGCTGCCCAAAAAAATAACACTCTCCAAGCTCTCTTCCTCATATAGCATGGTCTCCACTGTTTATCAAATGAATTCAGTGCAACCACAAACTGGATTTTTTTTTCCTTTGTCTTTTTCCTAGATTAGATGTGATTTGCACATGGGGCTAAGGGAAGGGATACCTCCTTTGCGTGTATTTTAGCAACCAAATAGTTTAGTCTTTTGTTCGCAAACAAGCTGCTGCTTCTCTTCTCCCTGTCCTTGCTTTTGGAGGCTGTCCCAGATCTCAGCTCATGCTAACCAGAGCTATATTACTTCTGGCACTGTCCCTGTGATTGCTCAGGCAGCTGGAACAAGTTAGATTGCATTGTTTCCTGTGACTTCCCCTTGCATATCAGTTGCCATTACTCCACCTCTGCTGGAGCAGTTTTCCATCCATGTTCTCTCCTTCTGTTCTATGCAAACTGCCAGAAGCTTTCACAGTTTCTTCATTTCTACTGTGAAGCACAGAGAAGAACAAACACCCAAAAGCAGATGCTAGGGAAAGTGTGGCATAGGCTTTTGACCAAAGCAATACGGACTGCAACTAATGCTGCTGTCCCACTACATTTCAGCTTGTCCCTGTTCAATATGGGCATTTCTCTTTCCTGAAGGAGGACAATTTGAGATACTTTTCAATCATCCTAATTTTTAGTTTACAATTCTGCACGCTTCCAGTGGCCTAAACCCCAGGTCATGTAAAGCAGCAGTGATGCTAGCAGGAAGGTTTTGGCAGGTGATATTTTGTAAGGGGAAGCTCTGTGCAACTGTTCCATATACAAAGTGCTCATTCTCTTCAGAGAGCTGATCTGAAGCTGTATCCATGTAAATCCAGCCTGGGTAAATCACCTTCTCTGTCCTCCCAGAGAGCTGGGAATGAATCAGACATGGATTACTTTCCATGATAAGATACAATCACTAATTTATATTCGCCTTGTGCTGCCATTTACAGCTTGTTCCTTCCCAACCAGGTGTGGCTGCAGGTCAGAGACTGAGCCTCTGCCCAGGTGAGCTCTGCAGCAGGTGCTGCCAGAGTTATTGTTTCTCTGCAACAATGCCACGGTCTAAAAGCCATTTCATCACTCCAAATCACACCTCTGGATTATCCTTCATGCCACAAGAAGGATGTTGTTTTCCCTTAGCGACCCTATGGGCTGTGGGCTGGAATTTATATTTTTGAATTGCAGTCACTTATGGTTACAAATGAAAGAAAGCATTGCATTTTATGTAACATGGATAATGTGGAAGATGTATACATTTTTATAAAGTACAGATACAGTCTAGCCATTAATTTCTGGTCCAGCACTGGATTACTATTGTTTATTTGTTAAGTGCCAACTATGTGCTCAGAGCTGTGGAAAACGCAAAATGAAGACAATCCCAGCCCTTAAAATCTTGGATCTGACGTTCTCCAAAAGTCAGAAGAGGGTTTAGATCAGGTGTTCCAGTTCAGGCTCATCCTCATTATGAAGTGGTGCTGAAAAAATCCAGATACTTAATAAAGAATTGCTGCATTTTCTTGTAAAAATGTAACATTTATTGTAAATGACTAATTTTTCTAATGAATATTTTGGAAGTGATGTTCATATAGAGAAACTATAAACTGCAATAAATTGCATAGAGGTTGCCTGATGTTTCTGGAGACTACAGAGAATGGAAAGTCTTGGCCAAGATGATGAAAAAACTTTAGAAAAACCAGGGAGTGAGCGCTGACATGGCATAATCTTCAGTATACATTAAGGACTTGAGGCTAAATTATCTGGGTAAGTGCTGGATGGAGGTACCAGAACCTATTCTAGCAATTCAGTGTTAAGACTGTGAGAACAGCAAAACTCATATGTTGATATACATTGGGAACTGAGGATGTTTCTTTTTCTAGCCATTCTTCCTGGTGGGAAAAAATATCTGTGAAAAGAGTGACCTACCTTTTCTTGAAGTGGGTAAGTGGGGTGCAGAGGAAGGAAGGGGTTAACTTTCTGGTGGGTATGGCTGGGTTAGCACTCAGTTCTTTGCCCAAAGCACATCAATCCTGTGTACTGCTTTGCTTAGTACGGGATGAAATACTAAGCCATAGAAAAGCGGCACAAAACGTCTTTGCATGTGTGTATAGCTTTTACATTCCCCCAAACCTGCACCTCTGTTCCTATGGGTTTGTGGGCTTCAAACACCTTGCATTTAACATGGAAAAAACTCATAGTAGTTGACAGGAAGTGCACATTTTTCACGTGTGTAACCTGCTTTAACTAGAAGCAAAGCCCTGGGTATTCCAGCCCCAAACAATTTATTCCTCCTTACTACTCACATGACAAATAAATCCAGCTGACTTGTGGGACACAATCTAAAGCCCAGGGAAAGTTCCCACTGATTATCAGGCCTTTCAGATCAAACTATCACCAGCTAGAGAAATATTTAATTGTAAAAAAGAATTATTATTTTTTATAAAAATATTTTTTTAATATGTCAGGGAAGAAAGCAAACACCTGTTCTCAGTAATCTCATTCCATGTTTCAGTGAACATTTTGTTCAAATTATTTTTCCTCCTGTATTCCCTTCTCTCCCCATGTCCCCAAACTGGTCACCTCTGATGTTGCATTAACATAACTATGTGTGGAAAAATCACATTCCATTGCAAATGTCTCTAGCCTGGAGCAGGGCGAGTGACACACCTGCGTGCTAGACCTACTGCATTGTTTAGCATGATAATAAATGAGTGGATGTGATTTGTTCAGAGAATGTGTACAATTACAGGCAAAGACTGTAAACCATTCAAAAGCCTTTCCACCGGGATAGATCCTCCTGTCTTTACTCAGACAATATTCCCACCACTTTCCTGTCTAAACACAACCTTATTTGCAGTTCGGGTTTATCGTAGGCAGTCGGGAGGGAGAGGAAAAGAGGCGAGGTGTTTGCAGCGCTTATATGCTGAGAAGCTGTTGCTAGGTGAAGATAAAGAGTGGAATGACCCCTGGTGCTCTTGCTGGGAATTACTGGCCTTCAGTTTAGCACGGACCTGCACTTCCAGCATCATCCCACAGACGGCCCGGCGTGCTGGAGCAGCAGCAGGCACAGCGGAACGCGTCTTCCCAACTCTGTCTCCCGAGCTTGGTTTGCTTCAGTGGGAATGGTATTTGATATAGCTAAACCGAAAAGTGCGTGAATTTCGGCTGATTTCCAGCATGTATCAGTGTCTTTTTGGAGTGTAAAATCATGCTGCTGCTTCCTTTGAATGCATTCTGCTCCGGGAAGGTGGATCAGGTGCAGTGAGGGGATGGGCAGGGAGAGGCACACGCGATTTACTGGTTCCTGCGATTTACCGATACCTGCTGTTAATTAATGATGGTGCCTGTGACAGCCCGCTCAGTTTTCAGCTTCAGGCACTTCTGTGCCTCCCAAGCTCCCGCTGCACTCGGGTTTATCTCCCTGAGCCACCTCCAGCACCACTCCTGCCCCGCTGCCTGCGGACAGGTCTCCAAACCCGCCCTGAAACCAGAATCGGGACAAACCAGCCCCGGGTGCCCAGGCACGCCATCCTCGCTGCTGTCCCGCAGCATCCATGCCCGGGCAGCGGTGCAGAGCCCGCTGTCGGGAGATGGCAGTGTCCGCCCGCCGGCCGGCAGCGCAGCCTGCTCCGCAGCCGCACATCGTCTCCTCCTGCCCCCAGATACAGCTCCGCGTTTGCACTGCCCCTTCTCCACGGCATGGAGCTGAAGGAGAAACTTGGTGGCTGCAGGCTGGGGAGCAGCAGTGGGACCAGCCCGTGGCGTCAGCTGAGGAAGGGTGATGCGCTGGACCGTGCCACGCCATGGAGCATCTTCCCGCTTCTCCAGCCGCCAGACTGCCTGCCCACGCCGCTGACACTCCCTGCTCCTCGCACTTCGGGGTCAGGACCTACACAGGCCACAAAGAAGGCTGAAATCACTCCGTCTGAGCAATGAAAAGCTGGCTCAAAGCAGCAGAATCTGCTTGGGATCAACATATTAAAAAAAAGGAGTAGGGGGGCTGGGGCGTCGGGAAATAGACTGCAAACATTCATAGGCTTCACTATTCTAGGCAAGAACAATCACATCGCTGTTCACCTGTCACTCAAGATGGTTCATCTCTGCTACCAAGGGCTGAGTGACAGGGGAAATAACTCGTGTTTTTTGGGGGGTGTTTAGTGTGAAGCAGAAAGGGAGGCTGACATTGTCCATCTCAGCACCAGCCCATGGCTGGGGAAGACAACTGCTTTCAAGCATCACTGAAGTTCAGAAACTAATACCCCAAGTACTGGGCACATACCACAAGGGCTGCTGCGAGAAAATGACTACATGGATCTCAGACTGTATCAACCCCCAACCCTGTCCCAACTCCAGTCTGTGCTTTTTCCATCCCAGTTTCACCCCTATGGTTTTTGTGCACCTGATTCAATTTGGCAATAAGGAGGGGCCACGCTTCCCAAACTCTTCTCCTCCATTAGCTGGTCTCATGTCACATCTCCTCCCCTGCACACCCTCAAGTTCCAGGGACTCACAGGGTGAAAGTGGGTGGGTCCCTGAGATCCTCTAGTTTATCTTTTCTTGAAGAACAATAACAACATGAGGTTTTTGCAAAGGTTTTTCCTTCCTTCCTGAAATTATGTTTCAAAAGCAAGAAATTAATCTCTGGATTTGTCTTCTTTTATCAGTTTCTTTACACATCTTAAACATCTCTGGACTCTTAGCTTAGTTGGTCAGAGCATGGTGTTGCTAATGCCAAGGTTGTAGGTTCTGATCCTTGAATGGGGCATTCACTGAAGAGCTGGACTCAGTGATCCTTCCAGGTCTCTCCCAATTAGAATATGCTGTGATTCCATAGATTGTCCACGTCACTTTTGAGAAACAGCATTGGCATTTTTCTGACTGATACCAGAAAGTGAGTGGATGCATTAGTCTGTGCTTTCACTATTGTTTGTTTGATGTCTGAGCTGCCAAACCATTTCACAAAATTCTGTGCTGGAGTATCATGATAATAAGATAAATTGTCCTTCCACAACAAAAAGCTGTAATCTGTTTTCCATTTGTGTCAATGCGTTTGTGTCAGAGACTGCACAGTGGTGAGGCCAGAGGCCTTTTAAAACATTTATCCAAAACTTGTATGGATGTCTTCTGTCAAGACAGTTCCTCAAAAATTTGTTATATCGTATGAGTACAAATTTTGTTCACTGTTTCAGAACAACTAGGGATCTGCTACTATCAGTAATTTTCAGTCAGCTTCCAGAATAAATTGGGGAATTGAAAAACATGGTAACAACTATGAATTTTGTAAAGTAACTCCAGAAGGGTTGCTATTGAAACACTGCAGCTGGCATTGGTTTGTTGTTCTTTCCACCAATTTTACCAAAATTCTGAGTAGTAAAGACTTCAAGAAGTCACTATAGCTAGGAACCTTTGGAGAAGGGAGGCATTCAGTACTATCCTATTTTTCAGGAAACAACTGAATATATCTGGCCTCCCACCTCTCTTCAGCCCAACAGATGCTCTTGATCAATTGAACTGAAGTTTGCTGAAAGATGTATTAGCACTGCCAAAGTCTTTTGGAGAGACCATCAACTTGTTGTGAATAATGCTATGAATAAGCCTATTTAAATGGCTGAAGTCCAAGGAATTTGAGAATACCAGATACCTATGAGATTTTCCAACTAGCTCCATTTCACTTGTTTCTTCTAGAATGAATCAATACAGGGAAAATTTGCAACCCCAAAGAGGTGTATAAAAAAAGTCAAGGCTTGCTTAAGGCTGCTGACAGTCTGTTTTGCACAAAGTCTCTCTTCAGGAAGAGCATGGGAATGCTGGCTCTTTTTGTTAAGCCAGGGAGAGTGCAGATAGCTGAATTACCCACTCTCAATATGCTATGAGCTCAGTAGAAAGGAAACTCATTCATGGAAAATAGTGTGTTTTAATCTTGGCTTCTTTGAAAATCCGGTCCTGGCTCCTGGAAGCTTATGGAATGTCTCCTGGCATTGTCTCTATGGCCAGCTCATTGCCTTGTTAAGCACAGGGTGGTAAAGTTGCAGAGATCCCAATCTGTCCATTTATCTCTGCCTGTTCTAACATTGAGAGCTGGAAAACCACACACACTGCACTGCAAACTCTTTGGACCACACTCCTGCCATCTCTGAAGGCTCTGTTCTGTAGGCAACAATAGGTCTGGTCTGGTTTGCTGATAAATTATGCAATTTGTCTGAGACATAAATTTGGCTTACAGTAGAAGCATTTGCCTGGCCGAGAGGCATACTGTATCAACAAATGCACTTATTGGATTGTCTGCCATCACTGAAGTCATTGTCTTGCAGCCGAGGCCAGATGTTACAGTGCACGTCTTCCCTCATCTCTCAAACAAATCACAAGACTGCTTATACAACTCTGAGAAACTTTCACTGCAGACAGCATGCTGTGGAGCTAACACTTGGGTAATGTTACACATGTGTAATCTCAGTTTATTGGATGACCATCAGCTTTAGAGATAGCAATTCCAGGAGATTTCCTCAAGTAACTCTCAAATACTTGCTACCTCTCAGTTAATGGGTCAAACAGCACAATTTCCTTTTCAAATGGCCTCCAAAACATTATTGCCACGTTCAAGGGTGATTTCTTAGCAGTTCTAAAGGTGTAGTAATCCTGAGACAAAACGGATCTTTACTCTCTTGCCATGGTTTAAACCTACCCAGTGAAGCCACATGATCTTTCCCCCATCAGCTGAACTGGGAGAAAATCAGAAGGGTAAAAGCTGGAGAACTCCTGGATTCAGATAAAGACAGGTGAACAGGATAAGTAAAAGCCATGCATACAAGCAAAGCAAAACAAGGAATTGATTCCCTGCTTCCCATGGGCAGGCAGGTGTTCAGCCATCTCCAGGAGAGCAAGGCCCCATCACATGCAATGGTTACTTGGGAAGACAAACTCCACCACTCCTTCCTCTTCTATCCTCCTCTATCCTCTCCTTCCTTCCTTCTTCATCCCCACACTTCATATTCGGAGCATGATGTGATATGATCTGGAATATCCCTGTGGCCAGCCAGGGTTACCTATCCTGGTTGTGCCTATTCCCAATTTCCCATATACCCCCAGCCCCCTTGCCAGTGTGGCAGTACAAAAGGAGAAAGAAAAGGCTCTGTCTGAACCCTGCTCAACAATAGCAAAACTATC
>VRYO01002297.1:46136092-46168744 GCA_009812075.1 Sialia sialis
TGAAATTACTGTACCTTAGCCATAACCAGCACATCTCTTGACCCTAAACTTGCCAAATCATTATGGAAAGGTTATTCTTTGGCATCGCACCATCTCAGACTTCAAGGGTCATCATGAGACAGCTGAAAATCTGTCTAAATACCTGGACCTGTTCTCTGTTGACTGGAAGCAGCTAACACACTCATCTGTAGAATGAAGTGCTCAACACTGGTTTTAAAGAAAAGAAAAACAAGAATCCTGAAATAATGCAAATGCCTAATTATAATTAAGAAAATTTTTAGTGCACAATAGTTACAAAGCAGACTAGGAAGTGCATTAGGAACCATGCACTAGTCTGAAAATAAATTGTAAAAATGCTGTATGAACAGAGATACTCCATCAGCAAATGTCAAGATAGGGTGAAATATCTAAACGTTTATCTCAGCTATCACAGGCATCTTTGCTGAATGCAGAGATAGGCACTACAAAATACTCAAGAAAATTAATCTCATGAAAGATGGGAGTTGGAAGATGGGACCAGGAAAAATATACTGCCATTGCCAAGTACAATTTCCCTTTTCTGCCATGCTCCCTGATATAAGTAGACAGCCTAGATTTCCTGGATAGTTGTCTAATCAGATCTAATATGGACAATTGCAGGGGAGGTAGCTTTATCTGAATAAATGATTGCAAGCAGGCAAATGGAGAGTAGCCTTTCCCATAGCTCCAGCTTTGGAACTTCTGATGGTGCTCCAAGCATCTGCTTACATCTGTAGAAAATAAAGCAGTTGTCTTTTCTTTGTCAGCCTTATTACACTGAAGAAGCCAAACATAAATGACAGTATGTGGGTTTTTCAAACCAGGCATTAGTGTTACATAGTACTAAGCTGCTGTGAAAGGGGAAGTAGCTAATCAGCCATGGAACTGTAAGCTGGACCATGAGAAAAGCCCTGCATTGGGGAGTAATCTACAGGTTGAAAACCTCCAAGGAACTCTGGATTAAGTACAACGATGGAGAAACAGTAAAGAAACATATCAGGCAGTATTACACTAGAGAGTCATTTTGTTGTTCCCAACAAAGCAAATATCAACACATTTCGTTTTTATTTTATTGTTCTATAATTCCAACACTGTGACAAGAGTTCTGGCTTCTTCTATTCATTATGTTATTCTGAAATCCACATTGATAAAAACTCTGACAACACCACCTCTCCAAAAGACAGAACATAGTAGAAACAGATTGTCAGTTTACTGCTCTGAGAGTCAAAAAAGACTTCCAATTACAAGGCTGGGAGTATAATGTGATGATTTATCATGACAATATTTTCCTTGTAATGCATCCCAATATTGAAATCCATGGTTACCAGAGATAAAGAGGTTCACCCTCTTTTAATTCAGAAATATGCCAAAACAATGTCATCCACTTCTTTATGCACCTCATCTTCTTAAAACTGTTTAAAAGGAACTATTGTCCCAGAGCCCAGTGGCTGCTTTCTATAGCCAGATGTTTTGTTCTGTGGTGTTATTGTATCCCCACAGAGGCCACTGCTATTGCATCACTGCAGAGATCAGTCTTCATAGCAGAGACAAGATTCCTTTGCTAACCCCAGTGATCAATTTGAGTGCCAAGTGTCTGTAGATTTGCATATTTGAATGAAGGATCTGCTGACTCTGATATCTACAGGTGCAAGAAACAATATTTAAACTCACAACTACCACTGGTATTACGAGGCAGATTGAAAATCAGTAAAGACAGCCAGCTGAAGAGAAGTAAGGAACTACATGTTCTCCAGATAATTTCTAGCATAAAACCGCAGAGTAGAGTCTGATTGTTGTTCAGCAAGGCTGGGGACAAGAGAAAGCTACCAATTAAAGATTTATATGTTCTACCCACCTCTGTGAAAGTGGTTGAAATACTAGAAGGAAATTCAGTATCTCCTTCAGCTCATATGTAAGGAGTGCTATCTCCTCTTAAAATCCAAAACCCTTACAGATTAAACCAATCTGCAATGGAGCAGAATGGAAAATTTCAACAAGGATTAATGAAGTTTTATGGGGCCCTGGCCAAAGAATAAGAGATATAGGATTTATCAGTAGGTAAAGGCAAAGAGTTGAGATTAATTTCAGGTGTGTGATTCATATCCTGCCATGATGTATCAACAAAAATCACTTAGTGCCTCAGTTACCTGTTTTAAAACAGAGTAGCAGCATCTTTCCACTCAATAGGGAAGAGGGAAATGGTGCCTGTCTCCCCAAAAGCTCTCACTTAGGCTTGCTTGGTGGAACATTGCAGCCCTTGGTGGGGTGTAGTGAGACAAGTAGCATGAATGGGGGATGTAGCAGCAGTACCCACCTGCCCCTGGGTTTCCTCTGCTCCATCCTCACTGCAGGTGCCCAGGGAATGACTCTTCCCATACATGTGCCCCACTGCAGCAGCTGCCAGCAGCCAAGGGGGAGGCCACTGCAATATATGATTTATGGTGAATTTGCATTTACTATTGCATGGTATTGAAGCACACAGACTCTCCAGCATTTTGTGAGGAGATTTCTGGGTGATGAATAGGCTGAGAAAGGCCAGGCAAACAGTATTATTGTAACACTACATAAATATGTTATTTTTTCCTTTAACATTAAAACACCTGATTTCCTTTAGCACTGTAAACACATCACTTTATTAGGTCTGGGAGAGTTGATGAATTTAAAGTCATTTTCAGCAAGCAAGTGGCACCCTCTCTGCTTTTTAGATGGAGATGAAGGAAAGAAATTTTTATCATGAAAACAGATGAAGCAACAAAGGGGACAGGAGAAAGCTGTTGCCTGCACTGAAGTTTCTTATAGACAAGAGCCACCCAGGTGGTGTTAGTAGAAAAATGTTAGAAAACAGGGGAACAACAGGACATAATCTCCTTGAAACAGTTGGCACAATCTCAGCGTTTTGTAGCTAATAAATTTAGCTTTCAGGAAGAAGTTCAAAAAAGCTGCATTTACTAGTTTTTAAGAATGAAAATTAATACATTAATCATGTGCAATGTTACCATCTGCTGAATGAGGCAATTTTGGCCAGGGCTTGGCAATTTCTTTGCAGACACAAAGTTTAACCCAAAGCTTTTCAACCATAAAATTACTGCCCTGTAAAAGGACAGATAAATGTCTAAGCAAGTGCCTCATTACTGTCAGAGCAATGATTTATTGTTTCATTTTACTGTCGTGTTTTCCTGGTTATTAGAGTGAAGGTTGAGTCAGCCTTTCCATTATAAGTAAACTTCCTTTAAGGAACTGCAGTTTAACCAGAGAAGAAAACTCACTTGTAAGCATTTAGGTAAAGTGCTTGGATAGCTTTTGAGGTGAGCAGTTCTTGAGCTCTTGAGGCCCCAAATTAGAGATTTTTTTTCCTCTGTGAATCCTAGCTTCCTATCCTATCCCAGCCTCCCAGCTAGGAGACCTGCTCCACTGAGAGCCACCTAAGTTTAAGAAGATATAAAAGCAACTCAGAGAGCATCAGCAAAGCATTGGGAGCTGCTCCCTGGGGGCTACACCCAGACATGATGCTGCCTGGGTCATTGCCTCTTCCCCAGTGGAATGGTGGCAGGAAATGTTGTGGTAGGCAAGGTGAAGGGCCAGGTGAGTGGGGTGACTGCCCCCCTTGAGAAGGAGCCTGTGGAGAATTGGGTCTTTCCCCTTTCAACTGGTCATGGGGGTCGTGTTGCACCTGTTTTAGCCACCAGGCAGTTGAACACAACTATGTTCCTCATCAAGACTATTCAGAGCTTGTCATAAATTCGTTTTAGCTCCCAGTGAGTAACTGGAGAGGTTGGGCTTTCTAATTATCCTATCTCCATCAGCTGCCACGTGCCAGTGGTCTGTGGTGATTATTGAGAATAGGACTGCATTTCATAATCAGTGTGTATATGCCATTGGACTGGAGCAGCCCTCTGCACTTGGCTCTGTTTTCCTCCCTCTCCCATTTTTTTTCCTCCCTGTTTTGCTTTACTGTTAAACATGAGTGATCATGAGCACAGATCTCATTAGGATTTCTGTTTTGCATGAGCTGCAGAGGTATAGCACATGCTCGAGCCATGGCTTGTACCATAAAACCAAATAAAACTGAAAGCTTTCCATGTGAGAAAGATAGCATTTGAGGCTGCTGCATCCTTCTAAAAATGATACTATAGGCTGCTCATGGGACATGCTGGTGAGATCCAGGCAGAGGCCTCCCCTGGCACCAGACGTCCCCAGCACAGAGCAGTCCCTGAGAGAGCAGCTGGGTGGGAGTCTGGTTGCCATTCAAGGCTACCTGAACAACACCCAGAAAAAAAAAACAACCTGCTATTAAGTTTTTCTGCTAAGTGCCAGCAGTTTGCTCCACTACCCAGAAGGCTCACAGTACTAGACATAATCGCCTTATGCTTATTTTTTTTCTTTTTTTCACTTTTTTTTTTTTTTATTTTAGAAACACTGGTCTTCAAAATTGGACCAAATTAGAACTGCTTTGAGTCAGAAAGCTAAAAACCAAGACCCTTATCTAGACAAGTTGAAAGCAAAGAACAGGGGCTTGATATGTCAGCTAAGAGTTGCAGTCACCAGACTCCTGCAATGGCTCAGACTGTTTTTCTGGCTGATGTGCTGGGCCCTTGATTCACTCTTTCTCTAAATAGGACTAGAAATGTTCCAGTCATTGACATTGGTGTCTGCACTCCCAAAACACATTTTGGTTTCAATGAGTCAACAATTTCTAATATTTTCCAAATAGCTCCAGTTGTTTTTGGTTCTTTCATGTAGAAAAAGTGTGTGCTTCCTGGTGAAGAGCACAGTAGATTGTATAGTACTGTGGGAAACATGAATCACTTTCCATTTGCCTCTCTGCTGCACTCCATTCTCCCAGACGCTACCAGCAAGGCACAAAAATTGAATCTAATCAAACTCTATTCTAGCCTGACTCCTTCATATAATTCCTATAAATCCTGTCCGCCATACTTCTCTGCTCTCTTGTTTCATGTTTACTGAAGTGAGTATGTGAATTTCTAATAGTCCATGTTTAGATGATGCCTAAATGATAAAGAAAATTTTAAAAGGTTTTTTTTTTGGCTTTTTTATTTTGTGTGTGTATGTGTGTGTGTGTGTGTACCAAAGGAGTTTCTTTGCTTGTCCACTCAAAAATTGATTTCTGAAAATTTCTGGTGTTTTCTTCTTTTATATCTTTACTTCTCAACCAGACAAACAAACTCTAGGGTTGTTTCATTCTTTTTTAATTAGCTATTTCAAGTTAGATACTCAGTCCTTTGGAAATCAGATCTTGAAATTTGCAGAGAAACTAACATGGAAAAACAAACTTGTGATGTTTTGACATTCTCAGAATTCCTTCTACTGCCTGGGCTTTTGCAAAATAAAAAAAGTTCTTTCAAACTCATAAATATCTCTGAAATGTTTTAAAATCCACTGCTTGTTTGAAAAAAACCACGTAAATTAATCAAACAAGTCAAACCTAAAATCCATTTTTCTGGAGGAGTTTTATAGGTAATGGATAATGATGTAGAAGCATTTTTGCACCCAAATGAGGAAGAGTCTACCCTTAAATGTCCTCAGTATGATATTTTTGCTTTAGTTCATCACTGAACATCATGTGCAGGGCACCATGCCAACCATTTAGAGTACTGAGGTTCTCAGCATTGAGAAATGAAGGTAATGTTGTGCTATTGCCCATTTTCTGACTATCTTTTCTCTCACCCTTCTGAAATGTTACTGAATGACTCTTCTCTGGAGTCACATGCAAACCCATTTGGGAGACACACTGTAAAAGTGTTTACTATGGGTTTGTCTGCTCAGTAGATGAGATTTCTTTGTATATTGTCCACTTGATTTTTGATAGATATTCCTTTTTGTTCCTAAAACTGAGAGGGCAGCAGACATACATACGAACACCTGTGCTTGCAAGAGACATACTTTAATCTAACCCCTGCAAAGAAGTCCCCTATTTACAAGCTGCTTCTTGTGGCTCAATCACTGTGGCTACCAAGCCACGTAGTTCCCAAGATCATAATGTCACATCAAAGTGTGCTGACAATTCTGTGATTCCACTTTGGCCTCTGCTAGCAGACTGTGGAGGCACTGCATCCTCCAAACGAAATTCAGTACCTCACTAATAAGAAAATACCCAAAAACATTTAGAGCTTCATGAGAGTGATCTTCAACTGGAAAGGCTACTAGCTCCTCAGTAGTCCAGTCTGTCTCCTGAACCACCCATGACCATAAAGGCATTAGCATAACATTAGTGAGTGAACAGGGATTTAAATGCATACACTCTGCGTCCACATCATCAAATTGGTTTTTTCTGTATTTTGTCTCAAGGACACTGCAAAAAATGCTGCTAATTGTCTCTCAGGCTGCATCTGGGGCAAGGCACAGTCCACAGGTGAGCCAGTGTCTACCAGACCATATGGGCTCAGGGCTTCTCCAGGCATGAGTGACAAGGGCAGCATCAGAGTCCCAGCTCACATTTGGCTCCTCAACCACAAACCAAACAACTTACAACATCGTATAGTGCAGAAAATGACACTTCCAAGTGTATTTATTGAGAAATAGTAAAGATGTACATAATTTTACAAGCTTTTAAATTTTAATTTACATTTTTCTTAAATTAGGTAGGCCCTAATAAACTATAATTTGCTAATACATGACAGAGACCCTTGGCTTCAAATCTCCAAAATGCTGCTATTCCTGGGCTTTTGGCTAAAAACCTGTCACTTCAGCTCCTCTTCAGAGATACTAAATACCATATTCATTTACAGCATATCCCTGGTGTCAAGCAGAGATGACTTTTGAACTGAAACCCTGGATCTGGATACAACTTCACTGCTAAACCTAGTTTTCCTCTTGTGGGTCAAGTCTATATTCTCCATAAACTCATCAGTTCCAGTGGGATGTAAGATTTCATCTGCCCCAAGGTGAAGAGTGCTGGTATAGAGGACTTTGATCTGGCCTTATCTCCCTCGTCAATGCTTACACTGGAACACACTCTGCATCTGCTTCAGATGCAAACTGCTGCTCACACTGGATTCAAATAGGAACAGCCCTGGCAGCTAGCTGCTACCTATATCTTTGTGCACAATCTCCACAGGCATGTTTTTGGTTTTTTCTGCCCTCTTTTACTTAACTGCACAGTTATGTCTAAGATACTATCCCGTGACTGTACTCACACAATATTTCTATTTTGCAAGCTGACCACTCAAATGCCTAATGAATGTTCAGGTTCTGTACTGAGAACTGCTAGAGTATCAACAAAAGGCATTTTATTCTATATTTCATTTGCCCTAAATACTTGCAAATGAGACCTTGTGCTCAATTTTGGTTGTTGAGGAGAGGCTGAAGGGACGGTAGTTTCTGATTAATATGCTACTGAATTAAAATGCACTCAATGTCAAAGTGACCGACCTTCAGTTTAATCTTTGTAGGCCCATCTGGAACTGTCTGGTGTGACTGTCTCTGCCTTGGTTATTTTCTCCTCTGTATTGTTCATGCAGGAAAATATATCAGACTAATTTCTCTATGTACTACATAATTTTATTTAAAGGTATATTGCAATTTTTTCTTAGCAAGAGAGCATTCATGCTCTGAAATTGCGAAGCTACATCCTCGAATTTTTTCTGGATACATTTTTGTGTGGATTACTTGTTTTAACAATTACCTTCTGCTGTGGTAGCACACAGAATCTTGTCATGGTCTGTACAATTTCCCTCCTTTTGCCTCCATCTCCTCTCCAGAAGTCCATATATTAACTGAGCCTCATCTGCCACAGAAAGCTAAGCACAACTCCAATGAAGGCACTGCAAACCTTTAATAAGAACCAATGGGTGTTGCTGAGCTACTATTTGTTCTTACATCTGATTAGGAAAAGAACACTGAAAAGCTGAACAAATAACTTGAGAAATAATATTACTTCATGCATTTAAACAACACTATGACATGTCAAAAAAAAAACAAAAAGAAGAGTAAAAAACTAGTTAACCATACAAATTTTTTGTTTTATCATGTCTTTTACATTGAGATTTTTATGTCATACTGGAACTTGAGAAGGGCTTTAAAGTTCTTTCCCATTCCAGCAGAAACACATTTTTTCCCACCTGAAAAACTACAAAATCTGTACTACAGATTTTTATGACATGTATAGGCGTAATTTTTTTTTTGTTTGGATGCACAAACCTATCACCAAAATATCTGCCTAGTCTACAGTGATTTCATATGTGGCCAGTCTCATTTGATGACAAAAAATCATTGTTAGTTTGTTGTGTGGTGACTTGCATATCCAATTCCATCACAGCAAAGAAATCCTTTTCTATGAATTTATAGAGGAGTTTCACCTTGAACTCATAACACCTCCAGGCTTGCACCTAACAAGTAACTTTATTAAAACCTCAACAAAGCTTAAATGAACAAAGTTACTCCCTGGTAACCATGGCATATGATGGCTTCAGAGCACAAAGAGGGGAGATTTTCATCTCAGTGCAGACATCCTGGAGTTTGCCTTTAACACCTTCTCTTGCTGCAGTCAGTGCACACACAGCCTCAGGTGTCTCCACATCTTTAACAGTGTTAAAAATTGGAAAAGTAGTTTCCATCTTCTGCTAGGAGAGACAACCAGGGGCCGCTGTTTCAGAGTGCTCAAGATGCATATGGAACATCAAGGGCCCTGTGTGCAATATGGATCTTGCTCATTTTCCATAGCTGAAACGTAGCATGTTTAAAACTTGCAAGATAATTATTGCTGTATGGACTGTAACTTTTGATAGAAATTATGGAAGTTAAGGTAATATATTTGCCAATGTTTCCTCTTGGAAATTACCTCCTTGTCCTCTCCTCAGATGCCTGACATGCTATTGAAATTTCTGATTCAAAAACATTTAGGGTTGTCTCTGTGTAACTTTGCTGAGCAATCAAAATTGGATGAGAAAAATCATGCTGACCCAAAAAAAAACACAAGAAAATGTGGAACAGAAGGGAAAAGCTACCAAAATTCTATTTTCTTTATCAAAGTGGACTATTCTCCTGAAATGGCTGATGTCATCAAGCCAGCAATTTCAGCAGCTTGTGTTGATCCTGAATATGCTAAATGTAGCATCATTTCCACATCTCACTGATGAGAGCTTCTTTAGCAAGCTCTTTTCATTCTTTTCATTGCTAATGAACTTGTGTTTTATTCCCCATCTGGGATTAACTCCACATATTCACCCTCTAGTAAAGCCACCTGATCACCTGAACACTTTGTCTGCTGGGTGGAATTCATTCCAGATGCACTCATTGTATGGCTTCCAGTGGACTCAGTAATTAACAAATATGGCTCTTAGCTCTCTTGCTGGAGAATCAAGAAATGATGCTGAAGGTGTTAAACACTATTTCTTCTTTTACCTTTCCAGGTAGCGGTCCCCAGTATCAACCTCCCAATATATTCTTAACATTTCTCAAAAAATCAGTGGAATTATTCAGAATCCAAATAAAAACACAAACTTTCCTTTATTATTTTTTGCTTACTGCAACAAATACTTAAATTCTTTGATGCAGCCCTGCTCTTTGATTTCTTTGAATTTCAAATTTGGTCATGGTCAAAAAATTATCACAAAGTTTTTTTTGTTTATCTACATAGTTTTTAACCAAAATTACATTATAACACACAAACACAGTCTTCTCTTTAAGGCACAACACATCATATGCACATTCTGTTTGCCAAACTTATAAAAGAGACAATATTATATAACCCTTTCCCTCCCCTGCCACCCCCCTCCCCCCAAAAAAAAGAAAGAAAAATTGCATCCACTTCCAAAATGAGCTGCTAATAAAGTCACAGTAAATTATTTTCATCAATAATTTACACAAATTACAGGTCTAGACAGGATTGTCATTATACAGTCTGAGTGCATTCCAATTCAGATTTTTTGGGTTAGGTAGGCTAAAGTCTGGTGCAAACCTCAGTGCTGAGAATATATCCCATTTTGAGGAATGTTGTTGAACACCACCTTGTTGGCTGGAAAATGAGTTTTGGTGCTTTGCCAGTTCGAGTCCTTTGTTCACTCCTGTCAGGGCTCACTTGGTGTGTACCAGCAACCTCCACAGTTTCAACTCACTTAAAAACGTTGCATATATAAGACCATAGAGCTTTCTTACGTAGCACTAATGTTTTAACTTCATTCAGCAATCTGAATTCTTCAATTTGGAATTTTCAATTCCAAATATTTCTTCCCTTCTTAAGACAATTCATATGTGTAAAGCCAGAGGCATTGAATCACACATAAAAATTCAGTGTACTTGAAATATATATATATATATATATATAAAAAGATCACCAGCTTTAGGAGACAGTTACAAATACTCTAGTTCCAGTGCTTGATGGAGAGCCAAGAGGTCCGAATGACTGGATATCCTCCAGAAAGGCATGTTGTGCTGTGTTTGTTAGAGGAGGGAAAAGGTCAGGAAAGATGAACACTGTGACAAGGGGTGGCATACGACACACAAGAACAGTTAGAGATTACCAGCACCTATTTTACACCACTCTGTTTCTGGACTGATTTGTGCTATTCAAGTACTGACAAAAATCAGACCAAAATAGATTTGAGCTTAGTAGCTCAACTGAAGTTAAAATAATTAGATAATAGCTTTTCTTAAAAGTTTCTTTGAAAAACACCTGTTATTTAGTAACAGCTACTTGCTTATTGTTAGCATGCAAGCCCATACAAATGAGCATTAATAGGAAATCCTTTGATGCTCCACTTATTTGACTGCAAAACCATTATTTAAAAGACTATAAGACTTCCATGAAAAGATGCTTCTCACTCAACACTTCAAAAAACAGAACTGAATTACATGTTTTTTCTATCCAGATGGAAGAAAAAAATCTCTTTGGATAAGAAAATAACACATTTCTAGTTTAAGAAAAGATAATTTGTATTGCAGGAAGCATCTGTGTCTGTGAGAGATGCAGGTATAAGCAGTATTCTCCTTCAGTAATTCATCAGAACAGAAAAAAACACCATACTTCCATGTTGTGTTTAGACCTATTTGAAATGTGCCATATTCATCCATCTCTCTGAATTCTACATCTATCCATGCAATACAGCCAATGTTAAGGAAAAAGCATGCCCAACCAGAAAGCACACAATCCAATCACCACTGTTTAGCAAAAATTATAGAGGACCCATCACCAGTACCTATATTAAGGAACCATTTGGAATGAGCATTTTGGTTATTTCCATTTTGTTTCCACTCTAGCTACAATGCTAAGAGAGCGCTTTATTTTGCTACTCCTAGCACAGCAAGATTTACATAACTGGTCCTGTACAGGCAATGTGAGGCAACCTTGCATTTGTGAGGCAAAAAGTTCAATTTCTGCATGCTTCCAGAGGTTATATTGGGAAGCATGGCACAAATTACTAATTTGAAATTAGTAATTTAATTAGAAACTTTTCTGCTGAAAATAGACTTTAATTATAATAATGAAGAAACTAGAAACAGTTCTTTTTGGAAACATAGATTTGGTGCACAGTCTCTACATTGTGTTCCTTTTCCTTTAGCAGATATGTCTTTCTTGAAGAAAGTAATCTTCTAATTTAAACTATGGATCTTCATGTATCTTAGTAAAAAAAAAATTTGCACAGCCCTTTAGATGTTTTCCACATTCTCTGTGACACTTGAAACATCACCAATTTCATCATTTTAAGAAAAACACCACCCATCATATCATAACACTTTCTATCTCTTCTGTTTATATTTTAATTTGCTTGAAGTTTGTCAGACATTTTGCTGCATTATTTTCCCATCTGTTTAAAAAATAACTTTGTGGGTTGTTTTTACTTTTTTTTTTCTTTCCAAAGTGCAGTGAAGCAAATGCTAGAATCCAAATGGCTCATTTTACTCTAAGTGTTGATCTCATCATGCTCTTGTTGGCTTGCATCTGTGGACTGAAATGATTTGTCATTTTGTGCAACACTGACAGAAATGCAAACAGAAAGGCTTGCATTAGTAGCTATGTATCACACCAACATTTCAGAAGACAGGTTACCTTTTTTGCTGCCTGTTCTTCTTCTACACCATCCCCAATTACAACATATACTACTTTTCTGCCAAACCTTTGCATTATTCGTTCAAAGCAACTTTCTTTTCCTGGAAGATAAATGAGATAAGAGTTCAGAGTGAAGTTACCTGATTAGCTGCATGTTCCTCATCTCGGCCATCTCCAATCACAACATAAGTTATGTTAGTGCCAAATCTGGACACTATACGCTCAAAACAGCTCTCTTTGCCTGAAAAACAATGCACTATTTATTCAAGCTATCCAATGAGTTATGGTGAAGCCTTACAGAGGATTTTTGCAGTGGTAAGACATTGCTACTACTATTTTTAAAAAGTTCCTGGCCTTAGGGTTTAGAGCCAATGGTAAGAAGCAATGGATTCCCTTAGTGACACTGAGACGTTTCAGGTAAAACTAGACCTCTTAATTGTTACAGGAAAGCCACTGAGATAAAGGAATTAGCACCATTGCAAAAATGAATAGGTTAGTGAATGAATAATTGAATTTAAATATTTCCTTATGATTGTATAATATTCTTATAAGGAAAGTAGAAATTTTAATTCTAATGTGACTGCAACGAGTGATGTAGTAATGAAAAAACTTACAGTAATTTCACGATTATAAGCCACACCTGATTATAAGCCGCACCTCCTGGTAGCCGGGCAGACCACAGGATTAGTCCATAGATAAGCCGCACCTGAATATAAGCCGCACTACTGAGCTAGGCTGGATTCTTCAATGAAAAAGGTGTGGCTTATAATCGTGAAATTACTGTAATTAAATGAGGACTGAGATAACAGTTTTGCCTGACACTGCTAGAATTTGCACCACTTTTTCTCTTGTGCAAATAATTTAGGAAACATATTGCAACGTTTTTGTCAATGAAGTGACACATTCCAAGCTATAAAGGTTGACCTAGGTACAGAAATGAAGCATTCCTGAACTGATGATTGGTAAAATCTGCAAAATTATCATTGTATGCTGCATCACATTTCACAGGAAGGACAGCTTCTCTTGTTTTACAGTTTTGGATGCAATTTCCAGAAACCGTACATTTACAGAATGCACAAAAGGCACATGGTTAGGAACAGAATGGGGAATGCTCTTTTATTATCCAGCAACACAGGTTCTGTTAGCAACAGCTGTCATTCCCATCGCTGACATACTGTGCCTCAGGAAAATGTTTGTGAAGCTGCGGCCTGGCTTGCATAGAGCTGAAGGTCAGAGCAGAGGCTAATTTAACAGAGTTTCTCAGATGCAAATTCACAGAAATCTCATTCATCTTCATTCTTTTCTGCGATTTTTTTTGTTTTCTGCACCATACTGAGCAGTTTCTGAGGCTTTTAATTAGCACTCCTTTTAGGTATAATTGAAAATAAGGTGAATTTGGAATTCTTTGACATAAACACATTTGAACATGTGCAATGCCTATATATTATAACTAAAACTGCTAAGTGTCAGGGAAGTGTTTTGGAATACATCCATTACTGGAATAAAATTGGGAATGCAGTGTAGTCAGAATGGATGAAATAATAATTTTCTTACCTATTTTGGTTGCACTGTATATATTTTCAATAGGAAAAGCTCCTCCTAAACTGTATAGTAGAACTTTTGCAAGTGCCGGGATAAGCTGGGTTGTTGTTACCAACACGTTTACACAATTACTCCTAGAATGAGAGAAATTGTTTAAGTTTAAATAGTTTAAAAACAGTACCCAAATATCGATGAGGTGAACCAGCTGTGGAGAGAGTATAAATGTCCCTTGACATTTAGTTTCATTCACACTGTACACTTGGTCATCACCAGCACTTACAGAAAATGTACATAAAACCTCTGGTGAAGTCCTTTAAAAATATGTAGGCCTGATTTGTAGGAAATATTCCACACTGATTTATAAAAAAACAGGTCTTTGAAGATAGGTCTAGTAAAATACAGATATTTAAGACCAACAACAACCTCCAAAACAAGGTATTTGAATGCTTTGAAAGCATAATTTTCATGCTGGTAATTAATTGTCAGTAGCTACCAGCAAAATAAAAGAGTTAAGAGAATGCAAAACCATAATTTGTTACTCTTTTATCTATCTTTTATCTACTTTTTTATCTACTCATTTTTTCACAATGGCATCACTTTCTTCAAGTCCAAAGAGTGAGAATATCTCTGAAGAGGGAGAGATGAATGGTGAGGATGAAAACTTGAATGGAGAAGTTCTGCAGGCCAGAGAACTCAGAGCTGAGATACTTTAGGCACTCACAGGCTGGAATATGAGCATGACCATGATGGGGACTTGGAGTTGAAAGTAAATAATTGTGAGTTTTCCTTCTGGCATTTTCACAAATTCCAAGCAAGACCCTAGGCTGCTATTTTCACCTTTATATATCTCAATTTCCTGTTAGTGACATATCAGTAATATTTAGTTGACTCACAGGTAGCTTCTGAAGGTTTATAGTTGTACAGTTCTTTGAAGACATGACAAAAGACTATTATGTAACAATGCTGAGTGAAAGGTAAGTTTTCCAGACTCAGCCACCAATGTTCAACTGGCCTTCATTACCAAAAGTCTCTCTAAAGACTAACAATTCAGAAAGAAAAGCAGAGCTAAACACAACAGCTTACACAAATTTGTTCCTTTTTTTTTCTCATGAAGTGCTTCACACGTTGTTAAATAAACAATTAAGAGATAAGCATATTGCAAAAGTTGTTATGTTGAAATTAAGGTCTTTGTGTCTTTCCAAGTTTGTTCTTTCCACTTGACACTGAGCCTTTTCCCAGACATGTTCGGAAAGCAAGATGACTTAATGTTGTTCTTTTTTGTGGTTTAAAACCAGGGTTTTTTAGGATTTCTGGTAAGATACATACTGCATGTCTTACTAAGAGAAGCAGGAAATCACAGTTTTATTGTTTCAGAGGAACAGTACATTTATGTCTCCATATTGGGAACTCAGACTTTTAACTCAGTTAAAGGAGAGTTTTGCTGTTCGGAAAACACAAGGTTTATACTCAGATACACTAGTTTTCTTGGAAGGAGAGAAGAAAAATGCCCTAATGTTCTGGTATCTATACAGTATTTAGGTAATACTGCGAATAGACACAAATATTGAAGGATAGAACAGAGAACTGGAGTTCAGAGAATGCTGTCCACAAGTAATAAATTAAAAGCTGCCTCAGAATTCTACAATACACTTTCAGTGTACATTTGTCTGAGAAGACATTTCATACTATCTTTAGAAAATGCTGGAATCAGGATAAACAAAACCACTTTCCACTCTTCTTGCGTCCTATTCAAAAGTCGTAATATACCTGTTCTGTTCTTTAATGGCACTAACTTATTGTAATCTAAAATGTAAAAAATATCCATTACATGTCTAGAAACTTCTTTTACAGTAGACTCAGATACATACCTTGTGCTGATAATTGATAACGATTTAAGTGCATTTGTTAGCCAGGAGTCTGTGAGAGCTTCAATCTCTGCTCTTAATTGCAACCATGCATCTCTTTTAGCGGGACCCAGGAGTCCTTTCATGTAAGAAAAGTGAGGAAAAGTAGAATTAATTTCTGTATCAGATGGGGTCATTTTTTCTATTTTAAATTCCACTCCAACTTGAAAAAAATATCAAAGAGAAAATCTATTGTCTTCAACAATCAGGAAATCTTAGGTTTTATTCATACTTCACTATATCAAGGAATGTCAGATAGTATTTCAGATTAAAATAATAATTAGTTTTATTTATTTATATAACAGATGATATTTCAAACTCTTCCTTTCAGAAGCATATATTTTTTAAACCAACTCCTCCCACATACATTATTCTCAAATTATCAGAGGCAGTGACAAGGAGATCCATGTCATTGGGATCACAGGTGAAGATGGTGACAAAAGAAGACACTTCAGAATAAACTGCCCTTTGCAGTGCCTGCTTATGCTTAAAACTGCCCTGCTTATGACTCTGCTTATGGTGTGAACCTCAGGTTACACATATGGAAATATATGTGTTTGCTGATGGCTGGCTCTTCATGTCCTGTTGTAGTTGGCTCCTTTTACAGCATTCACACATGAAATGGCTGCATCTCTTATGTTCTCATATCTGTTAAATTGTCAGACATTTAAAAATACCCAGCCTATTGAATGTTGAGATATGAATTTGTTGGAACCAAGGTATTATGAATGTAGATTTGGTTATGGAAAAGCAGAGAAAAAGGTTTCCTGACTTCCCTGACCTGCTTCTCTTCCACACCCTGTGGCCCCAAGAAGCAATGATGACTGTCTTCAAAAATCAGAAGTAAAATTAACTAAAAATATATGGGATTATTCTTGCCTTCTGATACTTTCTAGCAGCTCTTTTGAAATAAACAGATACATATGAGCTGAGAAAATTATTAAAAATGCTAAGTTGTGGAGAACAAATGAAAAAATTGCCCATTAAGGATGGCTTATATTTCACATGCAGGATATGTGGGAGACAATAAAAACCTTAATTTAGTGCACCACATATCCACAATCTTTTTGCAATGTTTTGTTCCTCTCAGTGTGTCTCCTTGTGCTGTGCTCTTGCATTTGTACCCTTATCAGTGTTAAAAGATTTTATGGAATGCAGGAACTTTAGAATCTTAGATGCATCAGGAGATATAAGAAAACCCAGTAAACTTTTGGTTATCACAGTTTCAGGAATTATTAATATATAAAAACTCTATTTACAGCACAAAGGAAGGGCAAAGTAGGGCAAGTGAAAGTCAGCCATCTACTACCCCCTTTGGTCCTATTGCTTTATCCTGTGGTAAGGAAAAGCTGAACTACTAACAGTGAAAATATGTGACTGTAGCAAGTACTGAAGACTTTTAAGTATTCCCTATTCTCACAGTCTATTGTTGAGGGGGTCAGTTGACACATTCCCCTCCTCAGAAGAAGGCTGGCTGTCTCTGCAAACCACACAGGACTTTCCAGAACTGATTTTTTTGGCTCTGCTGCTTGATTGCCTGCAATCTGCTGGAGCAGACATAAGTGAGTCCATGAATTAGAACAGTAACAGCAAAGCTCCTGTCTCAAATGACATTTGGGCTTATTGGAGACAAAACTGTGTTGGCTACAGAGTCAAAAAAGGGGCTATTGGCATGGCAGTGATATAATTTTCCTGCATTCACTGGTGAAAACAAACTAGCAGGTGCCCAGCAGAAAGTTTAGGCGACAGTGCTGTTACCAACCAGGTGATGAAGATGTAGGATGGAAATGGCCATCGACAAACAATTTGCGCTGTGGAAACTATGCAATATCCTTCCTAGAACAACAACGAATCTGAGGCAGAAGAAGTGGTTCAACAACTCAGTAAGGTAAGACTACTGGCTCTGAAGGAGGAAAATGGACCCTGTGGAAGCTAAATGGAAGCTTGCTTGGTTTTCCCAACTGCATTTCCGCTGCACAGCAGCACGTGGCTTTGCCTTTTCAGTCAGCAGCTTCCAACAGCTCATGGCTCAGTCATATCACTCTGCTCCCTCTGTGGCTTCCCAGGCTCCTTCCCTGGGTGGCAGCTCATCACCGTGCAGCTCAGACCGATCTGCATTCAAAGCAGTTTTTGACAATTGAACTCACCTCCTATGTTGTTCTTGTAAGTATTATACAACTCTTTTACTCTTCTGTAACGGAAAGCCAGCTTCCTCATCCAGTCAACCCCTCCTCTTACACCTGTTGGCAGACAAAGGTTTGCACTACTTGCAGCTGCATGGAAGCCATCAGTTGCAAAACTGTAGGTACTGCAAACACCCAAAATACAGTAAAAATAAATACAATGTATTCCTGTAAATGCTCAAATTATTTCATCTTTAAATAAAAAATGAAAAAAAAAGAAAATGTTCTGTATCTTACCTTAGGTCTTGTCCATTATCATCAGAAGAAACATCATCTATATGAACTTGATCGCATTCCTGTTAGAAAAAAAAAAGAAACAAACCCAAATTACAAATTTATCTTATGAGAGAGTGCAAGCACCATTCCTGGAAGCATCCAAAAGGCATGTGGATGAGGCATTTGGGGATAGAATTTAGTGGTGAGCACAGTGGGCAGGGCTAATGGAGATATTAGAGGTATTTTCCAACCCGAACGAGTCTGTGCTCACCACAGGCTTAGCACAAAGAAATGACAGCTGCAGGCCACTGGCTGCACCAGGAGATGGCAGCCTGAGCACAGCCACTACTGCCATCAACATCTTTACAATAGTGTAACCTTCAACTCCTACACAGTCTAAATGACTACTTAAAACGGGCCTTTAGAAAAGAAATATGCAATTTTGGTGTCATTTTGGGGAGTAAAATTATTTTAATTGCAAAGCCACAAAAACTGCAAGTCTGATTTAGAGTCTCCCTAGTATACCAATTCTTGAAAATCACATAAACCTTATCTTCCCACTCCGTAAAAAGCAGTTTATGGTGAACCTCAACAAGCGTAAAACTTATGTTAAGTAGTTTGGACACTTATCAGGTTCTTCCATTAATTTATGTGAGTGTCTTTGGCTGGAAAATCACATACAATCAGCAGTTCTACAGAACCTGATTATTTCCTGTCTCTGGAAGGGATAGAAGAATATCAGAAGAACTGAGGAACATTGGAAAAATGCATTTCCCCCAAGATGGTTTTATAATTGGACATCTATCAAATATCCATATCTGCACAGTGGTTACCGCACGAAGATAAGAAACTAGTGAAAAGAAAAGTAACTATATAAGCCAAGCCATCATGTATCATTTCATTGTTTTCTGTAGTTGCTTCAACTAACATCTTAACCCAAAGACACACCTGAAATTCAGTGTCCATTTAAGTCAGCACTTAATTCAGGCTCTCTGTGACATTCAGGGGTATGTTGTTCTAGGTTTCCAATCTTTCTCTCATAACATTGTACATTTCTCTCATAACTGTACAGATAAAGGACAGATCTGAACAAAGGACTGATTTCCAAATGTGAAAGCCACAAGTTCCTAGTGTAAGAATTTGGAGAATTATAATTTAACCTTTTAGCTTTGTTTGCTTTGCTATGAACAAAAACTTAAGACACTTTTACTAGCATGAACTAAATTGTAAAAAAGAGGGTGATTTTGTATAAGACAAATACATATAATTTAATTTTCAAAAACATAATTCCATTGCATCATACAAGCAATTGTAATTTAAAATGTTGTGTCAAAGCTAAAAAAATGAGTTGCAAAGCCCTGCTCATGTGGCTTAATCTATTAAGACAGGATAATAGAGCTGTATTCAAGGAACAGAAACAAAGCATTCTACCCCTCACTGGAAAAATAAAATTTTTTAGTTCTGTCTGAGGAGATTATCTTGAGCTGTAGAATGTTTTAGACAAGCTATTTTTGAATGTAAGTAGCAGTCGAAGAGAGAAAGTAAAGGGGAAGTAGCAGCTGAAATAAGAGATTAATTTCTTTATCCTTATTAATTATGTACACTCCAGAAAAAAGTGCCACTATGCTTCACCCAGTGTAGGACAGGAACTCAAATATCAGATAAAAAGCCCCGCTGGGAAAAATTCTTTATATTTTTGCAATATCTGGGCAATATATGGCTTCCTAATCACCTTCACAGATTTCCCTGGAACTGGTGAAAGTGTTTTAAAAAAAAGTTAAAAAGTTTAAAAATCCTTCCTGTGGATTTGAAGGTTTACTAATTAAATGGAGGGCACACAAAAGCCTTGATGGATAAGGAGTGTCTGCCGCTGTTGGGATTTTGCTAAGCCTTTCAGCTATATTGTTCCAGCCTTGAAAATTCTAGGTAACTGTTCTGCTGATAATTTTGTCATTAAGTTAAACATGAGTGGGTGGCAAAGGCTCAGCTGTTTCATTTTTTTTGGTCTCAGTTTCTTCACTGTGATTCTGTGATTGACTCCAGGGACAGCATGAGGGGACCATGTAGTTTTCTGATTACTCACCTCCTTGTCCCTGCAAGAAGGTTGTTAATTTTGCAGGAGATCAAACCCAACAGCACTCTCCAGCTTCCTCCTTTTCTCCCTTCCTCTGCTCCCCTGGATCTAGGGGTCATCTCCTCTCTACATGCTGGCAATACACATTTTCTCACCAACAAATAGGCTCTTGTGCCCATCACTCCTTGTTTTCTTTTGCTTTGTTTTCTTGTCTACTTATCTACTTCAACTAAAATGTTTACCTTTTACAAATTCACTCACATGGCATGAAAAATCTTGCATAAAAAAAGAAAATCAGGCAGTTTGATCAGACTTGTGATAGTTCTCTACTTTTCTCAAAAGAAACAGGAAACTGGTGGCACAACAGTACATCTCAGTTTGCTCTTAAATGACATGAAACAGTTATTGGAAAGAAGGAAAGAAAGCAAGCTCTCTGTCAATTTAAATATTAAGGTAAAATACTTTTCACATCAGCTACAGTACTGGTTAAGCTCAAATTCCAGTGGCTGTCAGTGCAACGTCAAAATGAAGAGTCATAAAAATACACTTCCTATTAGAGAAAATACAGGTAAGGAATCTAGGTATAATATCTAGTTTTTGCTTGAAGCAATGCTAATTTAAATGATATCTGAATGCAATTCTTTGCAGCAATTTTTAGAGCCTGAAAATTTCAGAGTTCAGAATCAATAAATCATCCATAAAACTTATCATCCTGGAATGAACAGTAATTTTATTATCCAGTAAAATACTGCCTTACCACACTGAACACAAAACTGTTATTAATGAGGTGATATTCAGCACTATGCTTTCTTAGGCTATACAGAAAATCCCTTTTAATAAATATACTTTAGTCTCTGTTAAAACTAGATGTACCTGCCTTCCAAATTCTGACACTTACTAAAATCCTATTTTCAATTTCTTATTTCTGTTTCTAATAAGAAAAAAGAGGACAAAGCCTCCTTTAAAATATGGCACTATAATGATTAAAATGGAAATATAATTCAGTTTGTTTGAAATGAATGCTCTTTTTTTCCCTACATTGACCTGAGAGTGGAGTGGAATGATGGAGTTGTTAGATTAATGTCTGAATTACTACTTGCAAATTGCAGAAATTGTTATTTTGGTGTGCATAATAGGCCTCACCAACATTTCTAAATGCTGTCTTAAAATTAATACTGAGATATGAAGAAAAACTTAAGTTTATCCTTTATCTGGTTGAAAAGAAAATGCCTTAGTTTGACTATTATTACAAATCTGCGTCCCATCTCTAAGCATTGTTTAGGCACACAAACTTTCTGGAGCACTTGACTCCTATTTTCATGGCAAAACACCAACTGCCCTCCCAAGTGATACTTCTCTAGCTAACTAAAATTTATACTCTGAGAATTCAGTAGCTGGAGAACAGCCTAGCCTGAAATAAAAGTGCAGCTTGGCTGATTAGAACATGGGTTACTGGGTCAACAGGGAATGTCTCAGCAGACAGGAATTTCTGCATCAGCAGTCTTTGCAGTGATATGGATTTGCATAGACGAAGGAAAACTTTATTTTTGTATGTGATAAGTTCAATGACTTGGTTATTATTCCTACAACCTGCTATGCAGTGTTTGTAACCAAGAAAGGGGAAAAAAAAGAAAGTTTAGAAGATGTATTAACTGAAATAAATATTACAGGAACACAGGTTCAGTAGTACATTACAGTTGTCATGTCCAGCCCATGAGGTTTACTGTGAAGACGAAAGCAAGACAGAAGGTACAGAACCTGAGGGCTCACCACTGGAAAAGTGACATGATGAACAGATGAGCAATCTATCTGCCTAGCAAATAAAGGCCTATCTCACTTCCTCCAGTGAGAACTGAAGGACTCCTGTCTTGATGGCCATGATCATCAGCAGCTCAGCACTCATTTCTGCTCCCCTGGGGGAGGACAGAGAGAGGAAGATAGAGAAAGAGAGATGGAGAGAGGTGGGGAGATGATTCCCAAGTCAGATTCTGGGAATTCTCAGAATTCATTACACATTCATCATGCATGAATATTACATATTCATCATTCAGTAAGTGCTCTGCAAACAGACTTAAACAGACAGGTTTTTTAAGAGGCATATTAAAGGATTGGGCACTTTATCCTACCTGCTAATAAGAAAAGGAAATTACGGTAATTTCATGCCTATAAGGTGCACCCTTTCGACTAAAATTTTTATCGAAACCCGGAAGTGTGCGTTATACTCTGGTGCTCCTTATATATGGACAAATTTCAGAAATTTGCCAACCTGGAAGTGCGAGTCCTGAGTGCCGGCAGCCGGGCCATGTGCCGCAAGAGCCGCACCAGCCAGTACTGGGTGCGGGCGGGAATGCCGGGGCCCGTGGCACGGGGAGGGCACCTGGGGCTGTTTTCAAAGGCTGCACCGATCCATGAAAACTGTTTGCAAATTGAGCACCTGCCAGTAAACCATGAAATTGAGCGATTCTGTTACTAAGTCATTACTTTGTTGCACGCGGATCCTCACTGGGGGGAGGGGGAAAGTGCGCCTTATAGTCCGGTGCGCCTTATAGGCATCAAATTACTGTACTGGTCTCCTCACACATACTGAAATGTATGCACACGACTCATTTCAGCACATGAGCTTTAGAATTTTGGTAATCTTGTTTTGAGATCAAGATGAAAAGTTTGTTTTGAGACCAAGATCAATTCTGGGTCATAAAACACTGAATTTCTTGTAGAAATTGTAATTATTAAATACATATATAAATTGTTTTTAATCAAATCAAACTGATTGATTTACAAGACTCTCTAAGACAGCTCCCAAGTACTATTTTTTGATTTATCTAAAACTGGGAACTGTTCAAGCTCTGGAATGAGCTGGCATATGAGTTTTCAGACACAGTATTAAAACCATCCTATGAAGATTAGCAAAAATGCAATGATCCACCTATGACTGCTGAACTTGTGGTCTACAGACAAAATAAATAATTAGAGAAACAAATGAAGCTTCCATGGCAATAAGCAAGAAAAAAGAGGTATGGAAAGAGGGAAAAGCTCCATTCTGCTGAACTCTTCCACATGAACTCAGCACAACAATGAACATCAGATTCTACAGAATGGCTTAAATTTCGCCCATGCCACATAAAATCTGAACATGCAGGGGCAAAAGTCTGGTAAAAAGAAATTTAAGAAATGCTTTGAAAAATTTATTTGGAATCTCTCCCTGGTACAGGGCACCAGAAGGAGACATTCACTGAATGTACTTGCATTGTCAAGAGATGCCTCACTAGGACTGCAATAAAACAGGGAAAGGCATGTCCAGGGCTTTACGTTTTTAGGTTTCTGCTGCTTCAAGAAGAAAGTTCAGTTCAGGTGTGGGGTGAAGTGAATTCCAGTTTCTTGACAATAAAAGAGCTAAGAATAAATGAGGTCTGAAAGGGACACCTAAGGCAACAGCAGACTGGTACTTCCAGCTTTCCTTACTGCCTACTTGATGAAGGAATAAAAGATAAAATCAACATCCCAGTGGATGGGAAAAAATTCAATTATTTTTGTCTATTCACTCACCAGAGACCTTTCTCTGGTATTCTAAATAAAACCACAGTCTTCCAGCTCCCATTCATTGCATGTATCTGTCCATGGAGGGAAGTAATGGATCTACTCTGAGTAAGAAAACAACAGTTTTAGACCAGCAGAAGGTTTTAAAAGCCCCTAGGTTAATTTGAAAAGTTTTTTACCCCATGTCTTGACACACATGGTTGTAGGCTGTCACTGTCCATGTTAACAGATCTGGACTCTAAGAGTGAAATAAAAAGCCTGTGAAGCCCAGCTGACAAACCTATTTCCCAGCCCTCTGTCCCAGTGAGAGTCCATCCATGTGCTGCCCACAGAGGTGACAGATGAGCTGTCCACAGAGGGCACTTCCTAGGGAGAGGTCTCTCCCTTTTCTGACCAATTGCCAAATTATATTCCCTGCGTATATTGTGACAATACGTTGGTTGTCTGGTTGGGAAGAGACATCACTGATCAGAACATCTATCACTGTCTCAGCTCTCTGATGCTGCATTCTTTGAGGTAAATGAAGAATATTCCACATTCGAACAAGTTACACAGGCCTGTAGCCAAAAGGCCGCTCAGGTATGCCAAGAGAACAGTCACTTCTGGTCAGATGAGGGCATCCACTGAAAGCAAATAAATATAGAGAACTCCAAGAGAAAAATGTGAGGCATGTATGTTACCATCCTGGAGGTGACACAGACAGCTTTGCATACATGGAAATCAAAAAAGGTGACTACAGGACAAAGGAAGGAGTGGGTAGTTTGCAGATTCTCTCTCTCACTGAGTTTCACAGAGGACTCTGGTGCCACTGGCAGTCAGTGCCACCTGGCTAACCTCTCTCTGATTAGAGTATGACAAACCCAAAGACTACACAGGCAGAAATGTCACACACAGTAAACGCTAATGTTCAACAAAGCCACTAAGTTAAAAATCAGGAGTACTAGTTATAGCATTCCTTTGACTCTTACCTCTAAATCATTAAAAAATAAATGTGTGTCAGCAAGATTAAAAATCATTTCTTCCATTCGTAGTCCAAGGGTCACTGCCATGGGTGGATCCTTAAAAAAAACAACACAATGTTAGCTAATTACATACCTCTAAGTTATATTAGAATTATTTTAAAAATTGATGTCTATAAAGTGCTTTAAAAAATTAACACTGTAAGAAATTTCCCTGAAATCCTTTCAGTATTAAGCTACTTTAATATTATTCTATACAAAGACACTGCTGAACCTCTGTTTGTGAGAAAATTCAGAGAGCTGTGGATGTTTAAAAAATTAAATTTTTTAAAGCCAAGCAATATGCAACCTGGCTGAACTGACAAGAAAAAACCTGGTGGCCATGAACATATACATAAATATAAACATAAACAAGTATAAAGAAGACTGGAAATAAGGATGACACTTTTCATGAAAGATGTATGTAGGAACATATATTCCTGTGGAAAACATATATAAGTTTGTTGTTTGCTACAGATCATCCCTTGATGATGAAACACAGGAATCCTGTCCCTGGATAAGATTAATTCAAAACGTTGCATCTGTTTGTAGGTCATCTTTCACATTATCAAATTGCTCTGCCTCAGCAAGAGGCAAATCTACCCATCTGCAATTGAGAGCATTAAGCATACAGCTAAGGCAAGGTAATTAATTCAACTTTTCTAAGTTTGCTAGGAGAGAGGTAAAGCAGATTTGCATTACCTTGCATTTGGTTTAGAGTAACAGTCCCTGACACTTTGCTGACACCTAGGAATTAGTGTGATTATTGTCTTAATCATCTGCCTGAGCTTGTGGGGTTCCGTTAACTTTTTGATGCTTAACATACTGCAGAGGACTTTTAAAACACATGTGGTTCTCTTCTCACCAAAATATGAAAGAAAATATATTTCATCATTTAAACACTGATTAACATAAGCAAGTTTTCAGAAATCCCTTCTTAAATACCTTGAGACTTAGAGTCTAAACGTTTACCAGCATGTAGCAACAAAATCTCACAAAATCTCACATGATTGTTTGTTAGCATTAGGATGAAAGGCTTCCCAAGCAGGATCCGACACTCACTACTCCAGGGCTTTGGAATGCCAGAATAAAAGATAGCTTCTGCATTCAAGCACTTAATAACTAATGGTAAAATCTGAAACACTGACATACTTTGACTCTTACTCATGAAAAAGTCATACTTGAAGGGGAGAATGGCGTTCAAGAAGTTGTAACAAAATCCAAAGTTAGACCCAGTTCTCTGGCAGTGAAAGGAAATATTTTATGTTGACCCCTGAACTGCTCTAGACTACCTTTCAGAAGCAAAAAACAAATGCAGTGCCCAGGAACAGAATTTTATCCATTTTGTCTTCTGCAGTAATATTCACTGGACTTGAAAGTCACATGGCTGAAGGCAGCGCCAAGTGCAAAGGTCAAATTTCCAAGAGGATGATTAAGGAACACCATTAACAGATTAGCAAAACTCATGTTAGGCACTGAGAACACAAATCACCAAAATACCTTGGACTCACGAGATTCCTCATCAAGCCATAACACTTTTATCAAAATGTCATCACATATACACACATATGTTCATCTCTTTCTTTTGCCTTTCTTTTCTGTGCATTGTAAACTGTAGATCCTTTCTGCCTAGATACAATATAACAGAGAGAATTTGCAGTACGCTTCTTTACCTCAATCCTATGAACACTAAGGCACGTGCATAATTTTATGCACAGGTGGTAACTCATTATTATGTATGTAAGTTATTCACTGGAATGCTTCCAAAACTGGAATCTCAGACTTTTAATTATCAGCCTCTTTTTTACCCCTTCCTGAGTAGTAGCAGACTTGAATGCAGAAATTTCCTATACCATTTTCCGTTATAATTCGATTTGTTTTTTACAGAAACTACAAACTAGGTATGATAATTTCCTGCCTTGCCTAGTACAGTTGAAAGATGCAAATGTGACAAAGCTCTTATGATTTTATTATTAATAGTAGTTTTGTAACCAATTATGCCTGACTATTGCAATTAAAATTGTATTTCCTACATTCCTGTTTTAACAAAGGCATGAGGAGGCCATTTCTAGGTACAGTATAAAAAATAAAGTAGAGCAAAGCAAAGGGAATTCATTTCAGCTTAGCTTGAAATCACTATGAGATCTCCCTGTAACACTTTCTGCTAGGGAGGATTGCTGGAATTGAAGTCTCAAGATACAAACAATTCTTCCCTTAAAAAACTGGCCAAAACTTTGCACTGCAACTGTTTAACAAGAATTAAATATCACGTTCCATCCATCCCTCAACACGTTAAGTTCTCTCCTTCACATACAAAAACTCACAAGAAAGCAGATTTGTAAGGGTCTTGTGGTTTTATAGTGTTTACACAATATGGAGGAACATGACAATCATCATTTTACTGTCCTTCAGCCTGAAGCAGAAATTAAAGACTGATTCAAGTGGTACAAAGGACTGAGTGTTGAAAGGAAAGCCAGAAACTTGCAGTCGATATAGATCTTAGCACAGCAAATTGAAAAACTTAGTAAGAGGCAGATTGAACTTCCGGCGAAATTGTATTTTGTGCTACTCTGCACAAGCACACACAATAGAGGGAAAAAGAATGGTAAAAAAAAAATCTGAAAGTCTTCCCCAGATAATTCACAGAACAAAGAACAACTCTTTGGCCTGCAGAGGTATGATGTTAGCCAGATATCATTAGCGTGCAGAAGAATCAAGACCAGCTACAACACTTCTGTACACCTAAATACAAATTACTCTAGTTATGCTAGGATGAAGGCACTAAACTGGAACCAGACTGTCTGTCTGTGGACCTCTGTACCAGACTGGTCCATCCTTCTGGGAGACTAGATAAAAATATCCTCGGAGGACCGATACTTAAATGTTTTGATCAAGAGGAGAGTAACCGGAATAAAGCCCCAAAAGCTCAGTGTCCATTAGTGGAAGAAATCTATTTAATACTGACTTGGAATGTCAGTTTCTGGCACATGTCCAAAATTATTTAATTTCTTGGGAAAAGAACTGCAAACCCCAAAGGGACTTTAATAAAACTTTGGAAAACAAAGAGATAAATAGACTGTCAGGTAGATTCATTGTGACAGGAATTTGCTTGCATGAAGCCTTAAAACTAAGCAAGAAAACAAATAAAATTTTTAAGAAGTGATTTTAAATGGGTGGCAGTCCTGAACAGACTTAAAAAACCTGACTTTGGGAAAAAAGTGGAAATTATCAAGTTAAGTATCAATATTTTAGCTTAAAAAGACAGCTCTATATTATGTAGGACTCTCTAATTTAAGTTCAGCCCTCACCCTCTCATAGGGGACACTTGTCCCAGGAGAAATTCATATGGGTGGCAATGGAGGAAGAGAACATATCTCTTCTTATTAACCATGCCTGGCGGCTGATGAAGGAAAACTCACGTACTCCATAGGGAGTTTCTGTTCCACGCTCTCTAGAAGGCAGTAGGAAAATCAACTCAGAGGTCTCAGACAAGGAGGGAGTGAATGGAGAGGACAACTGGAGGTGATGAGAGATACACTATTAATACAGGTGGACAAGAGAATACTTATGAATGGACTTCAATTTGGGAATGTCATCATGGCTGTTAATGGTGACAAAGTTTTTCTGTTTAATGACCAGACGAGCAGACAGTGAGCAGTAAAAAGCTTCTGAGCCCTTTCCAGAGAAGTGCACAAGGTTATTGAGGCTTCCCAGACAACCTTCTGTCATTTGCAATGTTATAAGAAATGGCAAAATATGATCATCAAGTGTGGATTTGTTTTGATTTTTGCACTTGGAAATCACATTCTCTGTCTTCTAAGCTCACAAAGGAAATTTATTCTTTTTTTAAACAGTTCCACTTTGAGTCACAGCATTTATCTGGGAATCCTTGCCCTCTGGATTGACCTGGGAGAAATTAATGAAATATAAATGCTTGGAGCTAGATAAAACTCCAGCTTAATCATCCTCCAACCAGCAGGAATACCTGGAATGCAATAGAACAAAGAATACACACTGTTCACAGGGACTAAGAATGTACCTCATAAACTTTTAAGAGATGATGATATCTCCTAACACATGTCCTGTCACATCAACAAATGCTCACTTAAGAGCTCAGCGCTGTAGAAAACTGAATCTGTCAACTGGTGCTCAGCTGCAAAAACCATCATCATCCACATAAGTCATCAATGTTCGCAATTTGCTACTGCAGTAAGTAATTAAAAATAGAAGTGTACTGGTTTCATGAAGTACAATGCAGATGAGCAAATGAACTGAAAAGTGAGAGGTGATCTTACTGCTGGAAGGGAGCACAGCTTCCCTGAAACCTAACACAGGTGTAGTGTAGTTTTTATTCTCTTTCTATGTTAGCCCAGTAGAATAACCAATACACCAAAAGCCAGAGAGAAACAGCCAAGGTAGAAAACAGCAAGGTGTGGAATATTCTTATGGGAAAGCTTTATATTTTAAATGTAGAAGTGATACACTGGTCAAATTCTGGCCAAATCTCTCCTAGTTCAGTTGGGTTTAAAGCTATACTCTACTGGCATCCAGATATAAGCAGCAGCAATTTGCCCTTTTTAAATAAGATGCTGACAGCTGCATCCTTCAGCAAATCACTAATTTTGTTATAACATGGTTATTATAAAATTTTGATATCAAATAATTATCCTAGAAAATTCTGACATCAAATAATTATCATACCATGCAAAATGCTGAACAACTATACACCAAGTCCTTTCTCAGTTTCATAAATCCTTAGGCAGAAGTCAGAAATCTGCTGTTCTCTGGACAAATACACAACCTGAAACTTGCCTACTGGATCCAGACCTTCCAAATAATCTCTGACAATGACAGTCTTCCTTGCCTAAGGAGATACTGGTTTGACTTCCCTTTTTCTCTTCTACTCCAGCCTCTTGTTAAACTGCAGGAATCTTTTGAAAGTGTTTATTTCTGGATACAACTGAGCTCTCAAGGGCTCCTGCACTCACACGTGGATCCCCGTGCCAGGCCATAATATATGCTGCACCTCCTCTCACTGCATCCCTGTGCAGCCTGAACTGCAGTAGAACAGAACGATTCAAAGACTAATTTCTCATTTTTTTCCCCACCCGGTATTCAGAAAACCAGGAAAAAGCTAGTGTAAGCAAGGAAGGAAGGTTTTCATTATATCCTTGTTTTCCTTTCCAATATACTTCCCTGTTTGTATATTCCCACTAGCTCTAAACTCAGCATCTCACTCCTTCTAAGTATGAAATGAGAACACCTAGTCTAAGAAGTTGCCTTCCCTTAAAATAATGTTTGCTTTAAAGACTTCACAGTATTCTTAGTATTAGTATATAGTATTCTTGCTTTGTAGTACTCTCATGCAGAAAATTAAAAATGTGAGAAGGGGAAAATGTTGCTTGTCCTGCAAGGGTTTTTCCAGGTGAGATTTCTCTTTTTTGTGAGTTCCTTGATTATGCTACACAAAATGGGCTCATGAAATATATAAGGAAGAACATGATATTCACAGCCAAGCATCTGTGTGACATTAGATGCCTTCACTTTCTAATATCAGACAGCAAATCACTACAGTTAAATAATTTACTATCTCCGCTGTTTTACACTATCCTGTTTCTTTTTCATTGTTAGGCAACAATTTTATACCACCTTTCCAAGAAAAACAGCTCTTCCAATTATTTTGAAAGACCTATGTGCTAACAAGACTTTTGCTGACAACCTCTCAATTCTTGGAGCATTTACTGTCATAGCAACCCAATTCTCATAACAATCCAATCTTCAGTCTGGATTAATACCTTGTATACAGATGGAAATCACATGCAGAAAAGATAAGGACCATATGTGCTAAATATGTCATGGACCAGACACTGAGTATGTGGGCTCTTTTCACTTCTCCCTCTTAGGCACTTAGGCTGAGACACATCCCACCTTAAATTTCGGCAACACTACAATGACATGCAAAAGCTAAAACCTACACCTACCCATTATAAGCTCTTCCTGTACTCCCTTTCCTACTGCCCTAGCTTCCTTGCAGTCAACAATATTTATATTCGACTTTCACTGGTAATAACTCATCACACAAGTTCTATGTAAATATGGCAGTGGCAGTCACTGCAGGAAGGAAGAAGTCCACTACTTTTATTTTACAGGGTCTGGAAATTAATACCTTTCCCTTCTTGTGTGGATTTCACCTATCAGTAACAAAGAGAAAAAAAAATAATAAAAAAAAATTTCCACTCCTTTGGCTTAATTGTTGTCCATGACATTTGTTTACTGATGTTGATCTCAGCAGTACAACTACATTAATTTCACTAACTCTTGAGACACTTTTGGTTTATGCAAGACTTTATCTGCTGTCAGCACTACTGTCTGTTTGAACGCCATTATTAATCTACAAAGAGGAATTACATTTCTGTTGCTGTTTCCAAGACAGTTTTCAAAGTTATCCACAGATGTTTTGTGAGCTACAAAAATGTGCTCTGATTTTTAAAACTATGTGTTATGGTTAATTTAGGAAACATCCAAAGGGCACAATCAAAAAAGAATGAAAGGAAAAACTTTATCACTGTGACAATTCAGCAAGTTCAGTGGTAGTCTATGGGCTGCTCTCAAAGTGATACAAAAGTTCATGTTCAGCTAGGTTTCTCTTATGTTTTGATAACTGTTAGTTGGAAATGGTTCTGAGAAAGTCACTGTTGTTGCAATGTCTGAAAAACAGCAGAAGAGGATTTTTTGACAGAGTACTGAAAAGTGCACAGATCTGGAACTGTGAAACTGCAAAGCAAAGAAGGTTTTTTTTTTACATCAGTACCTATCCTTATCTTAGCGTTCCAGAAATTCAGATTTTGTACTTGTCCTGTAATTTTTCCTGTTGACTTACTTTTTTAATAACCATGAAAGGTTGATTGCATGGAAGACTGGTCCATCTCTGGTTATAATCCATAGGTTCTGGCTTTGGACATTTCTAACCCACTGGTAGGGAGGGGGTTGTGAAAATAATTTCTGTAATGTACTGTTTCTCACATCCTTTTTTCAAGCGTCTGATTCTGGCTGGAATAACGATGCTGAAAACACGCTAAAGAAGCCCCTTACCCAAGACAATATGGGCATGGTTATGTTTTTTTTAAAAAATGCCTTTGAATTAATTTCACTTGAATAGTACAGCACAGAGAAAATGATAGATGAACATACTGACATCCCCTTTGTCCGTTTTCCTCTTTTCACATATTAGTTTTGATTTTTTGTTTTATCCAGGCCTTTAGCTCTACCTCTCCCATTAGTCTGCTCCTGTTACTACACACCAGACCCTTCTCACTTTGTCCAAGCAGCTACTCCCTGGGCTCCCAGCACCAGCCCTGGAGCTTGTGTTCCTGCAGTCTGCCACTGCCTCTCTTTGCCTCCCTCACTCTTCTTCCTGCTCTCCCACTCACTGCTCTGTGACCTGAACTCCTTTTGGACTCATGGGAAGGGAGAGGATACCTAAAACTTCTTGGGAGAGGGTTTCACTCCCTGACATTACTCACCCTAGAGCCAGCCAAGGGAACCAAAAATCCAGTGAAAAAGGTGGGGAGTCAAAGAACAACATTTGCAGCTGGCATTGAAATGAGTCAGACTCTTACTCATCCTATTCATATATTTCCTGGTAAATTCACCCACCAGCCCAGTTTCTTCCTTCTTCTTCTACTTTTCCAGGTACTGTCAGTTATTTCCATTTGTGCACTTCATCTGTTGACGCCCTGCAATGTCTCTTCCAACAAGTCAGGAACCTCGTTCTTGTTCCTCTATAAATTCTCCTCTCACTTGCAGCATCTGTTTCAGCCCTGCCTCGTGTGTTGTAATTACGGTCTGTGTCTCTTTTCTCTCCTTGGCTTCTTCACGTTAACTCTCTGAAAGTGGGGTTTACTGTACACTTTAATTCCACCCATAAGAGCCATAAGGAGCACAGAGGTACATAGATCAGACAGCTGCAGTGAATTGGCACAAAATTCACAGCTCACATACCTTGCCATACTTCTGTGCATACGATCCTGTAAGCAGCGAATGAAAAACTATGATTGTTTCATCCAAATCCCAAACAAATACACGCTGAAAACAGAATTGAGGAAAGTATTATTGAACAAATAACATCACAGTCCCACCACCACACCACCCAGGGAGGCTAAAAGTCAACTCAGTC
>VRYO01002297.1:46172429-46244114 GCA_009812075.1 Sialia sialis
GAAATTACTGTAGTTTGGTTAGGTTCCTGAGTGCTAAATTACAAAAAAATCCTCCTTCATAATTTATCCTATTAACAATGATTTGATTTTTCTGCACTAATGGAGGAAAGGGTACAGCTTTGATCTGACATCTACTAGAGATTTTGATTCAAGAGAGTCCTTGAGCTGTCTATAATTGAGTATTTCTGCACTGAGTTGGAAAATATGCAGAATAAATTAACACTTGACCCAAACATTTCCCAAAAATCACTTATAATGCATCTGATTTTGAGTCAGAATCTGTTTGGGCTTTTTTTTCCCAATTTTTACTAAAGAGCATCACCAAGTGTCCAGCAGATGAAGGAGACTGATTTTTCTGCTCTGTTCTAAACTTGCAAGACCACATCTGGAAAAATGCAGTTTTGGGTCCCCAAGCAGAAGAGAGATATTTTCAAACTGGAGTTAGTGCAGATGAGGGTCACCATGAGAGTTAAGGGGGCTGAGCATGTAGTAAAAGAGGCTAAGTGACTTTTCATAGAGGTATGCAGAGAAAGGACAAGACACACGGCAGAAATCCCTACAGAATAGAGAGAGAGACAGCTCTTGTTGACTAATCATTTCTATTCCCAGCATGGTGTTGTCAGCAAGGTCACAGCAGGCAGTGAAGCAATCAATAGGGATCACATTATCTTGGTTCTTTCCCCATAAGAGCAGCAAAATGTACTTGGATAATTGCAAATGTGCAGGAAGCATCCAAATCAGAATCCTTGTGCAGCAAAAACCTACAATAGCTTTAAAATAAGTTCCAAGTTCGCAAGAGCTCTGTGCAAAAACAGTTTCCTAGATTTTTCTGATGGAGTGGAAAAATTGTCCCAAACTAAACCTGCAGAAAGGAAAGGCAAAAACTAAGAAAATGAAGATGAATGTTTACATTCTTAGCACAAAAATCTTCTTATTTATAATACTTCAACACATTACAACAAAATCAAGACTCATTTCCACAGTAATGTATTAAAACATCTGTTCTCAATGACTGTGTTTATTCTAATCTACTAAAAATAAAATGTAAAAAAATCCCAACCCTGTTTTAAATCCTCTCTGAAATTACCCAACAACTGTAGTAAATAACTCCGATTTTCATTTAGCATTAGCCATTACCAGTTGCTCTAGGCTTCTGCTTGGGTCAATGCTGTACATGATTGCATAATTATCTATTAATCAGTACTGTAACTAATCGCTGTTGCTTGTAAAACTTAGATATTTAAAGCCAACTTTATTTCATTACACTAATCTCTAAATCAGAATGAGCAGCTGTCTCTTACTTGAATGCAAGGTATGCATCTATTTTAGAACTGCAGAAGTCAGTGGTGTTCTATTTTTTAAACAACTGCAGGCTTAATTGCTTAACTTGCTTTTTACCTACAGCACTCTAAAGGAGAAACTGCTCTTTTCTTATCCTCTGTTTGCTTTAGATATGAGGTCAATGCTGACAAAATGAAAACTTATTAAAAATTTAGTCCTGCAACATAAAAGAATGTGAGAAATTCTAGTGCCAAAGAGTATTGAAAACATTACCATCATGAACAGCTCCTGCTGCAGCTCATAATAGACAGAAATTTTTATGATAATGTTTGAAATTTTTTAGCTTTTTCAATATTCAACACATGTCTAATAAACACACCTCTTCCCACTGGGACTGTGAGCAGTGCCAGTGATCCAAGAAAACAGAGGAAAATGTTAAAACTAGAATATGGAATGAGCTCTTTATCACAGATGTTCTCACACATACTCATACACTTATCCAAAATGAAGCTTTTTATGCTGCAGAGACCTTGCAGCAGCTCCAGTTAGAGGACAGGGAATTACAGCACCGAGTTACAAAGGGAATTATGGCACCACATTACAAATGGAGGTGGTCTTTCATATCCAGGACATTGTTTCCCACCTTAAGTTTGATGATGTGAAAATCCCCTCTTCCTTGTTAAGACAAAGTTCTATGACTTAAGAAGGACAAAAGAGTTTGTGGAGCATGAATATAAACCTAATGCCATCTCCCACTGCAAAGGGTGACTTCACTGTGGGTACTAAATTAATCTTTGCTGCGTCCCAATAATGTAAGGGGAGCTAATATCCTATGGTGATTTGCCTCCCCTATCCCTGGATATATGAGAGCAAGGTGCCTTCACATGAAACTTTTATCCAGGCCTATATCCTCTGCTAGAGTTTTATTTGCCCCAGATTAAATGTACTCATGTATTCATCAAATATACTCAAGTGTACTTATCTCCTGAGACCTCACCTCCCAGTCCATCTCAGTTATGTCTATTTGAGATGAAGTGCACTTAGAGACACCTATTTATCTCACAAATACTCTGTGGTAATGAGTGCATTTTGAAAAATCTTAATACAAGGCAGGCTCAATGCAAGCTCAGAAGAGAAGACCCTGGTTTAAGGAGCTGAGCATTACGCAGATGTGGAAAGGATGAATTTCTGAGCCTCTTCATACTTTCCTTATGGATTGACTTTTGTTACATGTCCTTACCAGACAGAACAGCCAGAAGAAAGCTTCAGCATTACAAGCCTTCTTTTTTTCCTGACTTGTAGTGTGTTATTCCTTATCATGAACAGTAGAAAGTGTAAAGTCTATTTCAATTTTCATCTCGTTTTTTTTACACAGACAATAAATAAAATTGTAGCTGGTATTTACTCTTGATTTGATGGGGCTTTATAATGAAAATGAGAAATCCTGTGTGTGCTGATACTACTAGAGGATTTGATTAGATATTTGAATTAACAGATAGTAGAGATGCCAGGAAAATAAAGTGCCTTGATGCTTAGTCTCAGGTTTTTGTTGGATCAAGTCTTAAGGACTTGTTTGACAGCAAGTGAACACAGAGAGTGCAAAGAACTGCAGTATGATCTATGATATCTGAAATTATCTCCAAGACACTGCCCCTCACCAATGGAAATTTATTTTTACTGTGACACAGAAGGGCACAGGCATGTCATGCATTCACAAAGTGGGCGTTTCACTCTCAGCAGAGGGTCGCATGATCACTGCAACACTTCACAGAAATAAGGAGCAGATGGGGGTGGATTTGTTAAACTCAGATGCACAACCTACTTAACAAGAGAACAAGTTCATATGCTTAAACAATCCACAACCAAGGAAAACCTTTACTGTTTCACAATACTTCAATACTTTTTCAACATGTTCAAACTACCTAAGATTACCCTTTTTTTGCCAATTCTATTCAATACTAATGGTACTTGTAATAACACAGGATACATTTACACACCATTTCTAGGAAACATATATCTAGGGGAGAAATAACATGGGAAACTGATTTTCTCAAATAAGAATATGAAAGAATAACAAAGCAGCAAGTAAAAGTACACAGGACATACACAGTTATCAAAATATAACTTGTGATTACACACCATACTCTTTTAAAAATTCTTTACATATGATTTGTGTCTGTTATCGATACCTTCCATCTGTTGAAATTTCACATTACCTTTAGCTTCTTCTTAGATTTGCATTCTGAGGCTACTGAAGAGCATGACACTTTCAAAAATCAAGGGAATATGTATCTCCCCATGGCATATCCATGTCCATACCACACCATACCTCACCCCAAACATACACCCACAAACACATGCACTGTTACACTTAAAAATCAGCCTGAGAAAAACATCTGGGTAGGAAAAATTTCAACTAATTTAGTTAAAATTCCAGTATTTCTAGAAAATGTAAGCACTTTATATTATGTGAGAGCCCTTATACTTTTCTACACAGTGTTACCTTTCCTTTGAACAAATTCATCACAATAATACATTAGTCTTTCTACTATTTTTCTATCTATTTTTTCAATAAGATGTTGCAGTTGTTAGGGAGATTTAAGCAATAAGGACAATTTGTGACTAAAGCATAAAGCCCTCCCCTATTCAGAGCCTAATCCAAAAGCCAGTTTATCTTTTTAGAAATGCTCATGGTCTGTGGGCACAGCAGTCACTGGGCTAGTGAAGCAGGTATCCCTGAAAGAAATTGCTCTAATGTGGTGAAGAAAAAGGAACTGCCACTACCAGTGCTCCAGGGATGTCCTAGGAATACAAGCAGCAGACTATTGTGCTGTGGTGGCTGTGCACAAGAGGGCAGGGCTGGGCAGGCAAAGGGAGCCTCCTCAAGTCTCCTGATCATGCTGTTGTTGCAAATTCAACTTCAATACATTATTTTTATGGTGCTAATAACGAATTTCTCTATTCTTGGTTACTTAAACTAGTGAATTAGCAAGCATGACTTGTACACACTTGAAAAAAGCCTATGTGCTTTTGCCAGCATGTCTGAGGCATAATTAAATGAAAAACAGTATCTTGTTTTAAATTCTTTACAGCAGTACTTCACAATATGCTGGTGGAAACAGCACTGTTTCACTGCCAGTGATACTGACAACCACCTCAGACTGCAAAAATCTTTCTTTAAGTAGCAAACAACCTGGACAGATTTCCTAACTAAACAACAAATAAGCTTATTTTGGGTAGTTTACATGACAAAGTTTTCTGAAAGGCATGAACTTAAAATATCAATATCCATGCAAGCAATCTTGTCTTTATATAAACAGGGAATAAAATACAAAAATTGTTTTCACCTGAATGTAGATCTGTACCTGGTTGACTAGTCAAGCCAGGGAGAGAGTCCTGTAATTGATAGGTTGATGATGATGAAGTGCCATCAGCTGTGTTGTTTGAGGTCATATATGCACCATATGTTGATGCTGAGTAATACTGTGCATACTGATTTTGGCCAAAAGCTGTGTATGACGAGTAATCCTGAAACAGCAGATGGAGCAGAGCACTCAATTAAGTACAGCAATGAGTGAATTTTTTGCCATTAAATATTTCTAAGTGTGCAGTCATATGACTTTTGCTAGTGTTTTCAACGTTTGGTTTAGCTTTTTTTTAAATTTAAGAATATTTAGTGTTTTCTAATTTAAAGATATTTACTAAAAGACTGCAGGGAAGCTGCTGAAATATTTAAGTGCTAAAATATGCAACTAGGCTTCCAGTAAGATTTTGATCATTTTCCACAGAAAGCAGCATTAAACCACAGTGAGTTGCATTCAACATAACAGATCTAAATTAAAATAACATGCTATCTTTGGAGTTATGAAAGTCCTTTTGTAAATGGCATATAAAAATGGTAATATTCATACCTGCTGTGAACTACTGAAGTTTGTAGAATTTGAAACAGAATTGTTTGAATAAATAGTGGACGATGGTGTGAAACTAGAACCTAAAATTAAGAAATACAATTAACTGTAAGAACTTGTTTATGAATAAAAATAAAATCCTAATTAGAATATTCTATGTTAAGATGTAGATGAATCACAATGAAAAAACCCCTTGTATTTTCCATTAGAAACATAAAACATTGCAATGAAACTTTAGAAGAAATGAAATGCTACTCATGTAGGCATATATTCCTCTCCCCACCACGCAAGGAAGATATCAGCAGTAAACCATCTCACCAATTTAGAAAGCATTTCTCAGTCTATTGCATTCTCACCTCTTCTCAAACACTGTTTTTCTTTCTTGCCTTCATTTCTAATACTTTAGCATTAGGTTTGCAAAACAAAAACCTTTTCGAAAGACTACATCAGGATGTTTTTATTCAGTCTGTAATGAGGCATGTCCTTGTTTTCAGCATAAATCAGATGACGCATATTGCAGTTCATACTATGCAGAGGATTAACCATTGTAAAAGAAACTTTAAATTATTCAAATAAAATAGGTTTTCAATGACCAGAGGGTGATCAATGAATTATTAACTGAATAGTAAATGAAAGAATAAATATGAATTAAGGAAAAATTCTAAAAAAAAATCTTAATCCAAGAAGAAACAAGTATCAAATTATGCCATATTCAGGAACATAAAATCAAGGAAAAGAGACTTGCATATATTAGTGAATATAACAAATGCTTCTAGTCCTAAAAAAATTAGTGGATTTCACTCCACTAAAAAAATCCAAAAGAAGGTGCAAGTAGGGACCAGAACTAAAGTAACAGGTGGCCAAAATGAATGCACACATGCCTATTAGCGCTGGGAAGAAATACTCAGCTCTAAATTTTAGAGGCGGCTACTTACCTGGCATCTGGTAAGAGTAGGGTGTTTGGCCTGGCTGTGGGGTGGAAAACCCTGGGCTGTAACTGAGGCACCCGCTCTGCAGGGGAGATTGGGTCTGCGAGAGCCCACTTTCCGTCTTGATGCCTGGCAACATTACACCCAAATCTGTGTAAGAAATTAATTTTCAACTGATTCTTTACAATATTTTGTTATGGTTGGGAAAACAAAAGAGAAAGCAAAAAGAAAAAGCAACATTCCGGTCGGCATTGCTTTTAGTGCTATGTAAAGTGAAGTAGTAAGTGGTGAAATACCGTAAGTGGGTAAGCTGTAGGGCTGTCCTGTCTGGGAATAGGCTGTGTAGACCGCTGGTTGCTGCATTCCTGAATACTGGGTTTGTCCGGCATAGGCTGACATGGTTTGAGCTGCTGGTGTAGAAAGAATGTGCGGATAGGGCCTAAATATCAGGAAAAATAGCATTACTGTGGCAACAAATACTTTGTATGTTGATTCAAGCAATAAAGTAAAGAAAAAGGCTTAAAGATGTCCAAAGACAGTTCATTATTCTGCCAACTGCTCCTCTTCTGGGATTTATTCCATCCTCCACTGAAATAAATTGAAAGACACTCTGTCCCACATTCCCCAAGGCACAGTGAATATTTTATGCTGTCCCATCACTACAATTAATTCTTAATCTACTGTGTCCACTTTTAGGTGGGCTGTGCCACTGCTGCATTGTGTTTATATATATTTAACCTATTTCAGATGAGATCAGAACGCTTCAATTAGAAAACCCCCAACACTTTTTTAATCCAGTGGAGGGAAACTTGGACTAGAAGAATAGAGGAAACACAGAATGTTGAAGCTAGTACATTATGTCATCTGTGTAAGTTCTGCTTCAACAGACATGTAGCCTCTACCTTCAATGGGAGATGGATCCTAACCACTGAGAGCAGCATAAAAAATACTGACAGTAATACTTTGGTAACCAGATGGACTTTAAATGTTCGGAAAATATGGGCTAGGAAAATAAAATGGAAATAAAAATGGTCCTTTATTTATGAATACTGAGGTTTTATAGAGAGATTGAATAAAATCAGGTTGAAATTTTTTGCCCTCCAGAGTTGCAAAAATATACAGAGAAACATTTTTCTTGGATTATTTTGTAAGTCAAATAAGACTTTATGGACCAAGAGTTGAATAAACACACTCTGCAGAATTACACTAACTGAAACTTGGCCATGAAAAGCCATGACTAAATTTCAGATTCCAATTTTAATTTTTTTTTCTTTCTAATTAATTCAGAACAGTTGGCAGCATTTGCTATCAGAAAAGGATTACTCATTAACTTAGATGCCAAAAAATTGTAACAGTAGATTAAAAATTCTATTAAACCGCGTAATGTATTGGGCCTAAAGTATCTAACATAGTTTGCCAAAACCCGTTTTAACTAGAAGGAGGGCTCTTACTTCAGGCACCCCCTTTCTGTATTAATAAACTTTGGTTACCATCATATGAATGCAAATTTGTTAAAAAAAAACCCAAACTTGAAGGATCCTAATTGGCTCTTGAATCTTTAGATTCAATGTTTTCTCTGCACCAAAGTCACACTGATAGCTGTCTCAAATAAATGGAAACAAACAGATGGTATACTGGAATCAAAAACTCTTGTGCATAACACTGATCACAGGACAAGCAAACTAATATACTGTCAACTGGAGCAGTTTTATACCATGTCTTTGGTATTTCTTCCTTAAATCCCCTCTCCTGGATTTGTGTGATTGCCCAAAAGTCAGTTTCCCTCCCAAATAAAAAAGGAAAGCGTGAAGAAATTTTCTATTTCTAAAGACATCCATTGGCTTAAAAATAATAAGATTAAAAGCTAATCCAATTTATTTGATTTTTAAATCTGATGATATCAGAGAGGGACAAGGAAAGGGTGGTTCCTGATTGTGGAATGTTTGGAAGCACTTGGCAATGCTGGTCGTGGAAGGGTCAGGGACAGGGTTTTCCCCCCAGTATGCAACTTGTGCATGCAATTGTGATTTCTATATATAAACTGACTTCTTCAAAATACATCTGTATATATTCCCCGCACATGCTGTTAATATGCTGATGTCTGAGAATGCAATAGTCTGATTATTTTACTTCTGCTGTGTGTGCTGATATGCAAGGGTATTTCTTGTGCAGCAATACTGCACAAAGAAGGATCTTACTCTGTAGACACATGAAGGGAAAAAAATCTGGAGAGGGAGCCAGTACTGGAGTCAGTACTGTGGCTTAAGAATTTTCCTTTTTCTCTGTTTCTCCTGCTGAACACTTGTTTGCAACAAACCACAAAACTGCCCACAGCCAAGGTCTATAAAAGACTAGAAGAGGTGCAGACACTAACTTGGAGGGATATATCTGTGGAGAGTACTGGTGCGCTGATCTGGGACTGTAGCCACTACTTGTTATTACTGCAAAACAGAAAACAAGAGTACAGCAGTTAGAAACACCATGAGACCTGCACAGCCACACAGCCTGAACTAAAGCAACATTAACAGGGAAGCCTATTGAAATGGACAGCTTTTCAAGGAAGCAGATGTCACCACAACTGCAACATCTTAAAAAAAAAATTAGAAAACTCTCAAATCTTTCACTGTTTTGCAGAACTCTTTAGTTAGCATGGGTGTGTCAGGTTTTCTCAACTTGACTAATACATTTCTGAGTATATTGCAGAGCCATGTATTTCATACATCACCTGTGATCCACACACTGTTGATCTTTCAAATTTGCAAGTTGTATTAAAAGGGGTAGTCAAAAATAATTTTGTGATTAAACATATTTAATGGGGTTGAAATAACGCACATATACCTTTATAGTCTCACATTAACAAGAAGTTCAATTTTAATACTGGATAGGAAAAGAATGTTTTATATGGTTGTAACTAATTTTAGTTAGTTTAAGTGATGGAAGATTCTGGATTGAGCACGAGAAAGCAACTGCCATCCTTTATAATCAGGCCAATAAGAATATAACCCCTAACAACAGCATTTTTATTTTAAAGAGTCCTGTTCAGTAGCCATCCAAATTGTGTGTATCTATACCATTCACAGCTGCATTCTTCCAAGAAAGCTAACAGAACAATACTCATAACCCATTAAAATTTCATCCAGAAGCAGTGCTCACACTGGATTAATTCCAAGTGTTTGGAAGTTTCCCTTTCCTTTAGCCATCTGTCTTGACTAAGACAGATGTATTCCAAATATATGTACTCTAAAGTGTGGAACCAATCCCTTCAGAGCAAATCCATACTGGGCAAACATACAGAGTGTCTTTATTAGGCCATCTGCTGTTCATTCACTTTTCAAAAGATTAAAGTAGTACACAATGAAGCACTGGAATTTCTTTAGTCTAATCAATCATAGTTGTACTTCAAAGTGTACCCTCTTCCTGAGTTATTCATAATGGTAGTAGAAATGAACATTCAGAATTTTATAAGTGACAAATAGGTTTAGGTTCCTAACTATTTTATGAAACACGATACATTTCTACATCCAGCCCTAATTAACGTCTCTCAGATCTATTGCTTTGAACATACACAGAACTTCATATTTTTAAAGATAGTTTAAATGCATTTAGAATGTGTAGGACTTAAAAGGAAAATACAGTAGAAGAAAAACAATTAACCTCTTTTTAAAATGTGCAGTTAAGTATGGCTTGAAAGTAAAGAAGAATTGGATAATAACTTTTAAAACATGTGCCATTAGATTTCATAAAAGAGCTGCTGTTTGAAAAGACATTGAGGGTTTGCCTGTGATGGAAATCTGCTAAATTTCATTTTGTGTGGATGTTGTTTCTGTGGGTTTTTTTATAGAATGCCTTTCTGTGGTTTAGGCTCAACCCACAGAGCAGTCTGCTACATGGGCAGGCAGCTATTCCCAGAGTCAGACAAACCTATGGCTGTTTCTATCAATGTAACTGCTTCATAGAACTCTAAAGAATGCTCCTGGTTATTTAAGGCTTGATGAGTAATTAGTCTTCCCTGTTGTTGCTCTGTGACCTTTCTAAAGACAAGCAATAGCAGCAGAGTGACCTTGGTGGTTCTCAGGGGAAGGAAATTTTGTGATCCATTATCGGCTTATCAGATCATTTCTGCCATACTGCCTCACTTTTTGTCTCATCATTTGCTGGATGAGAGCTCAGTCAATTAATCAATTTGGTTAAAGCACATTTACCATGCCACTCCACCTTATGTAAACTACAAAAAAATTAATTACTATTCATTTAAATCACTTAAGCTATCAAAACCTAATACTTTTCAGCAAAAACTGTCCTGCCCGCCTTTTTATTCTTTCTGCATATACCTTATTTTTAAATTCAGACAAAAAAAAAAAATACTTTTGGAATGTGTCTGGTTTTAAATTTCCTTGGTTTTATGCCCAATTTTCCCTGAGAATACTACCAGTTGTCAGGAGGAGGAAGAGGCAAGACTAAAAAATCTGTTATTTTCACTGTCTCTGTACCTTGTCCCTGCAATTTGACCACTACATTTTTGACTGTGACATCTTTGAGAAACACAGGTGGTAAGAGAATATTTCATCATCTTATTTAATTGCATTATACTATATATCATATCATACAATCATATATCAAACAATATTATGATACAATACTAATGAATAATAAGAGAACACTATGACTGAGTGGAGCCTTTGGACCACACCTGTATCTCACAGATGAAAATGCTAATTTTAAGGGTTATCAAATTAAACAGCTTTGGCTGCTGGATAGCCTCCTAACATCTCCCTTCTCTGAGGACTGCTGGCAGGGGAGGAGATGGTGGAGGTAGGTTGCTGTGGGTTTTGTGGTATTTTATTTAGGCACTATATGAATGGGGCTAAATGGTCTTTTGTGTTGCTTATGTTAAAAAAAATCCAAAATTGTTTTTTCTCTGAAAAACTCAAATATTCCTAAGACTACATTACTTGAAATTAACAGAGGAATGCCCTTCAGGGCAGGTATAAGACCCTTGATCTCTCCAGTCCCCATTAATGACTTTTCACAGAGGGGGCAAGTTGACAGCCAGGTATTACCAGTTTCTCTTAGTTCAACTGGCCAAGGTGGTTGTGGAGGATTTAAATGACCATTAACTGTTTTAATAGCATGTTTTGGGTTCAGTATATTAATACAGGCTGGAGTTTTGTATTTTGTCAATACACTTCTGGAAAATTCTGTACGAAAAGGTCAGGTTAAAAGAACCTCCTTTAAGTGACATCACAATCTCTTTGCACAAGGGGATCAAATGTAGGTTAAACAGCAGTGACATTCCCTAATCTCACCTTTATAGCTTTCAGAAATTGTTTTCTCTATCTATAAACTGTATTCTATGTCCTGTGTAATAAATACTAAGTAAAAACAATCAGAACATCAAATACCTCTCTCTCTCCATTCCACAAAAATGATAAAACAGTTCTCAAATTTATCCACTACTGTAAGCAATATTCACAGTATTACAGTACAGCAGCTGCAACGAATTCACAGTGCATGCAAATCTCAGTTAAGGGCTGTGCACCTCTCCCAGTCCTGCGAATGCCCACCCCAGTGGGAGTGTGCTGCATATTCACAGAGCTGAGAATTACCAAATTACCAACTGTTCCTCTTTGAATGAGGAGGAAGGGGGTGCACACTGTGACTCCTCACCTGGCTAACCTGTGCCCAGAGGCACAGCTTCTCCTGGGGCAGCTCTACAGCACAGGGGAACCGGGGCTGCAGCCCTGGGCAGGACCTTGCCAATCCCAGCAGCCAGGGCAGGGCCTCCAGGGCAACTGCCACTCTAAATTCAAGAGATCTATGTGCTTTATCTTTTCAGCTTTTCAATCAACAGCTCCTAGAATCACAGTTTTCTGTGAAGTTTAATCTGTCTCTCCTTCTCCATACCTCACACAATCTGTTTGACCGTCACTTACAGCTGGTCATTAGGGACAGAGATGACTAGTTTATACCTCACTGAGCCTTCTGCTCAGTTCCAGGACAGGTCACGTGTTTTGACAGCCCTTGGAGCAGGGAAATCAATTTTAATGGGTAGAGTGTTTGAAACAGAGGATTTCTGCATGGCAGACTCTCAAATGTGTCTCCGCACCAGGAGTTCCTTTTTCACCCATGTCTCATTTTGTAAAATAAAGACAAGTGCTAGCATCATGACTTTGCCATAGTTGAAAGTAACACATATATGTCCCTCATTTTCAGGAAAAAACAAACTGTTCAGTATTGGGCTTCAAAAAAAATTTAAAAACTATTACTCATTTTTTCAGTCACAGATGGCTCATTTGAAATGGCATCTGTCACTACTCAGCATTTACTGTCTTTGGCAACCTACTAAACTCCCCAACTAACCAGTTAGGCTAAAAACTCAGAGAAATCCTGGTTTTGCTGAGTTTTTACCGCTCTTTAGCACTTCTCCCATAAAATTAAAACAAAAAGAAAAATTGTCTGATTTGGGAGTACAAGTAAAAGGCAAGTGGGAAAGTAACATATGAAAGGCTGAATGCGTTATCAGGGCAGCTCTGCGACTCGCTCTGATGATGAAGACTGCACGTCACCCGGACAGACAGGCTATTGATTTCCCACTGAGGACTGTACTCATTTAGTGCTTGAATTTGTGCAGCAAATTGAGATTCAGGTTCGTATTTCTTTTGAGCACGCAGGTGGCTAACAGGCAAAAAAGAATTATGCAAGGCTCAAATTCCTGCCTTTTTTCTTTCCTTTCCTTGTTTTTTTTTTTTTTTTTTCCTTTTTTTTTGAGGCACCAACTTTCCAAACATCCAAAGTGTAGAGATCTCAAGACTTCTTTTGAAGTCAGTGGAAGCTGACGGGTGAGTGGCACCTGGGGAAATCAAGCTGTTACTTAGCTATCTAAACCTGAGCTGAAGGCTGCAATTCTTGGCACTCCAATGTTGCCTTAGCCATAGAATCCAACTCGGCTGCCTTAAATACATGGCAGAAGCTGATAAAACTTCACCAACAATGAAAAAAATCATATATATAGTTGGATATTTTATGATTTGTAATCATTACTAATACAATCTTAGCATGGATTAAGAAATGGAGTAAAAAAGAAAAGCTAAATTTTAGCCCAGACAATCAAATTTTTCTGGAACTTTTAGCCTTTAAGCTGAGGTTCCTCTTAGTATAATTATAAGGAGGGCAATATTTTAATTTTCTAATCAGAAACAGTAAACATTTTAAATCTCACAAAATACCTTTTCTTCAGGCATTAAATTAGTTATAAATACTTTTCTGAATAATCAACTTTTGAATTTAACTAATGGCTAAAAGATGATTCCAAAACCTGATTAAAAAATTAATTACACAGAAACATTGTGATTTCCAAAATATTTTAAGTCAAGCTTGACTTCCTAGGTCTACCAAAATAATACTAGCATCAATGTGGAGTGGTGACTCATGGCTTTGGTGACATTTCAGTCAGGCCATTACTGAACTGGTATTTCCAATGGAAAATTTTTTCTCCCTCCTCTTCTTTTTAATATTTTTATTAGCAGGATTCAACTTAATGATTAGAAGGCTGATTACCTGTACTATTCCACAGTTCATCACATTCTAATAACTCATAACGATATACAGTAATTTCACAATTATAAGCCGCACCTTTTTCATTGAAGAATCCAGCCTACCCCAGTAGTGCGGCTTATATTCAGGTGCAGCTTATCTATGGACAAATCCCAGTGAAATGCCAACCCGGAAGTGAGAGCCACCTGGGGCTGCCTTTAAAGGTTTCTCTGGTCTATGAAAACTGTTGCAACTTGAGCACCTGACACCAAACCCAGCTGGCAGCGATTCTGTTACTAATTTGTTACTTTGTTACACATGGATCCTCGGTTTAAAAAGATAAAAAAAAAGTGCAGCTTATATTCAGGTGCAGTGGACAATCTGGTCAGTGTTTAAACTAGCATACTGCTAATAGGAGCAAAAGGATTAGCACCAAGGTATAAACCTTAAGATTTGAAACTGTTCGAATTAGCATGGCTGCTGCAATTACAGTGCCTTTTTTTTTTCCTAATATCATACAAGACTAAGAAAAAGCTGAGAAAAAAGACAGTACCACAATAACAATATGATTTTGAGACTTTTGCAAACAGCAGTGGCCTTAGGCATCGTTATTAGGCATTCTTTAAGATCAAACCTCATGTAAATTGCTGAGTTGCATTTACAAAAATGAAAAAACTATTATTATTTCTATCATTATCATTATGTATAAAATACTGTAATATTTCATAGTAGCTTTGTAAAGGTTGCTTCCATGCAAATGTTCATTAGTGAAGGTTATTAAATGTTTTATTAACTGCTTTTAACAAAACATCATTTACCTGACCCAGTGAAAGTGTCAAGTGATGCATCTCCAGTTGTTGTTGCTGTTTCACTGTTGTTCATGGGTTCTGTTTTGACTGCAAGAAGAGACACTACATAGAAGAATAAGTAGACATGAGATTTTACTTCTAGATTTGTACTGGAGTCCTCATGCCAGTCTCAGTAGTGATAGTCCATCTCAAACAAGCACACGTGCAACAGCTTCAACCTTCGCTCTAGCACCATTCTGAGACAATCAACAGGAATCTGACAGGAATTCCCAGTTATCTACATGGCTCTGCAGTGCCTGTGCATTCATCCAGCTATTGGTTTTAGCCACTAGAATATCTTCTGGGGAGATTTCAACCTAAATATAATTGATTCTAACAATTCCCTAAGAGCAGCACAGAGGAAGGAAACATTAGCTGTCAAGGGATGTAGCACACAACAAAACAGTCTTGCCTGACCAATTATAATACGGCTTCATGCTAATACAGAAGCAAATTACTTTCACAGTGCCAGCATGTTGCCTTTCCCCTTCCCCTTTTACAGAGTCTGTGGGGGCCTTTTTGAGCTAGGTCACCAACAAGCAATTTTCCATAACTAAAGAAAGAAGTTTGAAAGAAAAAAGAGCCAAAGAACTAGAGTAGGACACAAATGACAGCCATGACAAGTCAGCTTCTTACTCAGAGGTTGCCACACAGTTTGGTCAACTCTGAACTCTAATTTATTTCTTAGAGATGATCATCATGCAGTCTTATCATCCAAGCTGCAACTGAAAGCACAAAAAGCACCACAGAGGCAATACAGATTTTATAATTTAATACGTTACCTGGGCAGAACATTTGGCATGGACTTTTGTAATGGAATTTGGGAAGCACCCATCCAATTGATGTGGTAAGAAACAGCAGCAGGAAACACACTGCAGCTCCTATTGACTGTCTGACTGGCAAATGTGGAAGCCTCAACATATCAATGCAATTTCTTTATGAAGGTCAGTTAGGTTTGGGCATGGACATTCATCACATCCTCATGGACATCACAGGTTGGTGCCCAGGGGCACAGTGTGAAGAGGCAATGAAGGCCTGCACAAGTTGCATGCCAGGTATCCAAACTCCAAGGGCACAGCCTAAGATTTGTGAAGAAGCCCTTGCTGTGACAGCCAGGCTGGCAGAGCCCCCCAGCCAAGGAAAGGTTACCTGATGCCTCTGAGATGCTTCAGCTAAGCTGACCAAAGCTCTCATCTGTCAACATCACTGCATTCACGTTTGACTGCACTGGCAATGGTATGGGAAAGGAGGGAATTTCATGTTCTGAGCTGGCAATGTATTTAAAAATCCTGGCTCAGATTCAAGTCACCTAAATCAAGTGTATAAAAGGTGCCTACTAATCTGCCTTTATGTTTAGCTGAAACAGAGAAGTATTTCCAGAGGCTGATTCAGTCCAAGAGCAGCCTGAGCTGTCCTCAAGTTCACTGTCCCTCATACAGTCTGCAGAGGAAAAGGCAGTGCCTGAGCTAAATAAAGGACATTGTTTCCTTGTGGGAAAAATGTCCAGAACAACACCTACAGATCCATTCTGCTATTCTTCCCTGTGTCTGTGAGCACCGTGAGTTATTCATTAGAAATTGCACAGCTACCAGTAAGGCTCCTGTGACAAGCCCTGTGTGAGTTACCTCTCCTACAAAATCACATCCCATTTCCAGTCACACTGCCTAATGGGTCTTCAGGAAGTCACATGGGATGCTGCTGATGTCTACAAATGTACCAGTGACCTGTGCTGAACTCAGAGGGACACCTCTGGATCAAGCAAGAGAAACTGAGATGCATTTGTCTCTGTGACTGCTAGAGTGCCCTGCAGCATTACTGGTGCACCAGTGCCAAACCGACCAAGAAGTACCTTCTGGTTCCAGTTATACAGTTGTATCTTTCCATTTACTGTCTGAGATCAAAAAATCTTTGAATGTATGTCTTTTGAATCTAAACTTCTTTTCATTATTGTTTCTCTTTCATAAAATTACCATGTCCAAATAGTCTCCCTGCAAGCAGCAGGATATTAATTCAATACGGATGATTAGGGAAAAAATTTTGCCACATTTTTTCAAGCTGTTGTGCACTCCTCATTTTGCTACCTATTATCTTGCTATTAAAAAAATACAAAACCAAAAACCAAAAAAGCAAACAAAATTAAAAACCTGTGATAAAAACAACCCAAAATGAGAAAAAGTAGTTCTTATGAGTAATAGAGTAATCTCTCATTCCCATTTCTACAATTATTTGAGGAAGATGTGATTTTGTTTTCATCATATCAATACAATACATATCAAGAAGAAGTTCAAGGGTCATTTGTCACAAAATGATGGCCTCCACTAAACCTCTCAGTCACGTGGAACACGTATTGTTGCCTGAAGTATCAAGAGTATCTAAATTAATTTATTTGCTGATTATTACATACAGATGCCTCTATGTACTTCTTCAAAATCTGGGCATCTACCTACATGAAAAAGTATTTTTTAGTACCTTTATCTCTTTCTGTTCAAGAGGGTATTTCACTATTGTCCATAGTGAGCTACAAATGCTCAGTATTGCATCCAAGAAGGCAGTATGCCTTTAACTGTTATATTTAACAAAAACTTCAGTCATTAATTGAAATATTTACTTTAGAATTAGTGTCTAGTTCTGGTTAATGCCAGCTGCACTGCACTGCCATCAGCATGAATACACACCATCTTTTTTCTTTCCCTGTCAAGCAAATAATCTAAAAAAAAAGAAACCCTCTCCTGCACTTAACTTGAGGAAAAACATTATATTTGCGCTGAGTTTTGCTGGAAAATACCTATAGAAGGTGTTTTTATATGTGCTTGATTTTAAACAGTTCTACTATTTTGCATTCAGATTTTATGACAGAAAGGAATTTATCAACATCCTTCCTCGGTGTTGCTCGAGATTTTGACTATTATCTATTTTTCTTTATGTTGTATGTCATTAAATAGAGGGAAAAGCACAAAGCTAACTTAGGAAAAAATATTCTAACATCAGTTCAAGAGAACTAATTTTTTTTTGTTTTTTTTGTTTATTGAAAGAGTGAAAATAAAACGAAAAGCAATCTCTAACTGGGAATACATTTGAGGGCTGCCTGTGTTCTGCTTTCAGCTGGGATAGAGCAAGCAGCTGTGTGCTGCTTAGTTGCTGGGCTTAGACCATGACAACATGGTGACAGAGCAGAGCTACCAATATCATCAGGTGCTGGGGCACATGGTGTACAAGGAGACACAAGAAGCTGGGCTTGCTCTGTCCTAGGAAGAGGAGGCTGAGGGGAGAGCTAATTGCTGCTTGCAGCTATCTAATGGGAAAGTGCAAAGATGACAAGGAACAAAGGCACACTCACCTCAAAAGGTGCCCTGGGAAACAGATACAAGCTGCACTAAGGGAAAAATCTAATTAGATGTAGGAGGAAAATTCAATGCTGCCTTGAGTGACACGATCTAACAGCAAAGTTGGCTCTGCTCTGAGCAGTGCTTGGCCTAAATGACCTCCAGGGATCTCGTCCAAACTTCATTATTTTAAGGCTAACTCAGAAACAAGCAACAGCTTCTACAATATACCTTGATGCAAGGACTTACTGGATCAAAATGATTGCTACTCTGTTGACTCCTTTTTTATTTTCTCTAAAGCATTCCTCTATGTTAAGGACTGAAAATAAATGCAGAGTTTTAGGGGCAAGAGGTGCTAATACTATGCATGAAGGAGGACAAGCAACAAGTGCAACAGAAGTTACAGCAAGCAAACCTGATTTTAAAAGCTCATATAAAACAATAAACCACACAGCTTGTCATAGGAATGATTTTCCTCTTTCGTTTTGCAAGCCTTAAGAGTTTTCCTGGGAATATATTCAACCAGAAGCACAATTCTAAATATTCTACTGCCTATGGAAAATTGCATTTCCTCACTACTAACAATTAGTACTTAAACTGTTACTTCCACATTTACCTGAACATGCTGAATAGTTAAATGAGGTGACAGACCATGTTATCCCAGTCTTCCTTGAACTTAAAATCTTGTAACTGAGCAGGAGCATTCACATGCAACAACTTATTCTAGTGCAAATGATCTTTTGTGCTCAACATTTTATTTTTTTTTTGGGCTAAATTTTCTTTGCATATATGTTTTACAAATGGCAAGCTAATTCTGAGGGATTTTTTAGAAGGACAAGTTTTTGAAATCTTCCTAACTTTAGTCCAAACCTGCAGAACTTAAACATCTTCCTAATGACTTGTAGAGAAACATAGTGATGCATGTTTACACCTATGATTAATCCCATATTTATTGCAATGATGTCACATAGTGTTATTATTAATCCTTACAACTTATGACAAGTAATAATACATGTCAGGAAACTCATAAATGAAAACAGCAGCTTGGAAAATTTGGCCAAAATTTTGTGAAGTGGCAAGTTACATGTCGTAGCACACTAGACATAAGCTTTGATTAATAATGAAATTCTTAGTAGGAGTAAGAACAATACAGTCATCCTTGAGATGTGCTCAGGTAATCATGCAACACTTTACTTAAAAACAAAAGAAAAGCAAATGGGCACTCTGTGAAAATTCTATTGGTCTGATTTCCACCAATGCTGACTACTGGCAATTCCCAGCAATGCTGAACACCACGAGACAATCCCAGTCACTCAGAGCATGTAGACAGCTAAGCTAATTATAAGCGGGTTAAATTCTCCTTGCTCATCAAATGACTTTCAAAGCATTGCAAGATAACTACTTGTCACAATTTCCTAACAGTTTTCTGGCTGTGTGAAAAGCCTTTGAGAAAGGGTAGGAAAAAATGCTCGGGGTGAGGGGGAACCCCATGAGAACGTTCAAACTGCACAAGGAAAGATAGAGCAAACAGAGAGAGATGTCACACAGCAGCCATGGAGACACAGCACACACACATGCACGGTACCAGGGTCTCTCATACTTGTTGCAGAGGAGGGAGTACTGCAGCTCAGCAACCAGTCTGCAGTATTTAACACAGTCATGTTGTCTCCTGAGAACGGGAATGGTACAACAGTTCACTCTCGCAATGTCTGTTCAGCGTAAATGAACAGTCTTCAAGACAATTCAGTTTTGTCATTTTACATCAGGCCTTTGAACAGAACTGTATTGGTTTTATGGGTATGATTTTAACTGGTTTATTTCTGTACATTGTATAATATAGAGGCATCCAGTTACTAGTGTTCTTTAATAGCATGTTTGAAGTTTTTTCTTTATGCTGGAATAAGGATTCTGTTTAAAAAATATGGCTCAGCCCTTCTTTGCAGAGCTCAGTTACCCTCCCAGGCACATCCACTTTTTATTGACACTGACAGACTTTTAGTTAAATAGACTAAGTGAATAAAATCCTCTACCTTGTGGCCAGAAAGGAAAAAAAAATCTTAGTACCAACTGTTAAAATAATCCAAAATAGAAATTCTAGTTTGACTCATATCCATGGTGTCACCTCCATCTCAGAATGTGGCACCCTGCCTCTCACTGCTATGGCAGAATCGGTTATCTGAAAGCATTGGAATATCTGTGTTGTAGCTGCATGGCTGTGCTGTCCCTGCAGTATCACCCACAGCAGTAATGACCAGCTACTGCTGAGGAAAATCTAGCAATCTCTTTATTACAAACTTCCATTACCTCCCAAGAAATGGAATTCATCAGGAAAAAAAAAATCACCTAAGTCTAATTTTGATGCACTTCTCTTGACAGTGATTTTAATTTAACATAAATGCATGTAACACAGTGTATAAGAGTAAATCATTACTCATCAAGGTAGTATGATACAGAAAATTCAATTTATTTTGTAAGCTACCAAAAGGTATAAGCAAACATTTAACAGTGTGGTCAAATGAGCCATTCAAAATTTTTCCCTTATTTCATCTTTGCCCCTTGTTTCATTTCTGCCTTTAGTTCTTACTTCAGTTGATGCAAATCAAAGAAGTGATGTTGGAATTAGAAATCTACACTTGTGTGACTGCCAATTTTTCATAATTCTTGCTGGATTTATAAACAGGTATATAGTCATTCTTGAAATTATGGTAAAAATGCATATAACTAAAAACTAGCAAAACTTTCTGTGTGCCAGCTGTGTCTTATACTTACCTCCTGTTCCATTTGTTGTGACTGATGTGCTACTGAGATTAGATTTATCCAGTTTGGAACTGCCTGGTGCATCACTACTTCCAACAAGATTATGAGGACTGGCTAGATCCTGCATTTCCATAGACCTGTTAAAAACCGAGGTGCAGTATTAATGCATTGTGAAACCATCTAAAATAATCTGCATTTTCTATAATAACATTTTTTTATATATATGTATGGAGAGTTTGCAATGCATCCAGATTAACAAATCAGTACAGGTTCCTTTGACATCTTTGCTTTTTACCAAACCTAGGAAAGTAGGTAACAGCAACAATGCCACTATTTTCACTTTTTCTTTAGGTATTATGAAGTGACACTGAAATACACCACAGAGTTTGTGCATAAGGTAGTGCACATATATGGATGGACAGATGGAGAGATAAAAGGACAAATTCAGGTATTTCTTAGAAGAAAATAGAGAAATTAGGTGAAAAGTCAGGCGTTACACAGAAAGCCAAGGCAGGAACTTCTTCCTCTCATTACCTGTTTTCAAACTACCAGCAGCTACTGCACCCACACTAAATTATAGAAACAGACCATACAAGTGAATGAACAGAACTTTCATGTACATCTGGAAAATTCTTCACTCCTACAAACATGTATATTCTTCTTGGATCACTTGATATTTGTTTTCTGCCGCACAGTTTCTGGGAAGCTTGCAAATTTTCAAGCAGATTTACACTGCAGTGAATTCCAACATCACAGTTACACTGGGGGCCTGTAGGTGGCTTTCATCAGTGACAACACATCTTCCTTTCTCAGACAAAGACAGAGCAGAAAAGGAACATTTCTTGTTAGACCGGGAATTGCAATCCAATTTGCAGTGTGTGCTCGCCTATTGCTTGCTTAGTTTATATATTAATTACACAGGGTTTTTTCTCCAGAGAAACAATTTTGCTGTATATAAGCAAAGTTGCCAGCCCATCTGTAACAAGAGAACGATTTACCATATGTATGCTCCAAAGGCCAACAGAAAGACTGTCTTACAGAGGATGCAAAAGCCCAATTACGTTATAGAAGGCTGAAATGGAACAGTTGGAATGGCTCAGTGACAAAACAGCTCCCAGATATTCATATTCTGACCAGGACAATCAGTGGCAAATCATTAAGGGCAATATCCAACATAAGACTATTTCAAGTCTCACTTTGAAACTGCCTATATTCTGTGCTCCACACATCCTTCTCTACGGAAAAACAAAAAAAATAAAACACCACTACCTTTCCATCAATTATGGGTCTGCTGGTTGAATCTGTTTTTTTTTCCCCCTCCAGAAAATGAAATTATCTGTCTTTTGTACTCCTAATTCTGCTGATCTCTTGGATGATTTACTCCCTCACATTACATTCATTTAACCCAAGACAGAGATTCAGAGCTTTCATGTCTTGAATATATTTGAGAAAATGTAGGAAATACTATATCTCAGCTGGGAAAATAAATGAATTCCTTACCTGAAGCCACATGAAACAAAGAATCCCATTTACTCAAGCAAATGCCTGAGTCCACAATGAGATGCAGTGGCTAAGCCACTGGCAGGATAGCCTGCCCAGCAGCACTCTGCATGAACAGGAGAAAAACTGGTATTGCTGCAGGCCAGCAGGTAAGAATTTTACAGCCATATTCAAAGGCATAAACTGAGAGTTGAACTGCACTGAACCCGATTTCTTCATCTAATTGTACACACACTTCTGCACATCTGTCAGCAGCGCATTATATTTATTGTCTACTGGAAATGTGATCAGTGTTAGATGAAATAAAATGAACTCAGGTTGTTTACAAGTCTGCTAGGTTTTGTTTAGCAGTTTCTGTATAAGTATAGCAGCTAAAGGTTAAAAAAAGTCTATGAGTTTCCATCTTGTATGTATTTAAGGGAGCAGAAGAATGCTACACAAAATAAACAATGTGTGTTTCATTGCATATACAGTGTAATGCTCCCCACGTGTTCACTTGGCAGTTTTAAATATCATGATTTCCTGTTGAAGTATGATCAGCACACAGATACCTAATGGGCAGTCCCAGCTTAGAAAGTTCACACGTGTTTTTTTCCCTTGGTTTGCATGAAAGTTACAATAATTTCTTTTCAGAGAGGCATATATCATTGCCACAGATGCAAACACTTGAGCGGCATTTCAGAACCAAAATCACTGGGTCTCCTACCCAGTCTTTTTAGAAGTATCCATTTTAAGCACTTTTCACAGTCAAATGAATCAGGTTTTCTTAATCAAATCAGATTTTTTTTAAATCAGAAAACTAGGTTCACTAACTCTCATTTTCTTGGCAAAGAATATAAACAATCAAATTTTGTAAAATGAATACTTTTTGTTCCAAACAAGCATGAAAACTTCTGTGCAGAGAAGTATTTTCTATAACAAATGGCATTCCATCCACAGACATGGCAAGTTAATTACCTAAAATTATTTTTAAAGTAGTGCCTTCACAAATAGACATTTTTTCTGCATGAGTAGAAGACATCTTGTATATATGAGTAGTCTATTAAAAATAAAAAGGATATCCAAACCAATAAAAATTTTCACAAAACCATGTGTACACATTGCATTATCCTAGGTGCTCCATCCTGTGTGAACAAGTACAGGGATTACTTTAATATATCCCTATGTGATTTATTTACAAAAGTGCACGCTACCTTCTGTGTAACACATATAATTCAATTCACTTTTTTGGATGCATTTAGTTTACCTTTGCCCTAAATAATTCTCAGGAAGATGTAACAGACCCACCAAAATCTTATCTTCCAGTGAATGGAGGATTCAGGAAAAATGCTTAGTAAAGTGAACAAAATAATTCCAACATCTTGAATTCATTTTGTCAAACTAAATGTTTATCAGAGTCCTGCTTTCACTGACTTAATCAGAAGCAGGTTCAGGTTCTGTACATGCTTTCCTGTACTAAAAAAAAGTTTAAAAGAAATCTCTGAAGGAGTAATTAATACTTTTAAGTTTATGCAGCTATTTATTAAAGACTGTTTTCTAGTAATTGGAGTGTGTTCCAATTTACGTGGAATAAAGGTTTTTGTTAAAGCTGCTTTAAAAACTACACTGTGGTATTTTTTTTACATATTTTGTTTCTTTGCCATAACTAAGCTTTAGTTTTACCCCTCCTGCAACGTCTCAAACTGCTTTTTAGAATAATTAAGTACAATTCTACATTGTATAAAAAGATAGTTTTTGTCAGCAAATGGATTGCTTGATAAGAAGATGTTTTAACTATCTCTTGACTGTTTGAAGAAGGTTTGTATTATTCCAAGCTTCTGAGTGAAAACCTGAAACCCAGCAAGACAGATTTGTCCTTTATTATGCTTTGGCTGTGCGCAAAGTCTTTGAAAGTTGGTATTTTGGTATTTGCTCATGCTTAGTGGATCATTTCAGAGGCTTATTGGAAAAGTCTCTAAAACTTCCCAGAAGAGTGTCCCAGATCCCAGTGGGCTTCAACACCAACCTATGGACAACCGTACCCAACTGAAGAAGGTTTGAATCAAAAATATATCTGTATGGGGATTCTGGACCTTCCCCATTAGAGCATTTTCTGTTCCCCTGCCTGAAGTTCCATCTTTACAAGGGTTAGAAGTACATCAAGGAACAGCATCCAAAGAGACAAATTCTGATTATGATTGCCCCATTTGACAACTGCATCTCTCTATTTTTGTATAGCTTTCACTTGTGTTGTTTTAAAAGTAAAAAGCTCAAGCCTTGCTTCTACAGTTGTTTTTAAAATTCTTCTTTTTCTCCCCCTTCATTACAATCACATATTCATTTGTGCACTTCTTTTCCTCAGGAGACATAAAATTTATTTTCAGAAAATCTAGTTTGCTATAACTGTGTTATCCATCTGCATTTCCAGTTTAACTATTATTAAGGTGGACTAAGAGCTGGGTCCTTCCACAGCTTGTAACTCCGTTGACTATTAATTCTACGAGTAGAACTTATTTACATAATTTTCTTACAGGAGATGATGTTCTAAAATGTAAAATTTTTGCTTCGTAATCCAGTTCAAACTTTTTTACCAACAAGATCAAAAGTATGAAATAATTTATCAAAGGTTTATAGAAGAATAAATATTCCAACATGGAAACAAAGTATTTCAAATCCCAGTCTAACCAGAACATTTTGCAAATACCAATTCCTTTGTGCAGAATTTGAAGCAAATCTAAATTACAGGAGAACTGAAAGAAGGACTAGATGGAGGCTATTTAAAATTGAATAATTCAATTTAGCTTGTAAATAATAATAACAAAAATTTTAAAAGTCTTTAAAATTCTTTGGTAGTAAATTTGCCACATACATTTCTTTAGCAGAATCTCACTAAGCTTCACTGAGGCAAAAATGCATATTATTATTATTACTTCTACTATTACTGGTAGGTTATTTTTCCCCTGCTTTTCTGATATCCCTCCTGTTGGAGTTCCAATTCTTAAACATTCCATACTTTCTCACAGAAACCTGCATTCTTGTCCATTTTAGTTATCAGCTACCCTGGAGGTTCTGAAATTAAGCAAATAGGGACTTTCCTTTTATTTCAAATTAACTTTTAGTGCAATAGGACAGTTGGATAACAGAACTGCTCAAACCTGGCTAAATATGTTTCCAACTGGTATCAACTCAGCTCTCAGACCAACTACACTGTTTTGAAGACAAATGGATTAATTTTTTTTCCATTTCCCACATAAATTTTTTTAGGCAGATCTTTCAGCCATATTCTGAATAGGACAAGTGAGCTCACCTCTATTTCATATGCAGTCTGAACTAACTGATACAAGCCTTTATTCTGACAAATACAATCAAAATGGATGCACACAAATGTCTTTTGTCCAATCTATATAAAACCTTCAACAAAGTTTAAAACAATAAATAATTTCGATAACATCTCATTTATAAAGGCTTTTGCCTAGTGTTTTGGGGTTTTGTTTTTGGATTTGTTTTTTTTTAAATTACATTCACAGTTAGACCAGATATTTTTCATGCTTACTCACACTTAGAAGAACTGCAAATAATGCAATTAAAAAGAAGTTACACCATCCCTTTAAAGGCTACAGTGGGCAGTAAGAAAGAGGGTAAAGAGAGAGAGATTCTGTATGAGGGACAGGTTTCCAGGGAATATAGAGTTGCATATAAATTCATGTATATTAACACACAGGTACGTCCAATCTTACAATGATTATTTTGTGCTCAGTATACACAAAGACACGTGTTTAAATGTATACCCAACACCCTTCCACAGAAGATCTCCACCAATAGTGCAACAAAACACACATACAAAAGAAACCTCCTCAAATGAGTGACATTTCCAATAATTTCATCAACCCCAAAACACAAGTTAATATTTTCTTTCCCAGGTGCTTTTGCACTGTTTATGGCAGCCTTTGTCATTTTTTGGTCACAGTAAAAGGGAAGGAAGGAAGAGCACAACCAATGAAATAAACTTGTTCCATTGAGACAACTCTTGTTTTCCCTGGCTCATCAAACCCACCTATAGATCTTCTTAAGCTTTTGCTATTCTAGGCACAATATTGCAAAAACTGCTCCTCCAACACACAGGTTCTGGAAGCTTGCCAGACTTAAAAACAAATAATAGTACTGGACACTAGCAAGTCCTCCTTCCTGCTCTCCCTGAGGCCTACTTTCTTGACTTGTAAAGCAATATAGTGCTAAGAAACAGTAAAATAATGTCATGTTATATTGATAAAACCAGCAAAGGCTCCTCAGAGTTTTATTTCATTACTTTTTCTTTTTTTTTTAGCAATACAGAAAACAAGTGCTAAACTTTTTGCAATCATTTGGGGATAGGAGGTGGATGATAGCTGTACAATTTCTGTTTCTTATGTGTTTGTAAGTAAAGTGTCAACATTCATATTAAAAAAGTAATGGAAAGAGGCAAACGTAAAATCACATTGATATTTCAAAGAATAAAAATACTTCCACCAATCTACAACCTATGTCAGAAAATGTTCCCTCAAAGAGAGGGAACCTTAGCGAAACAAAAAATTAAAACATCCAAATTTTTCTACCATGTTTAGGAATACCATATAGGTAATTAAAAAAAAAATTCCCAAGGTTGAGCTTTGCAAAACTGTAAGTATAAAGTAAGGGCTGTACTAGACTCCCTATGGACTATTCATAACAACTTGAGTATAATCATGCAGCTTCCCAGCACATGAGCTCAAGCTGACAGGAAAAGAACCCATACCCAGATATTGCAAAAACTGCATCGTGGAGAGATTCCGCCCAGTACAAAGGAACAATAATTTGAGGAAAATTCAGAAGTGCCTGATTTTGTTTAACAGCTTTTTTCGATCTTGAATAAGCTGCTTGTCTTGCAGAGGATGAGACTCCTTAGGTAATTCTTTGAAGCATACAGGGGCACAAGTTGTGATGGTATCTCAGTTTTGCTTTCCTGCCCATTGTTCTTCCCTTGTCTATTCAATCCTAATAGCAGGAGGAAAAGCCCTCATGCAGACAGTATTACTTTCCAGGAGCTGTCTGACAGTGTCACTGCCTGGGATGCACCTGATGCACAGGGCTCAGCTGAGAACGTGGCCGAGCAGGTTTGGTGACAAAGGCCAGCATTGTAGCTTGCCCCCTAATACCATTCACAGCTAGAGAAAAAGACATTTCTTTTAACAGCACTGCAGCTTCTTCCCCACCCCCGTTTCCATTTCCCAGTTAAGCTTTTGTTATCACCCTCCTTTTTTTGACCCTGTACCACCTTGAGCTTTTCTCTGCTTCCTAACAACTAAATGTCAGATATTCTTTGTCTTTATTAAATCTACGCTTCCCTCTTTTCTCACTGCAAGAATAACTGCCAAGGTTTGAAGCTTTCATTGATCTAATACATGGCTACTGCTTTAGTAATGAGCTGATATGAATTCCTTTACTGAAAAGGATATATGTATCTGTTCTTTGTGACTGTAGTGAGAAGATATGACAAAATACTGTGAAAGATAATGGCTTAAAAATACAAGTTTATTTTTGTCAGAAAAGAAAAACTGTTATATTCTTCTTGAGCCTGAAAGTGAGTTTAGTTTTGCTCTTATGATGATTAAGCACGCCAATGAATTTGGACAGCTTGGACTGTTGTGCTACATAATTGCTGAAAACTATTATTTGCTTTAAAGTCAGTAACTGCATGGTTTCCCTTGTTTCTGATTGACTGAGACATTTTATTTCAGTTTAATGTCATTTAATGTGGTTTCCTGAAAACCACAGAAAACTGTATATTCTAGTGCAGTTTAGTCGGCCACAAATTCACATTACAATAATTTTCCACCGATTTCTGACTTTTATTTGGAATTAATGTCATTTTCCTGTCACAATTAAAAGATGATGTAAAATTAATTTGGATTTTCACACTTTTGGATGAAACACAGAATACCTAGGAGCTATTTCTGGATTTTCCTGTTGGACATGTAGCTGACTTGTCCAAAGGCAACAAGGATTAAAATAAATAAATAAAACCTGTGACAAAACAGGGAGAATGGAACTTACTAAGTTATTTACCTCAGCATAAACTTCCAGGTCACCCTTTCTATGCTCAGGAGATTGTTCAATTACAAAGCACAGATTCAGAGTAGGGAAATAGGCAGGCTGCAAAGGTAAGTAATGAGAGGTGCTTTTATTCCATATGCTCCTCTTCCACATCATCTCTCCACTCTGAAGTTTAAAATTGGTTTGAGTTGATGGAAGAAAATGATAGTTCTATATGGGAAACGGTTCCATTCTGATATAATACAAATATACACATACAATAGACACGTACACATACAAATATGCACATACAAAAGGCAAAGCTATGCTGAGCAATACCTTCTAGCCAGCTGGATCACAGCCTTTGAGATCTCTCTTCTGGGCTATCCTAATGTGACAGCCACAGTTTTGATGGGAAACAATTTTAGCTCAGAGTTTACACTCAAGTCACTGGAGAAAATATTTGGAAAGAAGTAATGTGGTGTCTGAATAGGTAATTCCCATCTTCTTGAGGCTGCTGGTTGGAGAAAACCACTCCAGAAGCCAGAGAGAGAACATCCAAACTAGTAAGCGTCAAGGACCAGGGACTGAAAAAATAGCAGAAAGAGGGGCTGGGTGCTCAATTCTTTTACTCCACATAGACTGGCTCATCCCAAGCCTGGGCATGTGAACAGAAAACACATAAAGGTACACAGTCACCTGCTACTTAACAAAAAACAAACAAAACCCCCTCAAATAAACAAAACAAAACTACAAAAAAAAAATACTAAAGTAGTTTTTGAAGTCCTCATGTGAGTATTGGAGTAAATCAAAAGTGATAATGACACCACAGCTCCATGGGGAGTTGTCAAGTATCCAACTTACATGAAATATAAACTACCAGTTTACAGATACATAAGATCTAAATGCAAGTCTTTGGATCACAGGGCCACATTTTCAAAGCGCAGTTCACCCAACAGCTTCCGATCACTTCCAGATGTGACAGGTTCTTGCAAATGCTGTGGGTCTGACAACATGATGTGCTGTGTCATAAACAAATAACAAACACTTCTGTGGAGATGGCTGGAATGCAAACAGCAAGCCTGTGGCCTTCCTCCCTGTGCCACCACTTCTGCAGAACAAATGCTCAGAGTCACATCTGAAAAATCTGCTGGAAATTTCAGAATGTGACAGGCAACCTGGTTGGACATAAGGAACAGGTAACAAACCCAGTGACTGAGGATGTCAAAAAGTCCTTCTTTGGTGGTTTTGAGTCTGATTTGAGCAACAGAGACTGTTTCTCATATATACAGAGGAACGTGGAGATGATCAGCTCTGCCAATTACAAGCCTGTTGCTCATCTGTCCTTTGTAAAACACAGCCTTCAAAATGACACTGCTTACTGCAGTGTTCATATTATGAATTTAAACATAATAATGTCAACTGTACTCATGTCAGACAATATTTAAGCAAATACAAGATTGGGAAATCAGAGATGAAGGGCTGGGAATTTTGCTGTTGGCTTCAGTGGAGCCTGGACAGTATGATGTCAGTGTGAAATCATATTTTCATTAATAAAAGAGCAACAGTTGGGTTGCGTCTGACTCACCATAGATTGAGATGTCTGCTCGATTTCAAACTAGTTATCGTAACGTGGTTCTTCTTCACCAAGGAATGTCCAAAGCAAAACAACTCTCTCAGGTGTGCTGTATTAAGAATGACCATACCTCATTTCAATGTAATTTCTTTAGTCACCTGTACAGGGGCCTTGCAAGAACAACATCAGCTTCCAGAAAGGATGAGTTATGATGACAGACTAGGCAGAATATAGGAGCTGCCAAAAACTTGTAGTTTTCATACTCTATTCATATATTAATGCAAAAATTCTGAAACTTCTCTCGGTAAGTATGATATACAGAGAGTTACTGGCAAGCGGTCTTAACATGGGAAACATTAACACATCTCATTTTTAATAGTGAAGTACCTCTTGTAAGTTAAAGCTGATCTGAATCTTGGCTCTCAAGACAAATATTCTGTAGTTTACCTCATGTGGACCACATTATATTCGGCTCCAAAACAGTTTGTGTCAAAAGCAATTATTTCAGTACTCTAATCACAGTCCCAACAATGAGTTTGGTTTAGAATACAAAACAAATATATGCAACTTGCTGACTGCCTGATGCCTTAACTGCTTCAGCATCTGATCACTGTAAGGTGCAGCTGGGCACAGCCATTCTGGATGGTAAGATACACTAGGTGTGCTTCACACATCCTTTATCATTTTGCCCAGGATGACCATATTGTCTGGAAGAATCGAAAAGAACTTTGCATAACTAATTACACTCAAAACAAATTCCATTATTCTGAGCAAGAGAGAGAATGATGCTCTGATAAATGCACCGATGCTGGCTGCTCTTTACAACTGATATAAAATGACTACACTTCATTTTGCTCTGCTGTTTGATTTCCCCAAGTTATTTTATAATTTGAAACTTAAAGCATACACACCTTTTTCATTTGGGGTGAAGTAGGTGATTTTTCTAAGAGTTAATAAATACATGTCGCTGAGAACTCTGGGGCACAGTTCCCCTGCCCTGAGTTATCCTCTTGGGCCACAAGAAGGGGCAGGTAGCAGCTGCAAATCTGTAACACCTCCATTTCTAGCTCAGCCCACATGCTGATAACCCAGCCCCCAGGCCAGGGCATACCTGCCTGCCTGGCCAGAGCCACTGAAGCAGAGCCACCACTCCAGTCCTCACTGCCCCATCACACACACAGCAGAGAAGCTGGTTCCCCTCCTTTACAGCTCCCTCTGCTCAAAACACAGCTTACTCCAAATGGTTAGATCTCACCAAGAGTTCTGAAATAATGCTTAGCCTTTTAAAATCATTTAATATCCACTCCTGTCCAAGTACTAAGGGAAAAACAAAGCAGTAGGAAACAAGCCCTACAGTGCTGTTGGTTTTTATGTCCACCCACATCCATATTGCAGATGCAAGATTGCAATTTTACTGCATTTAGCACAGGTTCCCTACTGGTTACCCAAGAACCTGGTTTTTCGAGACAGGGCAGGGTGTGAGATGTTCATAACAACATGATTGCTTTTTTATAATACATTTATTCTTGTTTCTCAGTAAATGTTTAAATATTGTTGCTGGGAAACATGGTATAATAATGAAATGCTAAGAGGGATGAATGTGCTTCTCTGGTACTATTTTGAGAAAGTCATGAAAAGCACTACATCTTTGAGAGCACAGAGGTTTATTTTCTATTTAATTTAATCTACATAATTAGAAGGAAAATAAGACATAAGCCTGAAATAACATAGGAGTAAAACATGATCTTATGTCTAGTCACCTGCCAATTATTTCTACACTGAAAAGCAAATAAAATCCCAAAACCCTTAAAAATTAAAGTGACAGAGATTTAGTTGTAAATTGAAACAGAACTTAAACAGAATTCACCAAACAGGATGTTCTCCCTCTCTGCCCTCTTCTGCACTCGCTCCACACAATAAATAATTCTGTTAAAAAGTTGATCTGTGGAACTGCTTTATTTATTTGGGCACTGCATATGCCTTTCTCCATAGCTCTGCCAAATATACCTTCCCACAGACTTGCTGCTTCAGTCCTGGGCCTCTCTTAAATGGCAGACACAAATCCCCTATGAATTAGATTGAGACCATCATGCTAATATTTTTAAACCAAAAACAGATTTAAAGTTACGTTTTCAAAGGTGGATGGCTAGTGGAAGGCAAGTACATTTCATGCTTTAAGGGGAGGTAAAGTCACTTCTGCTCTACAAATGACATTAAGAAATTCCCAAAGAAATTTGACAATAATACAAACTCAGGTCACAGTAAATTATATCACTTGGCAGCTGAACTGGAGAACTAAGTCCAGAATTGCCAACAAAACTCAAGACAGACATTTGGATGTGTGGAAAGCTTTGCAATGACTAACAGAAAGGAGCCCGCACAGACATCTTGTGAGACCCATAAAGAACCTTATCAGTTTGAGCTTTTTTAAATAAAAGTGTTCAAAAGGGGAAGATAGTACAGACAGACCATCTGCAATGTAACCACATAAAAGACCCCTGGGCAAATCCAAACCCATTAGCAGAAGTGCTTGACAAATCTGCCAAAGAGCCAGATGCTGCTTATGGAGGAGCCGCTTTCCCTCCTTGTCATCTGGATCCTCTGACTTCTGTTCCCAGTGGAGAACAACACTGACTGTGCTCAGACTAAGCTGTGTGTGGAGGGAGCTGAGGTACAGAATTGCTCTCTGATAAGGCTGTCTTAACATACGGAGGGGAGGCAAAGCCTAAAATATTACAGCAGGCTGCATGTGGTCTCAATCACCTTATTTCCATGTGGTCTCTTTTTATCTGGATTTTTTTCTTCATTGTTTCCTTAGCTGTGATAGAGTTAATTTTTTCTCAGTAGCTGTTGCAGCACTGTTTTGGATTCAGCATGAGAATGTTTTGGTTTTGGTAAGTCGTGTTTATCCTAAGTCAGGGACCTTTTCCTTTTGTGTCTCATGCTCTGCAGAGAGAAGGTATGCAAAAAAGACTGGGAGGGAGCACAGCTGGAACAGGTGACCTGAATGGGCCAAAGGGATATTCCACATCATGGAATATCATGCCTGGCTTGTGAACTGGAAGAGTCACCCAGAAGTGAGGGTTCTGGGACAGGGACTGGTATTAGTCAGCAAACTGAGTGAGGAATTCTATTGTGCATCATGCATTAATACTTTTTTTATTTTTATTATAATTACTATATACTATGATTAGTAGCGTTTTTTAAAACTTTGTTTCAATTATTTTACTTTGTTTAAATTATTACACAGCTCTATCTTAAGCTACAAGTTTTACTTTTGATTCTTCTCCCTATTCCACTGAGGTGGGTTTGTGGAGGGTGAAGTGTGATGCTAGGTTGCTAGCTGGGCATAAACCATCACATTTCTATCTTTATTTCCTACTTATTTTTTCTCTAATGACTGATCAGGGCCTAATAGGATGGTAAAGAGGTGAATTCTGGTATGTTAAATATGAGCAGAGCATAATAACAGCATGGTGTTAGTTAAATGCTTACTAAGTACATACGGCTGACTGATGACATTTAAAATGTGAAATTACAATTTAAAATATTTGAGAAAAAATGTGATTCATAAAAAGCAAACCAATCTCAGAACAGGCGATTTGGATCTCAATGGACATTTTCTTTTTTATTGTCTACATTCTTCTTGGAATTTTTCAGCTATTTTTGAAGTGCAAAGTAGGTGGAATCAAATACTTTTACTATTCAGGATCACCAATGGTACAATATATTTAGAGTATACAAGAGGTCAACGAAGCTGGAACAAAGTATGAATTAATACTCCTGTGTACTGCTGTAATGTGATATGACAGAGCAAAAAATAGACCACAGGAGAAAGAAACAGAGCTCCTTCTCATTGTGATTACATGTGCTGCACACATAAGAAGAACAAACACTGTTATTTTATGGCTCAAAATCCAGTTAAAAAAATTTAGGACAAGGCTCTGAGAGACTACTGGATTAAGAAAAAACCTTTGTAGGTGTAGTCTACTTTAAAGAAGATAACCTACATTATCTTCTTTCACTCAAAACCCGTATTTACCCTATCAAAGATATTCCTGAAGATTCAACAATTATTAAAATTTGATGGATACATTAATTGATCTAGAAATCCCGCTCTCTTTATCAAACTCAAAAATCACAAGGCACTTAGATCTCCAAAATCTCCAGATTACTTCCACTAACACTTCTGTTAGAACCTTGTTTACCCAATTTTTTTCCAATGTGGTGATAAAAAACAAACAAACAAGCCAAAATCTAAAAACAAACAAAGAAAAAAAGCAACCCTTAGATTTTATTGCTTTCATTCATTCCCAAAGTCTGACCCATCATTTACTCAGGTTAATAGAAGTCTTAACAGTGACATGATCTGGTGTGGGATCATAGGGATAAATCTTTATTAATATCACAGAAAGTATGTTATGCCCAATATTAACCAAAAACTCCAGGAATTTTTTAACAGACATGAAATATAAAAAATAAATTACTTTTATTGTTATAAGCCACAGGGATCTGTTAATACAAACCATTAAAATACTTCCCTGTGATGTCATCAGTTACCATGTATTTGCACTCTAAATAGATTATTGTAATTTCTGTAAGCATTCATATATATTTTTAGAACTCTTTGGGGGCTTGATCCAGAGCCAACAAAAACTGACAGGCAGACAGTGACCAGCTTCAATAGGCCTTGGGTAATCAGAAGACTGAATTTCTAAAGTTAAAGAATGAGAAAGTCAGTGATCAGAAGGCAGAGAGATACTGCACAGACTGATCTAAAATAAGGACAGACTTGCATTGCCTGAAAACTACATGCCTGAAAAATAAAATTCACATAGCAAGGCACTACTCCATGTAGGAGGTGTAGTGCAATTGTTATGGTTGCTGGGTGTCACTCAGTTACACGTGTGTGAAGAATCATCTCCCAACCATGTTACTTTGATTGATTCCAACTGCCTAAGTGGCATGCAGACTAAATGAGTGCACCAAAACTTTAATAAGTACCAGATTTGTATAAAAAATTCTCTGCAGGCTAAGTCTGTTTGTCCCAGAATGTAGTCTTTATGAGAAACCTTATTCCACAATGTACTTATTTTAAAATTGGAAAATTGTTGTATGTCTTTTTGCCAGTCACTGTCTTGACTGAGTAGTTTGGGCTTGATCCTGTCAAACATTTCTCTTAGGTGAAGTGCTTGTAACTGTAGTAGCCTCACTGACATTAATGCTATACTCTGGCATATACCATCTCTCTTGTTGACTAGTTTTTCTTCCATTCTCCAAAATTACTTGTGACAATCTTTCAATTTAATTATTCTGTCTTTTCATAGAAAATTTGTTTTGCTGTGTCTGCTTCTCCTTACAGTGTGCCTCAAGCCCAAGAAATACCAGAAGCCAGTCAAAAAGTCTTTTTTCCTGGCTAAAGATTCATCTTATTTTTGCAGGTACTCCCTTCTGGAATTGACCATTTCTGCAGAAATGCTGAATCTGTAGAATTGAAAGAAATGCTTTCATTGCCTTTGGTCATATTGTGTATCCAGTTAGTCTTACAATAAATCAGCAGAGCAACAAGTGATTGCTGGTGGAGTCTTCACGGTTTCCCAGGAGAAGAGGGATACAGTAAGATGACAGCAAAAAGAAGTTCAAACAAATGGCATTTCAAAAGTGCCTACCTTACATGTCTATGTCTGCTTCAGGATGAGAGCAATCTCACCTTCAAAGTCTAAATCAGAGTCCTCTCAGTAACTTAGTTCCTCAAATAAAGCCCATTTATCACACGATTATGATCATTATGCTTATTCAGTATACAGTGGAGCTGCACTTCTCAGAAAAGCATTATCCTCTGATCAAGATAAGTTATATATGGTTCACAAGACAACAAAGCCTTACCTTCTAAAAAGAATCTAAGACGTGGGTGAGAAGAAAATTAGGAAGCCTAATGTGTTTAAACAACACATGTGAAAGCCAGGTATACTGGCTTGCTCATTTTTTCCTGCACAACCAATATTATTTACTTTTTCTATTTTAGTTGCTGAAACTTTAATCAAAATTTCCATAGCTATTGCTGGCTTTTCAGCAGCTCAACTGCAAGCTCCTCTTTACTATGTAGCAATAATGCTGCTCAACTCTTGAACTGCAAATGAATGGGAAGGTACTGCTGATCCCATCTACCAGGAACACAGACAGTCAGCTGTTTTCAAAGTCATGGAAAAAGCATGAAAGCTTCATCACAGAATCTGTCAGATGCCTGTAAAGCTTGAATCTGGGCTCAGGAGTTACAGTGTTAGATCTGGTAAATATGGGCCAGCCAATGCCTGACTGAAAGAACGAACCATTACTGCGATCTTTCGGAAATAAGATTCTTAAGGTCTCGTTGAGGGAATTGGTGGAAGAAATCTCATGTGTATTTGAATTGAAACTGATGAGAATGAAAAATGATGATCAGGTTGTCTGGAACAAGATGCAGAAGATACATGTCACCTTAATTTTTATTTTTTTAAGTGCATGAATGGTCATGGAAACACTGGCAATGCATACACGAGCATTAGCATAGCTCAGATACAGCGAGCACAGGGAACATTGCACCCACAACAGAGTGCCCAAACTGCAGAGGAAACAAACTTTGGTCAAGTGAAGTGAAGTGAATGGGAAAACTGGTAGCTCTTAGTGACATTCAATCCCATCTATTTACTTGTGAATGCATTAATGACAATAATTGTCTCTGGATGTGTATGTGCACTCTGTATCCTGACCAATGAAAAACTATGAGTAGGTATCAAAATGAGACCAGTGAGAAAATGTGAAAACCTACTTCTCAGTCAAAAGTTTTAAGAGAGACTTTTAAGTTGAAACAGGAATTCGTATCTTTTAAATCTTATTTTGTCTTGCACACAGAGGCGTGGGTGTTGAAGTACAGAACAGCAATCATCTGATGAACAGCTGCAATCTATGCTAAGAACCCCACTGAAACTCATATTAAATTGAAATATTGGAGCCCTTTTCAAACACATAAAAAATCCCTGTGTGCTTTTTGGGGTAACTGCTTTATCTGGCAACTTGATCTGTGCATATGATTCAATATTTAACAGTGATCATCATTGGGGAATTTGTAGTTGGACAACGCATAGGGATGAGCCCCATCTAACTGGTATCAATGCTAACTACAGTGTCTCTGATCTACACTTTTCTTACAGCATCTGATAAAGTTTTAAATGGAGGTTTTACTTAAGACTGGCTTCCTTTCCTCTTCTTTTGCTTTTAGCATTTTTAAAAATAAAGTATTTAAAGGAAAAGTCAGGAAGAATGGAATTACTGGAAATACTGGATCCACAGGTTTGTAGTAAAAATACAATAAAATGGAGGGCTTCTTGCTCTACAGGGCCTAATTTTAACTTACTAATACAAGGATCCACTGCCTTCTGCAAATACACAAGTAATGTATTTTTGACACTGTGTATCCTAAGTATTCGTAAGTTAATTTGTCAGCTTTTATCCCTAACTTACAAAACTACTCATCAAAACCTTCAACTTTTCCCTTTCTTCCTATAGATAGCCTCATCACAACAGAAGTATCATAGTTTAAAGAGGGAAAGTATGTGAAATAATCAGTCATTTTCCTTTTTCATTTATCCTTCCAGATTAAAAGGAAACTGTGTTTAAACTGTCAGAAAAATCTCTTCATTTTGCTGCAGTCTTCCATCCTCTCCAGATGGTAAAAATACCATTATTTTTTTCCTCTATAATCAGTGAACTTTGCGGAAGCAGTGACTTCCTCACTTAATTTCTTTCCTCCCTCTTCCATTTTATAGCCCAGAAAAACCGAGACTTGCTCTCATACCTCAGTTTCTGAGGTGTCTTTGGTGTTACAAGGAGATATCTGGCAGATCTGGTGGTATGAGGAGGAGGATTTGGGGGTAGGAGAGATGCATTCATCAAGCAGACTGCTATCTCAAAGAAAGATGCTTCCCTGGGATGTGTGGCCAAGTGGAAAATGCTGAGTGTGAGCAGGAATCTTGGACTTCGTATTTATAATTTTAGCAGACCTCAGAATCACATATATTCTAACATTTCCACAGGTCACAGGGTATGAGGGTTTTAAGTGTAGCTCACAGGTTTTAGGGCAACAAAATGATTCCTTATTAGAATTAAAATGGCTTTTTTATTATTTAAGTAAAAAGAGATTTTGCTGACAACTTCAAACGGGTTAACTTTCAAGCACTGCACTAGACTTCAGCAATTCTTGTATGACATTAAATTTCACATAGGGCTCTTCAGCACACTCAGGATTGATACTATTTTAAAGTTACCTGTCATATAAGAAAACTAAAAGCAATGTATGCCTGTAGGTTCTGAACATAGGAACTTCTCTCCCTAACTTTGCTAGTGAATTTGATACAGGGCCAGCATGTCAGAGTTATCCACCATGCTACTCCTGCCTGCTCCGGACTTGTGGTGGAACAAAGTTGGCAAGTCCTAAGTATTCACTGCCTCTGTGTCACACACCAACATCCCCAAAGAGCATTCTGCATGACTGGATGACTATCCAGGCTTGCAGAGTGAATTAGATTTTTACTACAGAATTATGAAGAAAGAATGCCATAATACTGATACAGCACAACACCACCACTGTAAGGTATAATGGCACCACCAAGGCATAAAAGGAAGTATTCACAACCCCTTCATAGGGATTTGATAAAAAAACTCTGACAGAATTTGTAAGACAAAGTTGTTTGCAAATCAAAACGTCTCTCAGAGACAATGAAGTGACATAGGTTTCCTTTTGTGTTTACAACTCACCTATTCACCATAACTTCAACTCTTAACTACAGATCCCTCTCCCTCTGTGCAATTTACCTGTCTGTTAAGACAACAATCACTTTCTCTAAATAAATGCTGACAAGGTTGATTTTTACTGAATGTAGCTGGTCACTTCTGAAAAGCATTTTTTGATAGCTGCATAGGTTAGTACATCTCTTAAAAAAATGTAGTAGTCACATCTGCAGTTTGAATGTTACTTCTAAAAGGCAAACCCAGGCCAAGCAAGACAAAGAATCTGCTGATACACACATGTCACTCCAAGAATTCTCTTGACAAAGTTCCCACACCCAATTTAATTACTTCCCTACTGTAAAAACACTTTCCATCTGCATTTATTGTAATAGTTTCAAATCCAAAACTAACAGACTATAAAGCTAGCTAAATAAATGAATGATATTGGCCTTAGGTCCCAAGCCAGGAGCTATCCTGTAAGGCTGTGTGTCTCCAGCATTCATTTTTATGCTGATGTTTCATTTTATGTGCAGTGTTTTCACTTAAGCCTTGTTTAGAGAAGAATTACCTTGCTCCAGGCTCTAAAGTGTGATGTGCCACACAGAGCCCTCTAGTGCTGTTCCAGCCTGAGGTCTGTCAGAGATTCCCCTCCAAGACCAAGTCACATTGCAACCAAAAAATCCCACAGCACTGCATATGCTCGGGCTAGGAACACTAATTTCAACTCTGTCTGATGTATCCTCCAACTGAGGCTGCAGAGCTCAAAATGAAAAGCGTTTCTGTTTGAAAACAAACTTCAGAAAATGAAACTACCTGACTGACGATTTGTAATGTGTTTTCTTGGTCTTTCAAGAGAAAAAAGGTACCTTATTCCTGACTCAGCATGAAGAATTTAACTACAGCTTGTAAGAAATTTCCTGATCTACAGAGATAGTAACAGTACACTGCATTCAGGGTCTTCAAGTTTGTTGCAGTTTGTTTTCATCACACTTTGATGAAATTACATCAGACTGAAATTCATAGTTTTTAAAGGCTTGAGATACAATAGTCTCATTTGGGCAGTCACACCATTTAAAACTACGCACTTGTATATGAGTGCTACGCTACTCTAGGATTCTCCACGGTGTCAAAATATTCAGAAAGAACTTGACTTTTATAATAAATTTTAACCCAAAACAGCAGCACAGCAGTTAAGTTTTTCATTTAGAAGTTATGAGTACTGAAGGGCAAAGCAAGTTTCAGGTCTATCAAAACAGCTACTGACTATGCTGAAAGCATACTTGGAAACTGAACTATCGCTTCCCTTTCAGTTCTTACCAAACTAAATGAAAAGACATATTAATAACAGACATGAGCTAATCAAAGAAATTCAGATGGTACACAGTCCAGCTCAAGGCACACAGATATTAAAATGGTCTTGGATGTTGCAGGTGACCCCCAGAGGATCCTGCTGCAGTAATTAAGGAACATAGGTTAGAAACAGGTAAGGATGGGCTTGGGGCGCAAACCTTGAGTTATTTAACTTTTCTGAGTTTTAGTGAAAATGTTAGTGAAATGTCATGTTTATTTTGTGGCTCTCCCCTCACAATTAAAGCTTCTGAGCTTTTATGGCACTCAAATAATCTTCTATACAGAAGCAAGACAAAGACAAGAAGCACTCACTATAAACTGAAGAAAACTATCCACCAGTTTACTAACCACCAGGAAGATGCACATCTAAAACAGTTACTACTTCACTTGCTCAACATTATCTATACGTACATGTATGAAACATAGCTGTTGAATCCATTTCCTTTTTCCCCATGTACATGAAATTAGAAATGACTGTGCTGGAAAGGAATGTATGGCTTCTTTCCAGCTTATGAACACAGCATGTTTTTCACATGTGAAAACAAAATGAAGTTTTGGTAAGGGAAAATTTTCCCCAGATAAATAATTAGTTTTCCACACTGGAAATAAACTATATTTTCAATAAACTTCAAGATCCAGGGATAACTGAAGAATGTGAGATCTGATCACACAGATTTCCCTACACTATTTAACAGTTGGGATTTTTTTAAATTGAATGTGACCATTCAGTGTTATGCCATCATCTAAACTCAACAACCCAGACTCTAGGCTGCATCTTTGACCGGGAAAAGAGAAAAAACCCTTTTTGAGAGTGAAAACCATCACAACTGATCCAACCACTCATTCTTTGCAAAATGTGAGTCTGGGGCTCTGATGCTACCAATCCACAGCTGAGTTCATCCTTGCTCTCCACCACTGCGCCACAGTTAGTCGGTGCCGGCCCTCAAGTGCCATACCTGGGATTCTGTGGCTCTGAACCATCGGACTCTGGACACGGCTTCTTCACCTGCAAAAGCAAAGCACTGCTGGTCACTCTCACTTGAAACACAACTTCCTGCTGCTCCCCGCTCGCGCACCCACAGCAGAACTAAAAGCGGATCCTGCTCTGCTCACTGTGATCTCTATAAAATATTTCCCGCACTTTACAGCAGCGGTTTGCAGTACCAAACAGTGTGTTTCATTATTATCCCATGAACAGCTGCCAACTGCACTTCCCCAGGCTCCATTAGTAGGTAAAATGTTCAGCTAAAATAGCTTGGGGAGTAGTCTTAACTAGGAACAAAGAAACCAAAGAACCAGCTTCCCCACTTTGAAATGAGAAAGCCATACTGTTCTCAGCTTGGCCAAGAAATGTTTCCCCAATTGATACTGCTTCTGTTTCCTGCTAAAGCTCAAAATAATAAACACCAGGTTCTGGGGCAAAGCGCACCATTAGTTAAATAATTCATATGGTATTTGTAATTTTGTGAATCTGCTAACTGTATGTTAACTATATTTTCCTATTGCATCAATGAACACATGCACCGTTTTCATTCATATTTATGATATAGAAAAGGAATTTTGGCTTCCAGTTTGATCTGTACAATACACTATTTCAGGCTGATTGGAGGTGATAAAATCCAGCACTGTCAAAAAAAAAAAAGAAAACTGACTAGGTAACTCCTTGGGATCCTCATGATTTTCAGCAAAAATTTAATTGTACCTTCTGGTAATCTAAATTACGTGCATTTTCAGCGGAGGAAAAAACATTCTGCTCACTAGATTGCTAATGCAAAATCCAGGGCTCCGTGGGAGGTTTCAAAGTTCCAGTTGTAAAACCACCTAGAAATATCACTCACTGAGGCTCACTTGTCGTTAGAGACACAATAAGAAAAAGCATTCCCTTTACAACCAGCAAGTTCAATGACAAGTTTCGGGATACCTTGCATCAAGAAACTCTTCAACACTTTTTTCCTACCTTAAAAGTATTTCAGAGAAAAAAAAATTGTGACTTTGACTCACTTCTATTGAAATTATTGATAAATGACAAAACACTCACCAGGCCAAACAGAAAAAAGGATTAAACTAATGCTAAATATTATTTATAAATATATATATATATATATTCTTCAGCTGAATGCCGTGCAACATCACTCATAGAGATGAGCCACTCATAGAGCATGAGACACAGTCAGAGCTCACACAAACCCAAACCTGACAGGCGTATAAACTTTCAGGTGAAAACATCACTGCTACAGTTTTAGGTTAACCATACTGTCATTAAAGTACCCCAACACGTGAAATACAATAAAATACTTCAGATACATAAGCATATGACCATCTACCATGAAAAGTGCCTTCAGTGAGCATTATATACAAACATAAGAAATGGCATGACAGCATCAGAGGGAAATGTTAAAAGAATACATTCAATATCATTTAGACACTGAAGTTACAACAGCCTCTCCTTGACAGGACAGGTATAGTTTCAGGAGCAGTTTGTCTCAACTGAGTTACAGAGGATTTGACCAGAAAAATACTATTTTCATTTCACATATAAAATATAATTTAAAATGATTGAAAACATCATGTATTTAGAGCTATAAAATACAACAAGAGAACATAATTTAAATTAATTAGAAAAATAAGTATATGCCTAGTAGCTGTATGGTATAAACCCTAGCAGAGCTTCTTTTTTCATGTCCCTTTAGCATGGCAACACTAACAATCACTTTCAACACTTTTTTTATCTCCTTGATCTTAAATTTGCTGGCATTTATACGTTCATTTCCCATTTCTTTGCTGTTCTGTGGCTGCCACCAGTAGCACTGTCTCTCACATTTGCATTGGGGTGCAGATATCACTCCCCAGGGCAGGACATTTCAGCCACTGACTTTACCCAGCTGCTGGAGAGTCTGACATCCCAACACACAGATTTTGTAAAGTGATGGCATGTCCCGCGGAGAGCAACTACAACAGAACCCAAAGATAGTTCCAGCACACATTAACATAATCTGAGCACTTTTAAGATACAGATACAGAATATATTAAGACCGCTGGTTTTCCTGGGCAGGGATGAGAGATGCAGTAATTAGTGACTCACAGATGAGTTCCTACCATAGCTCACGCTACTACTGCATTTTGTTTTGACCAACATCAAAAAGCAGTTGAAATATCTGAAAGATTATGCCTTATCTGTATAAATTAACATTAAACATTAAATTAACATTAAACATTAAAAAAAAAAGAAACAAAAAACCACCAACAAAAACCCCAACTGATAAAAGTTGAAAGATCATAGCAGAAAAGTCACTGACCAATTGTATCTAAACGACTCACTTCCTGTGTGATGCAACAAACTCAGGGAGAAAAAGTGAGTATTTTTTATTAAAGAATATGGCAATGAAAGCAAAATACTTTAAAAAGTGAGAATATTTCAGGTTTGCCGTTTGGCATATAGATGACACAGTTCACCTATGATTATTATCTGAAGAAATGTGCAGAAGCACAGAATAAAGAATTGGCTTTTCCTCTGAGAATAAATGTAAACTTCATTTGTGTATCTTTAGGGTCCCTCTTTGAGAGAAAAGATTTAATAAATAAAAATGTTATTTCTTAAAGGACAAAAAGGCATGGGATTTTCTTTCAAGTGGCCATATGGAATGAACACCATTTCTCTTCAAGGCTACTCAAGTAGCAAAACAAATTCTGTTATTCATAAAATTATGCCACCCTTGAAGGTGAACAGAAAATCACTGTGAAAACATTTGATCAAAGACTAAATATTGTTTCCTTTGTCTTCAGCTGCACTGTTTTACCTCTTAATCTGCCTTGCTGACTGTTTTCAAAATAATTAACTTTCACTAACACCACATTTATTTCCATTCTCATGTGTTAAATGCTATAAAAAGAACCTTTTTCTTTCTTTACTCCTAGTCTGTTTTCCTTTCCCCTCTCTCTGTTTACACAGGTTTTCCCACCATTTTAGTTAAATGCATGTTGAGAATCATTCATAAGAGTAAGATTCCAGTTTCAGTTTGAATTTTGTTGAACTGCACTGAACTTTCCTACTCTGGTTGCCTGCTACAAAATGTTTGAAAAGTTTCAGCTGAAAACCTTTAAATACAAATATTTGTGAGAACAGACTGTTGCGCTCATGTTTTGAATGTCAAGTCATTATGCTGGTGATTGGCTTCAGCACCTGAAAGTTGGAGGCAAAATCCCAAAACTGAAAGGGGAGGGGGGAGTTACCAACACCCAGGAATTTCTGTGAAATGTTGCCCACATTTATTTCAATTTGTAAGATTCTAAAAGGTCTGTTGTCACATTGTGGGTGAATTCCTGTTGCAGTTTGGCTCCTAAATTTCTGAAGACCCTATCGGCAATGAATACTCTCCACCTCAAAAATGCTGGTGCTGAACAAGCCTTAGGATTACTTCTGAGTGCCATCAGGAAATTTGACATTATCAAAGCTGTCCCTCTTTGCTTTGTCAGTTCCATCTCCACTGTGCAGCACCCTGGGTACAGGGTACCCAGGCAGTTCCCTGAATGAAAAAAAAACCAACCCTGTACACTCAAATGAAGGGAGGAAAAACAGAAAAAAAAGAGCAGGGAGAGAGAACTGAAATCAGGGGACAAAAGAAGAATGGGCTCTCCATGGTGACAAAACTAGAGGAGAGCAGAAGCCAAGTGAAAAAAATGTGACAAATGTAGGGGTGTGGTGTGGACAGCAGCAGAATACTGGGACTGAGATTTTCTAGATTTGGGACTAACACCACAAACACAAGCCTAAGCGCCCATTAGATACCTGTGAAACTACTTACAAAAGTCATTAGTGACCAGTCTGCCCAGAGCAATGGACTAGTTCTGCTACTCCAGCTTTACTGAAGACCTAATTAATGATCTAAGCTGGGAAGCTACACTTTGAATTTACAAGATTGTGCATAAATGTTACATTTATGTAGAAAAATGGAAGTCTCATTTGGCTTAACTTTTATTAAAAAGTATAAAAGTTTTATACCATTTCTACCTTCACCTCTGACTTGGTTCACATAATTCAAATATGAACACTGCTAAAAGTATCGGATAATTTGAGGTCACTGTGAGAAAGAGATGCATTCATTAGGCAGCAAAGAACTGTAATAAGGGTATATGATAAATATTTACATGATGAAGGATTTTATATTAATTGACCTTCGGATGCTTCATGTTTAACAAAGATAGAGTGAAGAACATTAAAAGAAAAATCTAACTGCATTCACTGAGGGAAAAAAAAAAAAAAAAAAAAAAGACACCCCCTGGAAAGCCTAGGATGTCAGGTAATAAGATCTGCACCCTAATGCGTAAGAGGCTCAATTTCCACAGGCCATATTAATTCTGGCATTTCCTTGCTTCTGATGTTTTTCTTTGCAACATTAACATCTTTTAACATGATTTTATTGGACCCCATTACACTAAACGTTAAACCATGAAATGGTCCTGCTCTATGAGGTGTTCTCACACACACACTGCTGGTATTAAACTCGTAATGCAACACAGGTGAGAAATCCCTTCCAACACTTACAGCTGAAAAATATTGCCACATCAGCACTAAATTATTCTGGCAATGAATCCGCTGAGTTCCCTCATCTACTGCACCAATTATGGCCTTGAGGATGCCTCCTAAATCAGCAGGGTTGTTGCAGGGCTGAGTAGAGCCTGCAATGCCTTGGGTCTGGAGGAAGCAGTTATGCATGGTGGAGCTATGGAGGCTCTAACATCAAGGAGACAAGAATGAAGATAGGAAGGTACTTTTTGGGAGCCCAAGGACCCAAAGCACATCTATGTGCTTGCTCAGCCTGTGTGATTGCTCTGGAGCATGGGCAGAACAAGTGCACTTTGCCTGGATGAGTCCCTACAGCAAATTACTCGAGAAAGTTGACCCATCTCCGGTCACTGGAAGGGACTATGTCTGTGAAACTCCAGGAGATGGCACAGGCAGGGAAACAATTTCTGATGGAAATATCAGAAAGAATATGACTCAGGATACTAGTGACAGTGCAATGAGAATGAATAATAAAGTAGAGCAGGTCTCCTCAAATGTTTTTTTAGATGCTGACTCTGATAGCATTTACATGGAGTTTTTAACTGTTTTGACAACAGAAACCTTAACAGAGACTGTCTCTACAATGCCTTTGTATATATTATTTGCCAAGATTTCCTTTGCTGCCATGACATCGTTGTCACCACAAAACAAATAATGTCATTTGCTTGACCAACAAGAACGAGGCAAGGGCTTGCTTACAGTGCTGAGAGTTAGTCACAAATTGTAGCCGTGCAAAAAATATACATGTTTTCAATTTAATTTAAAAAAAGCCCATGACCAAATGACAAATATTATTGAAAATGAAGCAGTTTTTTGATGATTGAATTCAAATAATACTCCAACTATGTGTGTCCTGTGAAGACAAAATCTCAGTGAAGCTTCTGCAAAATCAAACACACGCTGAGTAGACCTAGAGAAACATCTGAAAAGAACCATAAATAATACCAAATTCTGGACTGATTTTTCCATAGTAATTCACTATTCTGCCACGCTTCCATAAATCTCATAAGGATTTCACTTAAGCCTAGTGACAATAATAAAATTATATAATTTAAATTTTGTATTAAAAGACAATATTAAATGAAATTAAAATGGATATGAAAATGTAAGGCAATATAGCTGTGCACAAGCAAACTTGAATTACATTTCTGATGTAGTTTAAAACCCAAACACTGATGGTCATGTTGAGTGAAAGAACTTGAAGCAAGAGAAAATTGATTTTTCCCCCCCTATTTTTCACTGTACATAGCTGCATTTTATCTGAATTACATCCTGAAGTAGATCTGTAATATTTCAGCAGATATGAAAACAAGAGTTCTGATTGCAATGGAAGAATATACTGCATTACTTAATTTAAAATTCACTATTAAAGTAGTTTTTTGGTTGTTGGTTTGGTTTTTCATAATAAAATTTTACATGAGCTATTTCTCTAGTGGAAACAACATTTCTGCTCATCACCTAAACTAGGTTTAGCTATTCAGTGGTCTCTCCTATTTTCTTAGTAATGGAATCATTATGTCATCAACTACAATTGACAGCTCTAATCAAAACAAGATTGAGGTTTGAATATGCTTTTTTTAAATGAAAGTAAAGTGCAAATTATTTAAATTTTTGAGTATGAAAGCAGACCGCTGATGCTAACCTTTGCATTTTATGTACCACAGTAGAGGAGACTTCATATTCAAAGACATCAGATATGTTTCCACACCTCGAAGGGGTGAGAGCAAGGGATGGGAACATGGAAAGTCACTACTGTTCCACCATCACTTTGGTCTTCCATGCAAACCTTTCTTGAGATGGATTTGTTCTCAGTGAGATGCCTCATTGCTGCCCTCCTGCCTCCCCTCCCTCTCCCCACAGTAGTACAGTGGTCTGCACCACTGGGAGTTGTACACCTAACTTGCAAGGAAAACTAATCCAGAAGGGATATATTTAGTTTTAAATACGTACAGTTCAGGCATCTAAATCAGTCTAGGTTTGTCACATAAGGCTTCCTTTACATCTAACAGAAAGATACAGATGTATTTCAGACCTAGAGAAGTCATCTATTTCAGACAGAGGGAAATTACACCAATTAACTGTAACGAATGGCTTATGTTCTCCAATTACCTGATGAAATGCAGGTAATTGGGAAACAGAGGAAATGGAATGGTGCTGCAAAAGAAAGAGGGACAAAGCCTGTATGTATCATGACATCCTCCATGAAACCCTCTTTGTGGACAACACTGACTATAACAATAGAGAGAGATGGCTCCCATGGAAGCTGCATGTTTTAGAGCCTCAGCTCCTTCGAACCAGCCACTGAACATGATAATTTTAAGAAGGACCTGTAACTTTAATGGCATACAATAATCTTATATGCTTCCACTTCTTCAGATGACAATCTTCATGATTCTCACATTTTGGATTTTCTGTACAAACTGCTGCTGAGAAAACAGAGTGGAAAAACCAGGAAACAGTCCATGGACAGCCCAAAGAGCTGCATTTCCTTTAGGTCTTACTTCAGCAGGCTGGAATGATGAGCAGTGACACACTAGAGCTGTTGCTGGTGTGCACTTTACATACACATTGAAGTTAATGGGAATTTAATCAATCCAGGTAAATGCCTTTTCCATACTTCCAGTGAGACTATAATGACTGTTTCTTTTGGGCACACTGCTGTCTTACCATTGACACAAGCCTTTTAAAACATAAATAAGAAAGCTTTAACTAAGATAAAACTCTGCTTCTATTGAGTAGTTTTAGAGAATGAAGGTATCATTAAGGTGACATGAAGTGATAAAATCAGAGAAACTTTAACTCCTCAGTTTTCTTATTGATATTCTCTCATTGGGGACTAAACATTCCTTCCTTGGTAATTTCTTGCTAGTGGAAGGGTTTCCTGTGTGTTTGTTTTTGCAACATGACTAATGGGTTCACACAGCTCATAGAGCTCTAAGCGTCTTTAAAATCTTTATACCTGCAAACATTTTTAAAACACATTTTAAATTGCCTTTGGCACAAGTGCACTAAAAATATCAGAGGGTGTAACAGTCAAGTCATAATTTAAGCAATTGGAGCCTGCAAAGTACTAAGTTCTGCATTTTGAAAAGCATTTATGCATGCACTGTGGGAAAAACTGGCATGCTTTTTTTTTTCTTTTTTGTTTGTTTGTGTACAATGAAAGAAGGAAATATGCCTTCCCTTAACCGGTGGGTCAGGCAGGGCAAATGCCATACTACAATGGCACTTTTTGTTTCTGCCTGGGTTACCTAATAGCTCTGAGCTCACAGAATGGCTTTTTCCCTGCAGCTGGGAGGGTGGGCCTGGTTCCCTTTGAAAAAGGAAAAAAAAAAGAGAAGGGAAAGGAAGAGAAGAGAGGGGAAAGGAAGGAAAAGAAGGAGGAAGGAAGGTATTAGCTCCCCATTCAGATGTTCCAAAGGCCAAAGGTTTGGAAACTCCACCAGCCTGGAGCTCATTTACTAAAAAATACAGATTCAGAAAAAAATACTAAGGCACTAACACTGTTTTTCTCTCATTTTCTCTTCTTTTTCTTTCTCTCACATTATTTTCTAGCTCTCTCCCTCCCCCCTCAACCCCACCATCTCTTAAAAAATGCCCAAACCAATCTAAACACAAACCTTTGACATTTTTTGCCTTGTCGAGTCAGCACTATATCTCAAGAAAGCTCAGTCTGCAAGTGTACCCTTGGTGTCTTCCTGGTGTCCCCCTGGTATCTCCAAACTGGCAATCAGCTAGAAGATACCATTCTCAATCTATACATGGAAAAATGCTAACTGCTTTTACTTCAGTTATGTTCCCATTATGTCCTCTAGTTTTGTTGCAATTATACTATATTTAAAAGGTGTTTGCTTTTTAAATACCAGCATTCCCAAACACCATTGATCTCTTTTCAGGAAAAAACAGACATACTGAAATGCAGGAAAACAGCTCTGCTGTGCAATGCTTTCTAGATTTCATCATGCGATTCCTCAGCTTCACGGAAATATTGTAAGCAAACTAGGTGTATCGAAACTGCTTTGGCGGTATCATCTAAATTCAAAGGAATACCAAGTCACCTCCTCTTATATTCATAAAATTCAGAGCCCCCTCAGAAAACCTGAACTTATTTTCTTTCTCCTGCTTTTCAAAACCAACCAGGGCCAACAAATGCAAAGAAAAAAAGAGTAAACTTTGAAGCTGAAATTTAAAGCAATGAAAATCAGGAAGTTCAAAAGTTAATGTTCCTATGGCTGTGTTAACTTGGCCTTGATGCAAATAGATCATGCAAATATTTCAAGCTATAGCACTGTGCCATCAAGCATAATAAAACAGGCTGGTTTTTTTTAATGTGGAAACCAACTTATATGAGGAACAGTGCAGTGTATTTCCACTGCTAATGCTGACTTCTCCACCACAAGTCAAGTATCTGTGCCTCAAGGCACTTCTCTGTTCTGACAATGCTGGTGACTCGTTGGAATCCAGCTTCCCTTAGCTCACCCAAGAGTTTACATACTGACCCCAACAGGAACAAAGGACAACTTCTCCCCTGACTCGTTTGCCTCATCAGAAAATAATCTGTCTTTCCCCTTGAGATCAAAGAACACTTGTCACAAGTTTTCCATCCCTCACTTAGATGAAATTTAAACAAATGGCCTTGTCGATCATCTCCTCCTTTCTGTTCTTCACTACCCTGGTTTTTACCAAGGAGCCTATTGATACCCCTGTGCAGTAAACAACATGATCTCACATCTGTCAAATACTCATCCCCACTACAGATGATGAAATACTTACATGTAAAATATTCTCATGTAGCAAAGAATTTCTTTTACTCTCCTTGTACACTTTTGTTTGTCTTCTGTGGTTTTAATATTCATATTGCCATGTGCTAAGGTTAAAGGAGACCAGCCCCCAGAAAATGTGCCTTATTCTTGGTCCAATATGCTATGCTTCTTAGCTCCATTGCTGGGTCAATGTTAAGTAAGCAATGTCTGAAAACCCATCAGTTTCACTATCCTCTCTGTCTTGGAGAAACATACTCATCGGCTGCATTCTTCATCCCAGAGCTAAAAGAACTTTAAAGACAACGATTGTGGTTTTGAACTATATTCAAAAAGCTCAGGAAAAGAAAAACAGCTCTAATATGTTCACAATACCCTCACTTGATGTGACCTTTGTACTAATTTGTTTTCAAGCACCAAAGTCCTCATAGAAGCACAACCTGTTTAAGAATGAATACCTGGCTCAGATGATGGTCTGACAGAATGGGATGGAATAGTTTGGGCACACTGAAAGCACTGTATACGGATTCAGCTACATGACAACTTGATTTATTGGCAATTCAAAGTTCCTAGGTTGAGGTTTGAATTATTCCAGACAACATGGTAAGCTCTTCCTACAAGCTCTTCCAAGTTTAGCCACTTGTTCACTGGTGCCAATTTTGCTCAGATACTTTTCAGCCAACTTTTCTTCACTTTTGGTCTTACCCAAGTTGTATGAGCCAGATGTAATGGTAGGAGACCAGTTATTACCTGCGGTGTCTGCCAGCATAATCTACCCTGTGTGACCTGTCCATCACACATACATCATCCGGAATCAGAGGTAACCTTGCACACGTCCTTCAGAGAAGGAGAGAAACAGATTTTCAATACATTTCTTAGTGTGCAGCTAGGTAGAAGGACTCAAGTCACTCCTCTGTTTTTTGGATCTGTCTTCATCTCTCAGGAGACACAACCATATTCAATAGACAATGTTGTAAGTGACACAGAGTACCAGAAAGGTAAGAACACATAACTGAGCACTATTCACAGATAATTAAGAGCATCTGACTTCTTCATTACCAAAATGTTGGTAACTTTTATCAGTAAAAATATTTGTTATTCACTATACTCCTTCAGAACCCTGTGAAAGACTTGAGCATGTTTATGCTGAGTAAATGTGCTGAGACCTGAGAAGGCAAACAGGCTCTTTGTGACCATTTGTGTGCAATGATTGCAGAGTGAGATCCTGTTCTGCTAAATTCTGCATGGGCTTCAGCAACAGCTGCCTGAGGTGATGCTGTGTTCACTCCTCCAGCAAATGGCATTTCCTGAGCAGAGGGGTTGCCAAGCTTGGGACAAGCCCACAAAAATTTAAGCTTAGGCCTAGATCAGATCGTGGTGGTTTGGCCTCTAAGTGTCAATACAAGAATTCAGAATAATGAAGATAAGTCTGAATCTGCCTTTGCAGGACAGGAGGCTCAATTAATGCCAAGAAGCAACAGGTGGACAGAGCAATAGGACAGGCTGGAAGGAGATGAACGAGGTAACATGAGCAGGTAACATGAACACGATTTTAGCCCAGCACCTGCCTACCTATTAACAGCTGGGAGAGTCCTGTAGGTACTGTGGAAGATGGGAATTACGTTAAAACAGTACTAAAATAAAATAAAAATAAAAAAGCTCCACCACAAAGTCGCAACAGTAAAAACTGTTCTGCTGTTCTGTGGTAGCTTTTCTCCTGGTAGTAGATCAAAGGTATTCAGCTATAAATATCTGACTTTTCCACAGATAATATCTACGAATCTGATCATGAACAAATAATTTGGTCTATGAAAACAGCCCAAGCTGAAGTCATCAGCTAATTGTACAACACTAGTATTTTTTGCACAATGCCCTGAGGTTATTCCAATTAAAACCACCTGCTTAAAGTGTACACAAATCACTATGCTACAAATGATTTTAAAAAGTGTGTTCAAAACTTTTGAAAGTGGAAGGAGAAGGTAATAAACAAGTGCACAAATCATAGTCTACTTAGAAAATTGCCAAGTGACCTACTGAGCTTTTTCCTAGCTTCATACACTTCTGTTCTCCCACATTACTGAAGCTAATTTGTTTAGAATTTTAGCAACAATTTTTAGCAGCTGTTGTAACAATTAGAAACTACATCAGATAACTAAACTTCTGCAACTTATTTCTCTCCTAGTATGGATGCAAAAGATTATTTGCAGTTCAAACTACTTGATGGTGAAAATCAAATAATCAGTTTTTTATGGCCCAGATGTTATCCAACTGGTGAAAAAATAATTTGTTAGAGGTCAGATAAAAGGACACACAATGCTGCGGTGTCAAATCTCACAAACACTGGATATAAAGACATATTCACATGCATTTGTATCATCAAGAAAGCAAATTTACTTTATTTCTGGTTAATTTTCAGTGTCTTTGGAACACGTCACTAAAAGTGAAGAAAATGCTGCTAGGAAATGAGTCTTCTTTTTATTTTTTCTTTTATTATTATTTTTTTTAGGGGTATAAGGAAAAGAATAATAATTTACCAAAGGCAAACCACAGAAAAAATCCTTTCCAATAAATACATAGGAAAATATACTGCATATAATGTGCACTGTAGTTACTACATGCTAGTAAGCATCACAGAAGCAAATTCCTATGTAGTGACACTGCTTTACATACACTGTGACACTACATACATTTGATTTAGATTTGATTATTCAAATATTAATGAGCATTTACAACACAACATTCATTAAAAACCCTGTTAATGCTGTAGGGTTGAAATTTCATTTAGGGAAATTATTCCTAAAAGGATAAATGATTAATTTTATCTATACACAGAAATACAACATGCATTTGGTATACTAACAACAGCCAAAATTAGAATTAACATTAAGAATATTTAATTTTGGGTTTGTCATTTGTGCTATGCTGTAGTTCTTAGCACTAGTCAGAATAGCTGTATTTACAGCATAAAGTATGTAAATAAATCTCAAACTATCAGCTAATAATATACTTTTCATTATTGGCCAAGGGGGACAACATCAGAGGCAATACAGCTCTTAAAAGGCTGCTGTAAGAAAGAACCACTTGACAGATCATATTTCAGCTCACATGTAGGCCAATTTTGTCTCTTTGTTTCAGGTTTGAAAATTTGACTGGTAATATCTCACTACAGATCTTCAGTATATCCAAAGAGATTTACATTTTTTATTATTAATACCGCTATACTATAATGCATAATTTAAAAATATTTGAGAGTATGTTTTAATTTTAAAGGTGTTTTACATACAAAATAGTTGAACTAGCTTTCCAGAAGCAATCAATTATCTTTGTTGGAGTTTATTTTTCCAAATTCATACCATTTTGTTTATATTTGCTGTCCTCCAGTAAATTCTTTAGACAGCAGGCAATTACTTGGAATAAGGAATTCTTCCAATTTATTTTGGATGCTTTTATATACCCATCTCAAGTATTAAAGAAAAAAAAAAACCACCTCATTAGTTTAGGAAAATATAACCAAGATTCCCTAAACTCTCAAAGCACTCAAAACAAAAAAAGAGACAGCTTCACAGTGACAGATGAATTTCCTGTGCCCAGTTACAACAAAGTAACTCTTAGGTTAAATAATAAAGTAATAATAAGTAATAATAAGTAATAAGTAATAAGTAATAATAATAATAAGTAATAATAATAAGTAATAATAATAAGTAATAAAATAATAAATAATAAAGTAAAAATATTTTCAATTCAGCCATTTCTCCCAAAAGAGTCTCTGCATTTGCCCCAGCCCCTATTCCAGACAAGTGAGCAAGTGTCCTTTGTCTCTGGCTCACCATGCCCAAATTTCCTGCATCTTTCGGCTCTCCTCCCGTCTCTCCTGTCTCCCCAACCTGATCCTGGAATGTTTTGGACACGAGGTTAAGAAAGATTCTCCCATTTATCACAAGCTGCCAAGCACAACAGGGTCACAGTCCCAGCCCCGGTGCTATCACTTAGCTAATCCAGCCTCGGCACAGGAATGAAACTTCAAAGATATTTTGCCACAGGCAAAAGTTAGTCCTTATTTACTTTAAAATCCAAGTATCAATCAAGTTAAACTGTGCTTCAGTGGAGCTAACAGTTTGCATGCTCAGAGCAACATGGACTTTTGGTTCTTAGCTGTGGCTCTAATTGAATGCAGAGCTCACCTGGGATAGCAGCACAAATACTTCAAGTACGGCAAAAATCTCATAGTGGGACAATTCATTTCATCCATGTGAACACTCTTGATGAAAAGAATTGTTCAATCATTCATGTAAACACACAAAAGCACCTTCTGGTACATGTGTGCAAATAAATACAGATAATGCACAGAATCTCTGTTTATGTTAAATCACTTCAGATTGTTTTAGCTTCCAAAGGTTTTATTATGAGTTATACCAGATGAGCAGCCAAACTTATGATTGTAAACATCCGTTCATGACTTTTGAATATCCCTGACATTAATGTAAAGAACAATTACAGATTTACTATAAGCACAAGCAAAGGACTTTCCTTCAATATCTAGGAAGTAAATTAACGATTAACCCTAGGTAAAATAATACGTATATTTTACTATCCTGGGACTCTGCCTAGCAATTTCTGTTCAACCTAACACAAACATTACAAAATTTATGCTTTTTCAATCAATCCAGGTTCTTCCTCAATGTAGATTTTTAACTGCATCCTTCTGGGGCTAAAAAGGGATCCATCTTAAAATCAGCTTTTAAAAAAATCTTCACCTTTTCTGCAAGTATTTACTTATAATTGAATACTGTTTAATTATGTGTTAATTCAGAGCAGTGACTGAATATTGCAAAGAGAAATAAACCAAATAGATATTATCTTTCCTGTTAAGCTATTACAGAAATGTATATTAATTATTTTTCCAGCAATATGATTGAAAATATCTTTAATAAAATAAAATAAAATATAAAAAGGAAGCAAGTAGCATATTAGCTACAGCATTAAATTCTGCAAACCGCTCACGTTCCTTTTGTATACAAATTTAATGCAGCCATGCTATCCTTTTATTTAGAAATACTGAAACAACATGTTAAATTTTTAATCCTTTGTGAATAACGTTTACTAAATAGGTTTTATAATTCAAAGGTTGAAATTGAACAAAGTGCTAATTATTTCCTCTATTCTCCCAAAGTAAATGTAAATTCAATAAAATTTATGTATAGCTATTTGCAAAGAAAGCAATAGAAGAAAAAAGATTAAAAAATAGGTAAGAATGTGAAGGAGACAATATGCAGTGTGTTTTTTCATCTGCTTCTTCTATTTAACAGTATGTTCACAAATTGTCACAGACTACATTCTGTTTAAGAAAACAACCTTGACTTCTAATTTCTGTAACAGATGAATTAGCTTCCTTGTATGTACACTCTAGCACGCATATACAAGTGCGTGCATGATCACACATACATACAAACATAAAGGTTTTCCAAAGCCAAATTCAAGTTCTTTCGCTTGATATTATCCACATTCACACACGGTTACTACTATTTGATTTGCTGTACCATTTAACAAGGTAGACTTTTATAAATCTCAAATTATCTTGGAAAAATGCTTTGGCAAGAACTATTTTTTAATTCAGGAATTTAAAGTATTACTTGGTTTATATACTCTTTTCAAATTCACATTTGATTTACTTTAGAAGTTGTAGCGGCACAAAAGTTACTGAGACAGTCAAAAGCTGTTTAGCTGAAAGGTATTTCAGAAAATAGTGAACAGACCAAGAAAAGAAACATGTAACTGGATCCTGCTGCTTGCTGCTTACCAGACCACAGGCACAAAATCGAAGAACTTACTGGCTGTAAGAATTTATCATACCTTTCTTCCAAGGAAGTTCCCTACCTATTACAGATCCCTGTGGCTGTAAATGCCTGGTTACAGCTGGACCCAATTGCCTTGCTCTTTCTTTCCTGGGACTTTGCTTGCTGCTCTAGGATAATAAAACAGGACTCCCAGAGTGAACATCATCAGTTTCCCTGAATGAAGCAGACATTTAAGGAGCAGTAATCCCCAAGCCAGCTCCCACCGTGGGCTCTGCACTGCTGCTCAGACCCCATGGCAGGGAACAGCATCTGAGTGCAACAGCAGCACATGCACATGGCTTCCCTGAAGAAAGCTTTAATCACAATTTATTCACAAAAAAATTGTCTGTTCAATTGTAAAGTGCATTAAAAATAATAGATGACATTAGAGAGATGGCAAACTTTGGAGGAGGTAGGACCGATGCTTTAGAATATTTGCACTTCAGCATTATTTGTTCCAAATGCATATCTAATCAACTTAAAAATTAAATAAATGGACTTAAGTATTAGGAAAATAAATTTATTTTATTGTGTTCACAGTTTTTATAGTTTAGGGATAATTAATTTTAATTCAACTTATGTCTAGACACCTGTCTCAGCCTACAGGCCTTTAAGTGTTTCTTATAAATATGTTATTGAATAACACATCAATTTTGTCATCGATTTGACAAAACATGATATTTGCAGTACATTACAGAATGACAGATTTTATTTCTTATAGCACTTAACAAGTAGTCTCCTGTGGTAAACAAAAGCTGCCTCTGAAAGAAACTGATAAATCCAGTCCTATCTAAACACTTGCACTCTAGAGCCACCATGAACAAATACCTTATTCCAAAACTAAGTTCAAAACTGCTACTACAGAAATGAATGGGAATGAATACTCATGTATATTTCCCATTTTATCACTAAACAACATTCCCATCGATACTGCAAATTAAAACCCATCATAACCTTACCTCACCAGTCTCTGAAGACGAAAAACCAATTCCCCTGATATGCAAAGTCAGTTTCCAGGACAAAAAAAGAGAAGAGAATATCTGTTACATTTCACACTAATTAACTTCCACTGTAGAGCAGCTCAGGTGTGCAGGCAGGTTTTCGGGACCAAAAAACTTTCGCATCAGTCAGCCAGGATTTTTCAAACTCAGGAAAACTGAAGACACTTTGTTCTTCCTTGTACCGTCATGCCGAGCCTAGCACAGTCCGGTTACTTAAGTTAACTAGGAGGAGATCTAGATAGTAAACAAGCTTGGCTCTGTCCAATGGCTTTCCACACCCTCCTGTTTATAATAAGATGACTTGCATTCAGAGGTCACCCCATCAACAGCTCCTGTCTTTCAGTGGGTATCTAATGTGCTGCATTTATCCCAAGGCACTTTTAATGAAACCACCTTCCTGGTCCCTGCTCGCCTGCTGTCACTATGACACATCTGCTCCTTATTGTGCAAAGCCCTATTAAGTGTTAAAATATACAGAAAAGTCATACCTGGGCATATATTCTGCAAGTAATTCAGGTATCTATAAGTGCTTACCTTGTCTGTGAATATTAGCAGCAGATCTTTTGAAAGATCAAAGAATTTTGCCAGTAACATTCATCTTGTGAATAAAAGAAATTCAAGAGGAAGGAAGATGGATGTCATTGTTTGATCTGGATTTAAAACTTTTACAAATACTCCCCAGAAGGATAATGCATGTGCCTGTGCCAGATAATATTTACTTGAATATGTTAACATGCTGGAAACAAGAGATGAGGAGTGTCCTCGAGCTCTGCTGTAAAATGATACAGAGCCAAGAAAAACAAGGGTCAAGTGCCAAGACCCCAGTGAAAACACCAAGTCAGTTCTGGAATGAAAGAATATACGGAATTGATGGTTCTTACAAAACACACTATATCCACAGCAGTATAGAGCTTCCTAGCTCTCATTTTTTAAGCATGCAAGTGCTACTGGTTACAAGAGGTTTGTGATCCAACTCGCAATTGTTTTCTTCACACAGCACTGCAAACCAAAAAAATAAACCACCTCAAAATTGTTTATCATAACAGATAGATCTAAATTAACTGTATCTTAAAATGAGGGCAGGAAAATTGTGTTCATTATTTTCCTTCAGAAGTTTTACAAAAATAAGAATACCAAATTTCTACCAGTACTTTTCCTCACTCCTTGGCCATCGGGCTGCACTAGGAAGTTCAGCCTTGTTTCAGTGGGGATGTGAAACTGAAGATGGCACTCTCTCCCCATGCAAACAGAAGCCTGACTGCTGCTCAGAAATGCTCTTTGAGTGAAAGTTACACCTGTAGCACATTTTCGGCACCATTTTTTTGTCACTGCAGCATCAAAATGACAGATAGCAGCTTGGCTCTGCTAAAACTAATAAAAAACATGATTGATGAACTGGACTAGAAAGCCACGTCAGTTCAGATTAGGATATTTGTGCCATCATTTGACAGGTTCCATGCTTTATTATTAGAATGGACTGTCAGGACTATAATGGCTACTAATAAATACATCCAACCGGAGTCTCTGATGCCTTTTAATGTACCTAAACCCACTAATGAAGTTCAAATGCAAAATTCTTTTCATGTTAAATCTCGCTCAATTTTTATAAAATACTTGTGCTTAGAAATACAATATAATTCCTTAAACAGGTGCCTTGTCAGCTGCTATAATCTCATGCACTGAAATCCAAGTAATCCTCATTTTACTGCATTATGTGGTATAATAAAGGCCCACCTCTTTGACAATGAAAACCCACTGAAGCATATTTAAAGTACTGGGGAGATCAGCTTTCAGATGTTGTTATTGACATTAGCTTTGGCATAACCTCATTCTTAACTGCTGAAACAACACATCAGATGTGCGAAGGTGGCTAATCAAGATCGGTTGGGGTTTTCAGCAGCAAAAGAAAGGAAACAAAGGAAAAAGCTATTGCAGAAAATGCTGCCAAAGAAGACTGAAAGCACCAGGATGTACGTGAACAGAGGGCTCCAATCCTACTCAATGAATTGCAGAGTCCTCAGAGTAGTGGGAGAGTCATCACAGGAGCAGATAAGGAACAGAATTCATCTCTTCTTCTCCCAGGCATCAGGCACAGGAAAGCCAGCATGGGCTTGGACTCCACCAGCAATGAAGGAGTGCACCATCTGTCCACCTCTGTGTGCAGGAAGTCCTCACTCAGCAGCTCCAAACCAAAGCAGACTGTTTGCCGCTCCCTGCCACCACTTCACCTCTGTATTCCCATCTTCCATCACACGCAAACACAAAGGACCCAAGAAACAGCCACCAGCCTTCCTCCTTCTTCCCATTTGCACAAGTCAATTTCCCTATTTCTCTGGATGGCTGGAGGCAAAGTGCAGTCTGACACACTTGTAAAAGTGTTTATCACAGTGGTGATAAAAAATGCCAGAACTTGGTGCACAAAGTAGTAGTGTCAAAGGCAATCAGAGAAAATTATTACATCTATAGCATGTGCACCTTTCTCAGACTGACTGACTGGACGTCCCAACATCCCTGCAGTGGATTTATTTCTCTGCAAACTGTGATTACTATGAAGGAGATTTTTTTTTATTGACACATAAATCAGAAGCTTCTTCATCATGCCCTTTATTTACAACATCATCCTAAGAACACAAATGTAACAATGGAAAACAGCCGACAATAGCAAAGAGAAATTGCAGCCATTTCAGAAAATATGAAAGCATGAAATGTTAAGTATTTTGAATTTCTCAATTAGTTCTGCAACCAAAACTGCTTAATTTAGAGCCACAGTCATGAAAATTATTTCCAATATTATTTCTTCCTGTTCTAAACTCTGAGATGCTGTTGTTTACTGTTTGCCTGCAAAACAGAGAACACCAAACCAACAAGAAAACTTTATCATCAGGCCTTTACATTTTAAGCAATATCACAAACTGACATTGCCAAGTTGCAAGTGAGTTGCTTTTTTACTATTCCTCTAGATTTCATTGTAGGACGTGAAGTACTTCTAATGTATAAAGCAGGGAAAAACACACAGCAGCAGCACGTTTTGTTGCCATTGAACAACCTTCTCTAATACATCCTGAGAACCACCACAACCACTTCACATTTTGAGTCAGTACATTCTTTAAGAAATAGAATGATAAAAATCACAAAAAGACAAATGTAAGTAGAGATACTTTTGGAGAAAGAGATGCCTGTGAGATTTTGGGTTGATCAACAGTTTTGTAACTGAAGATTAAATTCACTGACAAGTGGGTATGTTCCTGAATTCTTTAGTGGATCTTGCATTCAAAGGGTTTGAAGATGCTTTGATCAAGAGACCTGTACCACACTCTGATTCTCCCCCTTTTTGGGGTCTGTCCACATTTCTCTGGATGAATGGCTCTGGCAAGTCACCACAGGCCCTGGGGGTGGCAAATTTTAGTCACAGAATGGATAATGGTATAATGGCACCTCCTAAATGCCCAGCTTTTCCAAAAAAACTAACTCTACTGCTTTTACCTTTTCTTGTTAGTTTGTACTTTTAGTTCAAGACAAATGATAAATTCCCAGATCCAAACTACCATGCTTTTTCAAGAAATTTAAATTAGATTTACATTTACAACCCTCTCCAAGATGGCTTTGTTGAATTGTAACTTTTGGGATTTTTGTTTTATCTGAGCTATATTTTTGGAAATTCATCAGACTTTATGGAAAGAAAAACTATGATTTGAGTGCGTCAGACCTGCTCCAGGACTTGTCTGTAAAATCAAGGGATCAAAATAAAATAATTCATATTCTAATACTTCCATCTATACACAATGCTGTACTTACTAGACTCTCCAGCCACCACTAAAGCTCTGTTACATTCTGCCTGGGCACTGACCAGCCTGGGGCTTTGAAGAGCAAAACCTGTAGTTCCATCAAAGTCCCCACCAGTTTCCCTCTCCTTGTTCACCTTTACCTTTAGGTGAGACTCTTCTTGGATACAGAGAACAATAACAAAACAGTAGATACTAGATGGATTTAAGAACATGCACTTTTTTCACAACTGCAACTGCTATCAAAAACTAAAAACTGAGTAATTCTCAGAAAAGAGATTGAAAACAGATGGAAAGAAAGATCTGAGATTCTAGGATTCTAAATCTCAATAAAATAATTGAAAAATAATTGAAAATTGAAAATAATTGAAGGCAGCTAAATTTTAAGTTCAATAAAAAATAGTCATCTGAGCATATTGAATTTTCAGTGGTAACTGAATAAGTTTATAAACATAAAGAAGAATTACACATAGTAAACAAAACTTCATAAAAGCAACAAACGGTATATATTTGTAAATAACATTCCTGAAAGAGCTTTAAAACACCATTTTTAAATAAAATATTAGAAGTCTTTCTATTTTGTCTTCTGTTTTATCAGCAATTCTGATTTATTTCTGCAGTCCTGCAATTCAGTCTTTAAACCAAAATATCAAGCCTTTAACTTGAAACTTCAATGACCAACACAATAAAATTATAGCAACTGGCAACAAAGTATTTTGTCTCTGTCTCAATTACAGTAATTTCACACTGATAAGACGCACCTATTTCACTGAAGAATCGAACCAATCACTGAAGTGCGGCTAATAACCAGGCGCAGCTTATTTATGGACAAATTCAGGCGAAATGCCAACCTGGAAGTGCGAGCCAGCCAGGCGGGAAGGGAGCTGCTGCGGAGCCACTGCCAGGTGGGTGGTGAGCCAGAGCCACTGGCGAGGGGGCACCGAGCTGCTTGCCGACTTCGTTTTGCACCCCCAGCCCACCGAGCCGCTGCTTTTGAGCAGCGCGGGGAGCCACTGTCGCTGCCAAGCAGGTGGGGAGCTGCGGCACCCAGCACCTCGGGTGGGAGTGCCAGGGCCTGTGGCACGGGGAGGGCACCTGGGGCTGCATTTAAAGGCTTCACCAGTCTGTGAAAACTGTTTGCAAAATGAGCACCTGACACCAAACCCTGCACTGATTCTGTTACTAACTCGTTACTTTGTTGCACATGGATCCTCGCTTTTTTTTTAAAAAAAAAGTGCAGCTTATCATACGGTGCGGCTTATTTATGGACAAATTCCGTGGTCTTCCCGGCTACCCAGAAGTGCGGCTTATGAGTGTGAAATTACTGTACTCCCACAGTTTAATCGAATCTTCTAAAAATTACTCATTTCCATGTCATTTACACCCGCCATTTTAAGTATCTGTGACATTAATTCTCATTTGAAATAAACAAATACATAAAATCCGAGCTTTACAAAATGCATGTCAAGTTCAAGGTGCAAACTTTCTGAAGAATTTTTTCATATAATTTCTCCTTAGGGAAAGTTGATATATGACACCCTGTCTCTCAAAAGCATTCAATGTAAACACAAAAATTCTAAGAGTATTCATTCAAACCCCTACTAATTATTATATGTTTTTATCACCATGTTTTCTAGGGTTACAATCAAGATGAGTAATGTGTTCAGCGATCAGTGCTAGGCACAAATACGATCCCAACCCTGAAATCTTAGTTTTATTTATGGCTCTAGAGTCAACTCTAGTATAATCTTCCAAGTTTAATTTATGACCAAACAAAAAGTTTATTTAAGTAAGTACAGGATAGACTGTATGTGAAAGTTCAGGAGTTTCAATTTTTGAAGTGGATCTCAACAACAACAAAGTAAGGAAGAAGTTGAGAGTTTTTGACTTGAACTCCTTATCATCAGGCCCCATCTTCTATCCTTTTAACTATTAAGTGTTCAAAGACACTCAGTGAGAGTGCATTTCTGACTGCTCTCAGTCAAGCCTCCCCATTCTAGGTAACGTCCAGTTTGAGCACACAAAATGCAGCCCAATTGTATCTCATGTTTTCAGACGTGTGCAATGCTCTTCAAGATACAGAGCACTTCTTTCAGCTTTTTTTCTGCTTCTGTGACAGGACCAGCTCTTCTCCCTCATCACCCTCCCTCCACACACACGTGAACACAGTCTAAAATGATGCTCTAAGGAATGGCATGATAGATTTTTCACACAGAACAAGGGCTGTATCCTTGCTTTAGCTTACTGTTTGTTTTGAAAGCTGACTGACACCTCCATAATTACTGCAGACCTCCTCAACAGAGACTTGGAGCAGCATCAGCTTGGAGACAACCAGAGCAGGGATTCCCACACTGTGGTATGCAAACCACTTCAAGGTGGTACTTTTGTGCTGGGGCAGGGAGAAGTGGGAGCAGCAGCAATAGATTCCGACCTTTCTGGGCACAGTGCTAGGACTCACACTGTTTATTTGTGCCTGGAGCAAAATCTAGTGTGCTAGGGGAAGCGCTTTTTGCATGATGGAAAAGATGGTGTTTAGGTTCTGACTTGGGACACATGGGAATTAAGGAATGGCTGACTTTGAAAAAGATCCTCTATATGACTCTTTCCTAGCAAATAAACTCTTTTAGGCCTTCCTCAGTTTAAAGGATTAATAAAGTCAGCAGTTTTTACTGAGGTCACTGCCCTTAACACGTAAGTATGTAAGAAAAATTCTATTTTCCTTTTTTAAAAAATATAAACTTTCAATGAAACAAGGTAAAGTTTATGCATGCACTAAAACGAAACTGTTAAAAAGAATATATTTTTTTTTAAATATTTTTTTTAAATTGCCAGTACAGTATAAAAAAAAAAAATCTGGTTGTGAGTGAATGAAGCTTATCTTTCATACATTTAGGGAAGCCAGTCACCTTACATAAAGAAATTATTTTTCTTGTATACAAAACCTGAAAGGGAGCCTTAAGTAAAAAGTAACAGCAAACATGAATTACATGGTGAAAATTCTTGAGTTTCTCCACCCACATGTGGACATTCCAGGGGGTTATGTAGCTCACTGGTCACTTAACTCAGCCTTTACTGGAAACAGCTTTTCTTAGGCAACTACAAAACACTGTCCTACCAATGTCCTTTAGCATTTTCAACAAAAGATATATCAAAAGAAAAATAAATTTAACTTTTTTTTTTTTAGTACAATGTTTTAATAGCTTTTATGCAATATGTTAGGAATGTTTAAATAATGAATCCATACTCTGAAAGTCCTGCTGAGCCATAATAACTCTTGAGGTCTCAGTCTTTTCATGTAACAGCTAGTGGGAAAAAAAATCCTCTGATATCACACAGCCATCTTTTCCCCAAAGCTACAGATCACACTGTAACTTTTAGACAAATTAGTATTTTTCATTTTTTAGATATACATCTGATACTAAAATAATCTCTTAAATGTGTAATTTTAACAATCTTTCACCATAATTAACTGATAAATTTTCTATATTCTTTCTTGATTTGGGTAAGATGGTGTTGACAAATTTCTTCCCCTGAATGTCTATGTCTTTTTATTCATCAAAGGAGGGAAGATTTGGATGGAAGTTTCCATTTTTGCCTTTGTTTGTGTTGGCAACTTTACCAATGGGAATTACAAAGAATTTAACAGCCTGGCAAAGGGAGGAAGTGACATCTCTATATCCCCAAATTATCCAAGCTTTCAGCAGCTTGCTCCTTTTTCTGCTGTGCTAAACTACAGCCTTTTATTCACTTCTCCTCCAGTGGCAGCATACTGCTTAAGCAAAATACAATCCTCTCTCTTTTCAATGTTATTAAATTCACCCTTTGCTTTAAGCTATTCCATGCTGAAGCCTAAGTGATTTTTTTTATTCCTACGAAACACAGAAAAACACAGGGTCATATTGTGTTCTTTAGAGGCACTCATCATTTTTTTGGTGGAATGCGCCCCAGTAATCAGGAGCAGAATGTGTATAGTTTTGCCAAAATATCATTGCATTAAACTGATCACAGTGCAGTGAGTAACTTAGTGTAGCTAAACACTACAAGGTTTTTAAAGTTGTAAAACACCTAAGAATTCTACACTCCCTCAGTATTTTTCAAACATATACATTTGCAATTGGAAATACAACAGTATTAATGTCCCCTTACAACACTCTCCTTGAGTAATGTATCCATCTAAAACTATCCATGATACAGCAGCAAAATTTGGCCCTTGCTGTGGTTTTCTTTTCTTTTTCTTTTTTTTTTTTTTTACCTAGTATTTCTGTGTATAAAGAATTGAATTTCTGCGTATAAAGTTTTATTTTGCTGCATCCGGTTTTCTTCTCATCTCACTTGCAATTCTGCTACAGTCAATGGGGTTGCACTGTTGTGAGAACAAAATCTGGATCAGGATACAGATTTCAACACCACCCTCCTCAAAAATATAGTGTTTCAGAGTTTTTACCACAACTTCAAAGGTGGATCATCTTACAAGTGACTAGAGCTGGAAAGCAAACATCCTCCATCATCATAACAAATCTCTCAGCATCAGCACAAGCATTTGGAAGAGTTACTTGTTTTACATCATCTCTATTTCACAAGAGCAGAAATGCAGGTGAGTTGCTTTTATCTACTAGTTAGATCTGCACATATTAATGAAGAATAAAATATCACACATCATAGTATTCTGTAACATGATTTAGCAACTTTAATGAAGTCAGGTTTTTGTTATTGCCATGAGACCTTGTACAGTGCTTCAAATTTAAAAAAAAAAATTAAATCCCACAAGAGTTTTTTATTGTTCACTTCAAAAATTGTATTTTCCTAAAGCAGACTTCTAAAAGTTTCCATTAAGGTCTGAACAGGATACTTTGAATTCTGCTTTCCCACTGAACTTTTCATCGTATCAAACAATACCTTTTAAAAACTGAGAATAACATGTAGAGACTTCAGTGATCTTTTTTATCCTGCAGAGAAAGAAGTGAACTGAAGTAAAAGAATGAACACAGAAAATGAGAGAATACAACCTAGTAAATTTTGCATACAAACAAAACTTCTGTCCAAACTGGGAGCCAAGCACTAAACTCAAATGGAATACAGGTAAAAACCATTGATGGTATTTCCTCGTAGTACCTGAAAGCAATTTCTCTTAACTTTGAAAGTAATGGGGCCTTACAAGGAGAGTACAAATAAACCTTTTTCTTCTCTCTCAGACATCCATAACTGTATTTTGACAATTTTTAGGGCACAAGGAAGTGGTCTGGAGATGTACATTTAAGCAAATTACTTTTTCAAAATATTGGTTTCTATGCCAATACTAGTATTCAACATAATATATTAAAAAGCATGTGATTATTTCTTCACATGTGCGTTGTTTCACTGGCTTCAGTAAGTGTTTAATTCACAGTGTGCAGTTAGGCATATGTGTAAATCACCACAAGAATGGAATCTGAATTGAAAAAGTGTTTCTACCACAGATTTCAGTCTATTCTCCTATCCAGATTTGTAATACTTGTTTTCAACAAAAAAGACATGGTACTGTAGTATGTGCAATTAGAAATGAGACTTAACTGCTCACATTTATTTCTAGAGATGTACAAACACCTTGAGATATTACTAGAAAAAAGTATATAGTGGATGAAAATATTACTTTAGAGATTTGAAACATTTCAAGCACACATATATTAATTCAAAATGAATCAGCTATAAATATCTTCAGTTTTAGCAGGAGTTCAAGGGAATATTAGAAAATACCAAAGAGTATTTTAAATAACTTAAGGTGCACAGCAGAGAGAGAAAATATGCAACTTGGCAACGAAAATATGTAGCTAAAATAAAGCAGAACTGTTTCAGTACAAGAAAAATGGTATCACCTATTCAGAGTGGCTGACTGGGAAAAGCATGTATGTAAGGTTTATGGTGATTTGGCCCAAAACTGTCACATCTGGACAGAACAGGGTATAACCCTCACCAGCACTCTGTTACTGGGTGTAACTACAGTTCTGCTTTCTGTCTCTGCTGTGAATGCACAAATGCTGTATTAAAACAACCGAGAGATAAAGGGAAAATTGAAACAACCTCCCAAATGCATTTAAAAAAAATTTATGAATGCCTGGCTATGCCTGCACAGAAGGGCAGGGTAGGAAAACAGACAGACCCAAATGCAGTCCTGCTGCCCAGAATTCCTGTGTGAGAGTGGAGCAGGAACCACAGCCAACAGAAAAAGAAGAGACTTATTTTTTTTTTTCCTCAGTGAGTGCTGCACTCCAGAGCTGGCTGAGTGCTCAGTTTAGAAGATACCAACTGTGATATCTCTGCCTTCATTCTCTATGACGAATTAGATTACCAGATTAGATCTTTGGGTAATACAAGATACAATGACATACACATGAAAGTGGATGTTACTGATGATTTTTAAAGCAGATCCAAGGGTCAGCCCCTGGTCTGGTGAAGTTATGGAACAATAATCCGCCAGGACAAGGAGTTCAAACTTACCTCTATACTATATGGATTAGTTGTTGCAAAATACAAATATTCCTATCTGACCAAAAGAAAATTGTTTAATATCTGTGAATGTTTTATTATTCATTCAATAATTTCCGGCATAGAGACATCCATGTTCTCTAGTGGCAGTGAATTCCAAATCTTCATTATATGTTGGTAGAAAAATATCCCTTTTTTTTAGGTTGAAATATATTTCAGTTTCTCTTCATACTCCCTATATTGCATCACTTGACCCACTGTCTCTACTGTAGTCATTATTGCACACACATTACTGCAGTCATCTGTCAACTACATCTGTCACAGTCCATAAAGGAGGTTTGGGGGTTTGAATATCTTTATTAATTTCCATTTCCCATATCTGAATTCTGTAATTTTTCCAAATCCTTAGCATGTTGACCAAATAGAATTGAACACAAGGCATAGATTTCATTTTCTCTTTACTGAAAAAGAAACCCAACGCTGTGAACCTTTGGGTTTTAGTTATACAAAACCTAAATTTCTGGTTTCCATAATAAGATTTACCATATAGACGAAAAGGCAGTGCCAACCACAGATTGCTATGTTAGTTTTTCAAGCTCAGAGGGACATATTGTCTCAGAGCTGATTATTGCGAGGAGAACACAAACAGGCGCTGGAGGTGCACCAAATTTAAGAATAGCCTAAGCACTAGCTTAAAGAAGAATTCTGGTGGGGGGGAGTGGACAAGTAGCTATCACCTCAACATAATTTAGGGAATCAAACAGAAATAAGAGATGAAGGATAGTTTCAAAGAACATATGTGTGAATGAATAAGAATGAACAATCTACCTTGAGCATTTGGAAAACATTAACCCATGCCTTCCATTTGGCACTATGTGAAAAGATCATAAAGCTTCCTACTGCACAAAAAACTCTGTCTCTTGCTTTGTCTGGATCTTTATCACATGTACCTCCTCAGCACAGATAAAGATGAGCTCGGAAGTCCTTAAAAGCTGAAGATGGAAAATTGAGTTTTTCATTACATCTCTGCTTTTCTAATAAAATATTACAGATTTTCAGATTTCAGAATTTAATAATTAAATCAGCTGAGGAGTTCTTCATCAAAAGTATGTGAAACAGAAGCCATTTTCTGAAGGCCTGAGAGCAAATTCACTTGGCTAAATCAGCTCAAAGGGAATAAAAAGGAGAATGAATAGAAACAGAAGATGTTCTGAGAGTAAAAAGGCAGAAAATTGTTACTACAAAAATGTTACTGTCTGGAAGATTTTTTAAACTTATCTAGGAATTTTGGGCACTAAATCAGAGGTTTTTTTGACATTTCTAATCTCAGACACAAATAGGAATAAGAATTTCTTAATATACCTGAAGACTAAGAAGTAAACTACAAATCTAACTATCCCCAATAGATAATTGTTTTACAATTCATACTGGATAAAACCTTGCAATTGTTTTTCAGAGAAATATTTCATTGTCTCCTGCAATATCTCCTGGAAATGAACTTTCCTAGACACTTCTAATTTCAGTTTTAGAAGACTGACAGGAAAACAAAGGAAATTAATTCCTTCTACCTCCAGTGGAAAGGAACTCAATTAAGATATGCAAAAGCAGGAAATTCTTTCGTTTTCCAACCCATATAATGGACAAAAAATTAGAAGCTGTGCTGAGCTTTACTAGTCAAACTAGTATTTTGAAGGCTTCTGATACATGGAGCTTCAAAGACATCTAAGCCGAAAAACACCTAATTGTGAATTCAAACTGATTTTTTCAGAGGTCAGCAATTAATTTAATTTGTAACATATGAAAATCCTCCTGTATATCCTTCAACACCCTTATGTATCCAGATGGCTTTGAGAATCTGTCTAAATATGATGATTAGTACAATTCGTATCTGTCATTAATAATTCTCTTGTCTAATAAATCCTTTAGACTTTCATGAAAATATTTGTTATAATCAAACTGTTACAACTGGCTTATTTTAATAAAATAAATTGAATATTGTTTTTCTGCATTTGTCTGGAACCCTGATTTTCATCCAAACTGCAGGTTGATCCAAATAATTATTTCAAATTTAGATTCCTATAAAATAACAAATGTAATATCTTTTTTTTTAACAGTATTTAAAATGAGAATCAGAGGTTGAGTAAGACTGAAAAATTACTTCGCTTTTTAGGAGTCATATGAGACAGGTACACATTTAATGAAAATATTGTCAAGAAGAAGGTTTCTAAAGAAAACTCAAATTTAAAATACTCATACAAAGCAAGACAAAGTCTTGGGGGGGGTTTTCTGCTGGGTGGTTCAAACTGCAGTTAGAATCATTGTTTAAAACACTTTGACTGAAACCAGGCCACCCTGGGAAACTGAATGACTTAATTCTACAAAGAATACAAGAACAAGAAGACTAAAATTTTTAACATTTGATGTTCCACCACTTAAGTCAAGAGCTACTATGGATGTCATAGGCCAGATCCTGTCTTGACTCTTGGGATGGCAGGACAGGCCTTAAGTGAGAGATTGTGGAATCATCAAATAGGCAAATTTATATCTGCACTCATTCATGGACTGTAGATTACATCTTTGTATGTATTGTTTCTGAATTCAGGTCACTAAATATGTTTCAGCTCATAAAAATGTTGCTGATGCAGTGTAGGGTGAGGAGAAATGATAAGCAGGTAATGCAACTAAAAGGAGCACACATTAATAAGTTAGTTATCCATTCCTATGGTAACTTACACCTTCTTCTGGCCCTTTGGTATGTAAATTAAAGTGACTGAAACCAATTTACATTCACATGTATACAGCAGAAACTGGGTGGAAATCTAGATTGGCTGAATTTACAAATTCCAATTTCTTGGCAAGTTAGATATCTCACCTAAAATCTCCTTATCCATTTATACATTAGGAAATGTGGACAAACCAATTATGGAACAGACACAGACCCCATGCGATCAAAAGCAGATCAGTATGCAAGGGTGATAAGCCTAATGAAAACATGGTTTCAAATGGCATATTTTATACTCAGTAGGAGCCAACTGGGACTCCAGAACATGGAAAAAAAGGTAAATGGGTACAAGTCCAAAGGCAGAGTTTAGGTCCACATCCTGTGGGGAGCAGGCACTTCTCAGCAGTTAAGGGAAAGCTAAGTTAACAGCGTGGGGATTGTTTTGACTTTGAGCCAAAGCACTTTTAGTGGACTGCACAGCATTATGGCTGTCCTGCCCAAGAACACCAGAATGTTCTTCAGAGCTGCACTCTTCCAAGTAGAAGGTGTCCCAGTGGCCAAGGTTTAATTTTGCAACTCAACAATGATATTAAACATTTGTCCGGATCTCAGTGTGTGCCTGACGAAAGAATAGTATAGAGTGTTAAATATATAAAGACTAGCCAGTATTACTCTCAAATCTGTCATCTATTGAATGCATCTGGGAGAAGCTGGACAGAAAACTACAACCTTTAAAATAGATCCACAGATCACTGAAATCTTGCAATAGTAGTTCTCCCTGGACGCTGCAAATGAATTGGATCAGCAGACAACTTTGCAAACACAGACACACTGGGTGTGGGTGCACACCCACCCTCCAAAACAGATACTGCCAAGCCACTATGCCAGAAGTGAGTTTTCTCTCTTCTGACAGGACAGTGTTATTTTTATGTGCAGTTTGTTGAACAAAATAGACTCCACAGCCTTTGGATAATGAATCCTTTGAATAAATCTAGGTTTGTGTGTGTGAGTGTGCATGTGTGAAACTGTGACTTTTCTTTGAATGCTCCCAGCCCTATATCATAATACTCAACTTGTTCCAAATCCTACGGCAGTTACTTGGAAGACTTCTCTAAGCATCAGTGAGCTTTGGATCAGCTTCTGGAAAACAAAGCCAACTTAAAGTTTGACTGCGATGCACACATGTATGCAGGAATCCACCAGATGCAGAACAATAAACCTGTCTGCTGACACACAGTGGTACATCCTGCATTTCAACAGAACACAGTGACACAAGGGCCAACTGGCCACTGAGCTCAGTGGCTCAGAACCAAGAGAAATGAGCCTCTCTAATGAGGCACAAGGTATTCTGTTTGAAGGCACATGAAGATCTCAAATGGATACACACTGTGCTAGCAAAGTGAGTCATGCTGCATTCCTAGAACGTGTGATCTCCCTGCAGTCTGCTTGGGAGACTGTGCTTTTGCATTATGCTCCACAAGCTTCTCAGACATGATCCAAATGAATGTAAATTTTTCTGCAGTCAACTCTCTGTTTAAGTACCTAAGTAGATATGTTCAAGATTCAAAAAAAATATGCATTGAGCTGAAGATCCTGCCTTCAGCAAATTCTGAAAATGTGTAAGAACAAGGAAATCACATAGTGATTTTTGCCCAAAATATTCTCCAACACTCTCATCTTCAAATGTTAACTATTTAAACTGACACTTGAAAAGAGTACAGTAATTTCACGAATATAAGCCGCACCTTTTTCATTGAAGAATC
>VRYO01002297.1:46248933-46336461 GCA_009812075.1 Sialia sialis
AGATATATGCCCCCTATGCTCCATGAAGTCATACGGTCATAAGATATCCTGAGTTGGAAGACCACATGAAGGATCATCGAGTTCAACCCCTGGCCATGCACAGAACAACACCAAGAGTCACACCAAGTGCCTGAGAGCATTGCCCAAATACTTCTTGAACTCTGTCACACTGGTGCTGTGACCACTTCCCTGGGGAGCCTGTTCCAGTGCCCAGCCACCCTCTGGGTGAGGAACCTTTTACTAATATCCAACATGAACCTCCCCTGACACAACTTCAGGCCATTCCCTCAGCTCCTGTCACTAGGCACCACAGAGGAAAGATCAGTGCCTGCCCCTCCTCTTCCCTGGTGAAAAAGCTGCAATGAGGTGTCCCTTGGCTCCTCCAGGCTGCAGAGACCAAGTGACCTCAGCCACTCTTTGTACAGCTTTCCCTCAAGGCCCTTCACCATCCTCATTGCCCTCCTTTGGAGCCTTCTAATCACTTTCACGCAAAAGTGAGCCAGGTAGTGAGTGGAGCAGTACGTGCCAACATCTAAAATTCAAGCCCCCCTGCTTAATAGGCATTATTCTTCTTTATGTTCTATCTCTTATTCTGCACAAAACCAGAAGTGTCTTGAATTGAAAAACTGATAAAACTCTCTTGGTTTATCTCCATGAAGCATCATGGAATGGTGCATCTTCAGTATTCTTGCAAATATCATAGGTTCTGCTTTGCTCCTTATCAGAATTAGAGAAAACATACAACTGCTCCTCTTTATTAAAAAAAAAGTAAAAGGGAAAGTACGGTACTACAGAGCAGCTTTGGAAACTGCTTTTATACACACACACACATATATGTATATATAAACGTTCTAAATCATTAAATATCTGTATGAATTTTCAAAGCATTCATAAAAAATGTTTGTTCAAAAATTACAGAAACAAACACCTATGCTCTACAAATACGTTCCCACTCTCTCTTACCATTTGCAAAATTAATATATCAGTCCTTTAACATCTTTTGACTGGATTCTTAGCAACAAACTACTACCTAAAATGGGAAATACAGAAAATCACTGTTTAAATTTGTCAGTTCCATGGTTCTGCTGCATGTTGCAGCATCTTCTTTTTCTATAACTACATTTCAGTTATTATGAAGGACTGGTTTCACTTACACTTTCATTTAATAGCTCACCATCAAAAATTATCATCACTGTCAAATTTTAAGCATTATAATATGTATCTCTTTATCAAAATTACAATTTCTGTGCTGAAAACACTAACCACAAAAATTTGAAAAAAAAGAGGGGGCAGACATGTCCTTATTTTCTGAAATTCTATGGCTTTATTCCTCTGAAACCTGAGAGGGGAAAAAAATCCCACTTAATTGTTCTTCTGGTTTTAATATTTTTATTTAAAATTTTATTAGTAGTTATTAGTAGTTTTATAGAAAAAACATAACATTCCATTTCTGAGATTTTCACCACAAATGAAGTTGTTAAAGTAGTTAAAGCTGCTTCTTCATGTCTCCAGTTTCACACTCTACCTTTCCACTCATCTTACCAGGCAGGGCTCTCAGCACGTTGCTTCCAGCCTTTAAACTACCCAGACACGACTGTGTACTCCTGCTTTGTACCACTGTGTGGTGCACGCATGGCCAGTTCTTTCAAGAGGTAACTTCTCTAAAAAAGTGTCATTGCAAAGGAGAAAAATAAAAGCAAAACAAAACTGACATTCTGGATTGACAGCAAACCCAGACAAAACAAATCTATTACGAAGTAGTTGAAAATAAAGGTAACGCACAAAGAAGTGTTTTTCTGCATCTTATTGTGATTTAAAGACAATGTAGTAGTGAGGAGGTGAAATTATAGTCTTTCTTGTCTTTCTTAAAGAAGCTTTTGCCAAAGTGCTTTTGTGCTCACCAGATTACACACCTTCCGGTTTTCCTCTGGCACAGCAAGAAAATAGAAATGAAAATGTGATGTACAGTGGCGTGCTCAGAGCTATGTCATCCTATTTTCTTGAAGAATTATAGCATGTTCCCTGTGGTAACCTTACACTAAACTAAGAAAACATTTTGAGGTATTATCATGGAGTTTTAAAGATGATGATACTTAAATGCCAGCCCAACTGCTGTACAGTTAGGGAAAAGTGCATTAATGCCATTTATTTGAGCCTGCATGAACCAATGGTGTGTTTTGCCCACCATCTCTAGAACTCTGTACTGGTGATTTGAGAGAGCAGCAACTACTATTCAGTCAATTCCATACTACTGTAGATCAAAATGGGTGGACATCATTAATCTAATGGTGTATCAGCAATTACACTCTGGTCACTAAACAAAGGTGGAGCAGACCTGAATTTGTTTTCCCCCTTACATTCCTCATTCCCTCTTGATTCTATCTCTACTGGTATTTTTCTGACAGAAAAACCATTTCTCCAGCAAGGAATGGCTGCAACAGAATGTAAGCAGAAAGCATGCAAAGACACGGGGGAAGAACTACAGGGCCCACAGCCACCCTGCCTTCAAATAGATAATTGCAGTTATTGCTGGCTCTTGCACAGAAACCATTCTATACTGAAAACAGAAAAATTCAAAGGAAGAAAGATGCCACAGTTTAGACAACCTGAGTGATTTCTTGAACCAGACACTCAAGGACAATAGCAGTTAATGCTTGGTACTTTAGGTTACTTTACTTGAAAAGATTTGGGTTTGCTAGGCATTCCCTGCCCTAATTCCCTTAAGAATCACAGAATTACAGAATGCTTTGGGTTAGAAGGGACCTTAGAGAACACTTAGTTCCAACCCCACCGCCACAGGCTCTCCCACTGGCCCTTTGAGGCAAGAGAGCAATGCTCACCAGTGACATGAAACAATGCTCTCACAAAAATGACATGTATAATACTTTTTCACCAATAAACTGCCAGAGTCATGAATCAGAATGAACAGAGGTGGAAGGGGAAGAGCAAAAAGACTGGAAAAGGAAGGGAGTGGACATGTTTCTGTAATTCTCCTCAGTCTCTCAAAGTTCTGATTAAAAAAGAAAAGTTTATTTCACTTCTTGGGAGCTTTCCATCTCCTATGGATATTGATTATGATTCCTTTTGATTTTGTCTTCCTGGAAATAATTTTATTTTATACTATATATAGTTATGGGACCACAAATAAAAATTGTCTTATTGCCAATTTTTCTTTGAATGACTTTCCTGAAGTTTAGCAATTCAGCAAAACAGTAAAAGTATTTTAGCACAAATTATATCTTTATAAAATTTTTGTGTTACCGCAATTCAGCAGCAGACCAAGAAATTAGCAGATATTTGTTTTGACATTCAGTGTTACAGGCGGAGCACAGCTCTACATCCACTGGATACAAAGTGAAATAAAAATTAATTTATATTTTGATGTAAATATTTTCCCCTCAGAGTAATTTTTTCTTGCATCCATCAAATAGTAAAAACAGCATTTTCATTAACAGTCTTTCTATTACTTATTTAACAATGTTCTGTGAAGACTCCGAAAACTTAATTATTAATGAAGACTTGAAAGTATCTTAGGGTGACACTGATGACCCAAATCTTGAAAAAGTAAGGACGGATATTTTTATTTTAGAATTTTCTAGTGAAATATATGCTGACAAAAATATATCCTGCTTTCTAAGGATGAACTCACAGAGGAGTGAGCATGAAAATTTAATTCAAGAAGCATTGTTCTGAATTATTTTTCCTAAAAATGTGGTTTTGAGTCAGGCTCTTTCCATTAATCCCTTGCCCCTTTTACAGGAGTTAGGTGAACAGGTAAGGCTTTTTCCCATTTTTCTGCTCAGCTGGGAACTTAGGCAATGCTTCTCCATTACCACAGTCCCATTCTGAAGCTACTTTAATTCTTAATGCCTTAATCACTTGCGCTTATTAAATTATTTAAAATGTGCTCTGAACAACAAAGGAAAGAAGGACCTTCCTTTGCAGCTAATGAAGCAAAGGAAAGTTCTGGTTTCGCAAAACCTGTTAGGTTGAATGGGCAGCTGAGGAAAGAAGCCCTTGAAAGGTTGTTTTAAGCTTTTTGCCTTATTTTTCTACTTAGAGGGAAATTTTAAAAAAAAAATTGGTGAAACAGAAGCCGCAGTGGTGTCATCTTGTAATAAATTTCTTCCTGAGAAGAAATCATAATTTTTCCTGGTTATGTTGACTTAGAATGTCTCATGATCCTCTTCCTTTTAGTAGCTCTTGCACCTCAAGGGGTTACGAAAATGTGGCTACTGCTCCACTGTGATCACAGAACCACACGCCCTAAAGGCTGTAAAAGGGAACTGTCTCTTCTCTACTGATATCTCCTCCTAAAAAGCTGTAAAACAGGCAGCAGGTAGAAATACTATGAAAAGGGAGGAGTCCAAAGCCTTTTCTTTACTACCAGGTACATGAGTTCCAAACAGGGGTCTCTAGCAGAGGACAGGTTTAAATATACAAAAAAAAAAGTGACCAATGACCACATTGTGGCACACGGGCATGGCAGGGGGACCAGTGACTGTGCCAAGCCTTTGAACAACCCCATTTAACAACCTGTGTTCCACAGGGCTGCAAAGCAGTGTCCACACCCACACAACTGCTAACAACTGCTAAGCAGGGGAAGCACATCATCCATCTCACCTGCCAAAAATTTTCTTTAATTTTAAACTAAACACAGAGGTGGGTATGTTCAACCAGCAAGTACTACCAGCCTTCACCGTGAGAGTCCCACATTTCCACAGAGAACACTCTCCTTTCTGTCGTCTTCCTCTCTGCTCCCAGGATGTTTCCCTCCTAAGACAATCCCTTAACCAAAGTTTATAAAGTATGAAACATTTTACCAGGAAAAAGAAAAAACAAAAGTAAAAAGAAGCTTTCAGTGTTGAGACGTGTCTGTGGGAACAATGCAATGGGTTGTTAACTATGCAACAGAGAGGCAGCTTGGAAGAAATGTTACAACTATGAAATGAGCATAGCCTCACCAAGACCACAGAATAGCTTTGCCAAAAAATAAAAAAAAGTCAAACTACTTACCAAAATAAAAAGCTGACTTTTTTTTTCTACTCATCTAAAGATCCTTTTTGATATGCGTACTTTGTAATATTCTATTACATTGCCAAGTAGAAAGAATATTTTGTTTCATGAATATAGAGGCAAATCTTCTTGATTATTTTGGGGTTTTTTTTCCTATTAAATGCTCAACAGAGACCTGAGAGGAAACACTGGAACCTACCAGAATTCTCAGAAGTGACAAGTAACCTGCAAACTGCAGAGTTTATGTCATTTGAATAACCTCCCAAAACTAGACACCAAACAAATCTTGAAGCATATTTGAATTTCATGTATATACAACTACTTAAGTGTGGTAAATATAATAACATTTGATATTTTGTGATTTGTGATTTTTTTTTTCCTTGGTAGAAAGGCAACAACACTAAATCAGCAATACATTTTTACTACACATTATAGAAATTATCAAGGGTAAAATCAAATTTATTGCAGCTGCAACACTTCCAAAAGAGAACAAGAATCTGGACCTGTGCCAAGGAACACATTTTGGGCAGTCAATCACATGATCTTCGAAATACCTAAATTAATTTTGTTGTAAAAAAACCCTATGCTGTACTAAATATGAAAACCAAGGCTATGAAAGGGATTTCCAGATTGAGAATGAAGCTATCTTTAATTTCTTTTAAGAGTATCCAGGGCATCTAGCTTTCTAACATGAAATGCAAATATACTTTCTATCAATTACAACCTGTATTTATTCAAAACAAAGGGATTTGAATGATGAAGACCATAAATATAAAGCCTGATTCAGCTCACAGATGAATGCACTTTATCAAAAACTGAAATCATCTAGAGCAAAAGGAAACTTCCAGAAAGCAGGAAAAGCAGAAAAAAACCTGGTTTGTCTTCTAATATCCACCCCCAGAATGTCCCAGGTGGGCGATTACAGCCCACATGCCAGTCACTCATGGGCTCCAATTCAGAAAAGCATACCTACTCAGGAAAGCACTTAATTAAGCACATGCTTATATGCTTTTCTGAACCAGGTCCATAGTACCATAGGAAATGGGTATAACAGACATAAAATGCATGAGTAAAAGTAACTGAGAAGTTAGCTCCAGAGCATAAGCTTTCATTTATCTACCTTTATATTTTTAAGATATGACGCACTGCTTAAAACATAGAACAGCTGAGCATGCTACTCTGTCAAATGCAAAATGGACAAAAGGAGACCTGAGTATGATCAGATCCCAGGACCCATCTGATATTTTCACATACCTAATCCACTGCAGAAAAGTGCTGAAAAAGATGCAGAGTGCCTTTGGTTCCCATTATTTAATTTTCCAGCAGATGGACATCTTTTGGCATACTGGTGTAAAGGGGACAAATGGCTGGTGGCCAAAGAGCTGTTTGTCATGTGGTTTGAATCTAGTGATGCACCCTGTTAGAGCCACCACAAAGAGGGAGGAAAGGAAGGAAACAATTCCTGAAGTGTTGATCAAGCAACAGGGAAGATGTCTTCAAGAAGGTCATTCCCTTTTCACTAGCAGCAGTACAGAGTGAAAATTTTGCATTTTCCCTTCCTTTCAACGCTGCACTCTGAGAAACCCAAGGTTGCAAAAGAAGGTGGTCAGCAAATGAAGTTGCTCTGCAGCTGCTCCAGGCAAAGCAGGAAGCTGACCAAGGACACACAAGGGGCCAGATGGATTAAGAGCCTCTGGCAAGGTCTGAAAAATGCCTATTTTATATATGCTGTCGTATCTGCATGTGATTATAAACCAGCAAGAAAACCCCGTGGTCTGCACTGGGGAAGCCCAAGTCTTAGAATGGTAATCATGCCTCTGTATGGGAATACCAGACCCCCCATTTAGTTTCGAATAACTGTTTTTCTAAAAAGGGATACCTTTTTCACCTAGTTCACACTGACTTTCTATCATTAAAAAATAATTTTAAGCTGAATAAAATTATGTAGCAGCAGAACCATTCAAAACTTTACACTGAGAGCCACAAAGTTGAAAAATATGCTGCTGCCCATAAGAACCTTGATCAAAGAGATTAAAGCTAGATTTGGAATCTCCTTCAATGCGAGAGAAATACAATTTTAATATATGCTGCAGTTTCATTCCATGGCAATTTTTTAAACACTGTAAAACAGCGGAAATTTTATTAAGTATTGGATACTCTAAACTTTGTGTTTCACAAACCAGAAGCTACACAAACTCTCACAACATATTTTTGCAATCAGTCCATCTATTAAAATGCTGAGGGTTTTGTACAGTTCAATTGCAGTGTTATTAGACATACTTATTCAAATCAATCTTGGAAGATTGAAAGCCATGGTAATGAGATATTATTTTTCAGTTACATTTACCAAATCATAACATCATGCAACTAAACCAACAGAACAGTTTTTGAATGGGCGGCCTTCATGAACGGAGCTCCTGATGGCCAACACAACCCTATGTAATGGAAAGGTTTGTATAACCTGAGCAGAACACCACGGCTGCAGATGTACTTCAGAGAGAGAAGCAAGGTTCTTTTCAAGTCACAGCAACATGACAGGTAGGTAGGACAGAAACAGCAGAGGGCTGCAAAGTCTGTGTGCCAATTAATGCATTGCTACCGTAGTCTGACTTAGAGTTTCCAGGGGCTTTACTGTCATCATGCAACAGTCACTAAAGGATGTCTGAAGAATCATATATCAAGCCACAAACCCATGCAACCATGCAGCAGTTTATTCACTGTGTGCTTTAAGTATGACAAATAAGGATGCAGAAATTCTCTGAGTAGGAAGACTATTGTCTAATAGCTTTTCTGTTTGAGGTTGTTTCCTTCTGCGGTCCTCAAAGCACATCACATCCTACATCCATACTAATTGCAAATACTCTGGGCTGGATTTTCATTTTACCTCATGATTTTCTTCAACTCATTCTTTGCACCAACTTCTCTTACTAGACAAGATACAGACACAGCAAGAATTTACAGATACATGCTGGGCACACATGCTATTGCAGACCAAAAATGCTTGATTACATTTCAAAAAATTTGCCAGATTTTTCTCTTATCCTTAGGTTGAATTTGCTCAAATGACAAATACTTCCAATACGATCTACAAAACACCGGCACATAAAGTGCACATACTTGTTAATTCCACTTCACAATACAGTGAAGGATCTGTAGGATTTGCTTTGGTTAACATATATCTTGTTTCTTTGCTTACTGTTATTTTGATAGTCAAGAATTTTCTATTGAATTAGCAGATGTCCACTGGCTTATCAAAATTCAATATTTAAAATATTAACACAGTTCAGTATTTAAACAGTTTTTTTTTTTTTTGTTGGAGATGTAACAGATGTTAAAACCAATTCATAAAAAAACTATCTCCAAACTATTTCCACTAAATATTATACATTAAAATATTTACACTGATAACAGGAGTGAAAAATGTGTTTCTTTATATGGTGAGGTGGTAGACAGGAATAGAAATTGGTTGAGGTGGAGCAGACACGTATTTTCTGTGCTTTGTTATTATACCTCCTAAACCAGGACCCTTTAATGCTAATTGTGCCAGAGTGATTTCTACTTCTCTGCACCAAAAAGACACATCTTCTTTGCTACACATCCCTTGTGTGGGTACTGAGCCGAGAAAGCACAGCAATAATCCCTTGCATTCTAGTAAATACTGTCATTAGAATAGTGTGCATTAGTAGCTTTATTCAGGCAACTAAGAGAAGTAGAAAAAGCAGAAAAAAGTGGAAGGATGGTTGCAAGCCCACATGACATCTACCCAGTTACGGATCCTGTTGGTGAAAAATGGCGCCAATGAAAACACACTGCACGATACCATTATTGCACTTTTTGTATTCACTTTTTATTAATGCAGGATAGTCCTGTCTGTTCCAGGAATGCAAGAATGATTCATGCCATCATTTGCTTTCCATGTGGAAGGCAGCTACAGCTTCTCTTAATTTCTAACATGGATGTTTTCTCCATTTTCCCCTTTAATCTGACATCATTAAGTCTCTGACTTGCAGGGCATTATACCTTCACAGTATGTACCCTGTGATGTTAAATGGGAAGCCCTCGGAATAAAGCCAAGTTCCAGGGGAGTTCATGTATTCAAACTCACAAGCATACCTTAGTCTGGAATTGGGTAAATCACTCATTGGGCTTTTCTAATTTGAATGGAGGCAATTTCTTCTGGAAAAGGAGAAAACTCCTACATGCAAACTTACCAAGTGACATCACTAACATTTACAGATGAGAGGACAGTGTAGTCTTTTCCTCCAGCTGGACAAAGCTGACTGCAGACAAAACAGTGGAAGACAATGGCAGGAACTTTTTTGGTCTTCACATGATGACAGTAACCTCTCTATGTAGCCAAATACTAAGGCCTCATCTCTGTAGCAGTATTTGTAACAGAGAAAAGATTACTGCGGAGGCCTTTATCACCATCACAAAACACTGTTCTTTACACCAATTTACACACAAACCTTTGCTGCCTGCTTTGCACTGTGGCATCTGTTTCTGACCCCAAATTTCAAGGGTAAATGTTTATGCTCCCCTGAGAGAGAAACAAGGAGACATGAAAAACAAAACAAAACCCACCCTAAAATAAAGATTAAGCTGGAGATTTTTTTCTGCATATACTAACACATCTGCGCCTCTAACGAGCGTCAAGACTTTTATAATGGTCTGATTGTCTGAGATACATTTATTGTTTATGTTACGTTTATGTTTTGTTAAGATTAAGCTCAAAAGCTACCACTGAGCAGCAGCAGAATAGCAGGGACTGATTCTCCCATTCTCTCCCAGCAAGTAGCAGTAAAGGGTAAGTGAATACTTGGAACAGACAAAGTTAGCTCCAAACATCAGACAATGTTCCAGTGATCTCCCCTAGATGACATACGTTTCATTTTTCAAGTATTACTCAGTCATTGCACTTTGATGTTTTGCTAAAGCAGAAGCACTGAAAAGTAAAAAAGTAAACACAGTGGCTTAGTGACACCAACAGCCAAGGAGCCCTGTCTGTATTATTCACCCCAGCAGGCAGCATTGCTGCATTGCACTTTTCTACATTACTGTATATACTTGGTCAAAGTATCCTCACAGTCATCATTTACACAGTTGTTTATTTTTTTCCCCCCATGGATACTATTTTCCATCTTCTGCTTTCTTTCAGCACTAAAAATTTGCAGGAAAATCACCCATAACCCATGTACGCCTAGGTACACTCTGCAATGAAGATTTCCTCTATGAAAATGTAAATTTTCCAAAAGAACTGAGGCAAGTATTGTAGGCGTTGATATTTTTTCTTTTCTTCTTCTGAAGCCATGCTATCAGCAAATGTAATTTCTGAGGGCTGTGAAGCACTCAATTGAAAATTTCAAATGTTTTGAAATGCTACAGTGTTCCTGGTTAGGCACTGCGTCACATATTCACTCAAGGCCTCAAGAATGTCTCTTGAGACTGCTGGAAATCATAGGACAGCTAGTTGGTCAGCTCCTGCTCCTGGCATATGCCAGATGGATTTCAGTAACGGGTGATTTTAAAGAAGCTGGGCTGCAGCCCTTGCACAACAATCTGGCATCCTTCCTCTTCAGTGCACATCATGTTAGGTGAAACCAGACAGCAAGGAATATAGCACTGCTCGTGGGATAATTGCATTTATTTATCAGCTCCCTACTCTTACAGGTAAGTTGTTGAAGATTTGCAGCATGATTTGCAGATCCACAATCAGGTCATATCTGTGGTAGTGAGTGAATATTATTGCAAAATGGAACTCAATGTAGACAGAAAATTTTACAGATCTTTTTGACCTGCACAGTAGGCATATGAAATTCATTAATCCATTAAGGACTATGTAGTACAAGCTTCCTGACCATTACAGTCTGGTTTTTATCACTGTATATTTTAGCATGTTGACCACATCAAGATCTCTTTGTCTGAAAAAATACATAAATTTCCATACACCACAGAACATGAAAGTAGTGATTAGCAAAATCTAAACATACTTCTTTTCTTTACTCTTTTTAGGTGCTGACATAAGCTTTTGGGATGGCTGCTCTGCTTGATACCCTACTGATGGGCTTTCAGTAATAGGTGAATTTTACAGCTGCCTAACTATGTTGGAATCAGGCTCTAGATTTGCATTCAATTTTTGTAGACATAACTGGTTAACTACAGCTGCATTGCTGCAAATTTTTCCAAATGCTTATATTCTAAGCAATTCCAAGTCTTCTTTCATCAATACACAGGTATTTAGATAAAAGTAAAAAGCAGAACTGTAGACTATCAATTGGAAACAAGTCACTTCTTCGAATCTATTATATTTGGTAGGATGTCTTGTTACACAATTATTCAGTCTTATTTATTACAGCTCAACACAAGGACTTTCAACAGAACTCTTTATATGATTAATGTCCAAAACAGAAGATATCCAGCAGCATCAGAAAAGCACATGAAGGGTATCATTATTGCAATACATCTGTTTCCATAGACATGTTTTAAAACATAGCTTAATTACATAAACTGAGAGATTTTCAGTAAAGAGTTCAGTATAAAATTCTCAAAATGCTAGCTAATTCTACCCTGTTTAATCTAAAATTAGGTATTATTTACATCTGGGAAGTTGAGGTCAATGTTAAGTCTTCATGAGTTTGCTTTTATCAAAATTGAGTACTGTTGAACCCCAGTACAAGCAAGAAAGAATTGAAGAGTTTATGAACAATCAGCCAGTGGTGCATCACAGAACTGCCCTTCATCCTACAAGGACTATTTCCTCTACTACTACTTTCAAGTTACAGTTATCTTCAGATTATAGTAATTTCACACCTATAAGGCGCACCCTTTTGACTAAAATTTTACTCAAAACCCGGAAGTGTGCCTTATAGTCCGGTGTGTCTTATATACAGACAAAGTTCAGAAATTTGCCAACCCAGAAGTGCGATCCACAAGCGCTGGCAGCCACGGCAGCCGGCGCCGGGGGTAGGTGGGAATGCTGGGGCCCGCAGCAAGGGGAGGGCACCTGGGGCTGCGTTTGAAGGCCATGCCGATCCATGAAAATTGCTTGCAAATTGAGCACCTGCCAATAAACCCCACGATCTGTTATTAATGTGTTACTTTGTTGCACACAGATCCTCACTGCAAAAAAAAAGTGCGCCTTATAGTCTGGTGCATCTTATATATGGACAGAGTATGGAAAATTGCCGACAACCCAGAAGTGCGCCTTACAGTCCGGTGCACCTTATAGCTGTGAAATTACTGTAAATCTATTATCTTGCAAGGAAAATTTATAATTTTCTTTCAATTAATTAAACTCTGGATTCCTTGACTTAAGAGCAAGTTATACATGAAATGCAATACGGTATCAGCTTCTTGAAAGCCTATGATTTTCACTTGTTATGCCCCAAGGAGTATGGTTTAAATTATCATTTACTACAGTTATTAAAACCATTCCATTTGAAGTGACAAACTCACTCTTGCACCTCAAAAAGCTATGGGATGGGGGCACAAAGTTAATTTCATTTTTATGAAACTTCTAGATGCAGGTGCCACACTACAGAGGCTACATGTTAATCATCAGTTTTACACTGATGCCGTAAAAACCCATGAAAACTCTTTATCAGAGCTGTTTAACCTAGACAATGAATCTGAGAACATGGCAGACAAGCAGACTACAGGACAAGCACCAGGATATGTGCATGTCCATAGCCCACCAGAGTTCCAGTACCAGCACACCTACAGAAAGACACAAACAAATACAGCTCTCAAGATTATTTGCATAAGCTGAACTTTCGCATGTCCTAATGACTTGATCTTAGCCTGAGTAACTAATCTCTTGAAAAGTAGGTAATAGATAGATAATGGAAGGTGATAACCAGTAGCTCAGTGTGTGTATTAGAAAATGATTAAATGTTTGTAAAGGGAAACTATAGCTGGATTAAAGCTCCTGAACATTTGTGCCCCTGTAAACAACATCTGACTGACTGTGCACAGCATTCACTCTTCCTGTGTGCTGGACTTCCCTGAGAACAGAGGCTCCTGTGTCCAGTGCAGGGCAGGCAGAGTGAATCTGGTTCATTAAATTAAAAGTGTCCTGGAATGGTCCATGGCAACCAGGGTAAGAAAGGGAAAGCAAGTGAAACTCACATGCCCCTAATGCATCAGGGCCTGTCAGGGCCAGGCTGTTTACATAAATGTTATCAATAGTGGTTGAAATAAAACAAAGGATACCAATATAACTAACCATTAACAACAGAACACATTGCTACCTCTGATGGTAAAACCCAATGAATTATAGAAATACTTCACACATTTCATTACAAAATTATTGTAATTTCACTGTTTCAAAAATTGTCATGCTGTCAAGTTTATTTCACAACTGAAAGAAAACAAACTAAAAAGTAGGAGACAAAACGACAGCCCATTCCACATAAGCCTGAACTGTTGGGAAAGCAATGTGCTGCATTCAAGGCACAGGTTGCTGGAAGAATTTTACCAGAGTAAGAACCTTTGAATGGATGGAAAAAAGAGCAAGAAGAGGTTTTTCTAACTGTTTGAGAGCCACTATGAGGATCACCTGAAAAACAGTTGAAGCACAAATTACTGGATTTTGAACTACAAGCATAGTTTGGCTTTTTATTGGATGGAATTTAGTACATACACTGCCATATCCAACAACACAAGGCTCTCAGACTGCGGGCTGTTACTATGTAAATCCCCAAAACGCTCAGGTGGCAGCCCAACACATTTCACTGCAAGCCATGAGTAGTCCCACAGGGAAGGTGACTGCATGACAAACTGAAACTTGAAAGCCTGTGTAATTTTTAAGAGCATTGCTAACTGAAATAAGAAAAACATTATTTTTAATTTCAGAAATAAGTGATGTTTGCTTTAGCTCCTTCTCTTGTATACTTTGACTGAATTACATAAAGAAAAATTTCATGTGGCCCATGACCAAAGAGTAAAAATTTAAAGCCAGGTAAGGTTTCACAAAAACAGGAACAACTAAAGACTGCACTGTAAAAGATGTTCTTTTTCATGACAGAAATACTATTAGTCACTGCTTCCAGTACCAAAACCAAACCAAATCAAACCAAAAAAAAGAATCAAAAAGTCATGGTCAGCTAGCATTCGTTCCTCTGCTGTCTACCCACAAAAAAAGAAAGGGAGATAAGATAAACTAGATTTGCTGCCACATTTAAGAAGAGGCTTGCTCTTTGCTTAAACACACCTAGTTTCTTAGTTTCTCAGCTAAGAGAAACCTTGCCTTTATTAGGGTAACACTCCAACACAAATCTCTGGTCTCTTAGATGCAAACTGCCTCATATTTGGGTTGGTGACCTCTTTGACCAAAGCACAATCACTGCTGAAGTCCAAGTGCTGACACAAGGCAAAGGATGTGCCATGACAATATTCTCATAGAGCATCAGGTGTTGCTTTCAAGAGCATGGAGGAGCATGAACAAATCTTAAAATTAATTATTTAACTAATTAATAAATAAATAAATGAACAATATGAGTTTTCAATGGGAACCTCTGGGACAAATTCTGCCTTAAGTTATATTAAGGTAAAATTATTTCAATTCACTGTAGCCAAAACATTTCAAGGTTTTTAATATCTTCTTCACATTGCTAAAGATTTAACCAAATAAAGAAGAGGACAAGGATGTGAGTATGGTTTAATGGGTCTGCATGTGCCCAATGTGTCTAAAACATACTTTATAAAATAGGAAATTAGATTATTTGCCTAGTGTAATTTTATTATTTAAAAATTATTTAATATTTCTCCCTGTCATTCTTCTCTTTTTTAATACAAGCTGACTTGCAAATCAACCACTTGGATATGGAGGTAGAGCTCAGATAAAAGCTACTATAAGGAGAAGAAAGAAACCATTACTGTTACATGATGCTGAATAAATATTAGCCACAGCCACAAATCATTCAGATGCATTTGCAAGTAAAATATTTCTAAAAATATTGCTTGTATTTTGTACTGTATTTCTAAGTCTCTTCCAGAAAAGTATTGAAGCACATGCCTAACTTAAAGCACATGAAAAATCCCATTGTTTTAAGAGGGCTTAATCACATTCCCTAAGTCCCACACATTCTTCAGTACACTGCTGCATCTGGACCTTTTACAATAATCAAATGAGTGGAAACCAAATGTATATTCAGTGTAAACCATGCTTTTCATGTGAAAATGTAGACTTATTTAATAGGCTTGAAGGCATTTCATCAAGGCACTGGGCATTTAGCCTTGCAAAATGAAAAAGCTAGAGAAGATTGATTTGCTGTCATATTGTTGAATCTTTTTTTCATTACAAAACCCTGACCCCTTTTTACTGAAGAAGAAAGTATTTCTGAACATGCTAACTTCACCTGGACACTGTCAAAATTAGAAGCCTAAGCTGATGTACAATCTCTGGGCTAAGGAAATTTGTATTTTCATTTTGCATACACAAATAGGACAGATTTTTGGAAATTTTGTGAGCAATTCTAAGTTAAACTTCAATATTAAAATCAGTTAGAAATACAGCATTTATAAATCTGGTATTTTAAATGCTTGAACAAGTATCATATCATACAAGCAAAATTCATTCAAGCTGAGCTTGGAGAGTATCTGTCAGATTTTGATGATTTTTTTCTAAAAAACCACCATTTATAGAGAGATATAATACTTCTATTAGGCTGCCTCATATGTTCCAAATCTCATGTATACATGCATAGATACAAACCTTTTCTTAGGTGAACAGGTCCTTGTGGTGGATTCAAAGAAGGTCTAAGCTGGCCCAGTTTTCAGACCTTGAAGACCATTTTTCCCACCAGCAATTTTTTGCCTTTTTTTTCTAGTGGTGTATCTGTTGTAATGCTATAGAAGTCACCTCTGATATCCGTATCACATCAGGGCTGTAACATCACTAGTAATAGAGAATTTCATGCTTCATGAACCCCAGAGACTCGTGCAGAAGATGGTATCTACCTTGAGGAAAGTTCATGCAGCTTATGGCAGTGGCAATTTTCCCAAATAGTTCTATCCCTAAAATTCTAGTCTGGGGCCTCGCTGGAGCCAAAAATACCAGACATAACAAACAGTATAGTAGCTATGTGTCAGTCCTTGTCAGCAGTCCAAGGACAGTATGTGACAACAGAACATTTTCTTTTACTGGTTTTCCTTGTTATTAAATAAAGCCCATGGAGTACCTTTCCATTTAAATTCTGACGCTGACATGATAAAATCCAGAAGACAGGCAGAGAGCTGAACCAGAGGAAACATGACAGTATCAATGATGGGAGCATTTCTGTTTGCTTGCCAACCCTTCTTCTCATCTCATCTTGCAAGTTTACAAGCCATGGCTATTATTCTGTAGAATTCTCCTGGATACATTAAGAGATTGCCTACTTAGCTTTTAAAGAAATGTACTTTCAAATTAGAATTTTAATCAACTCAGAAAAAATGCACATTTTTATTACATGCATGTCAACAGTGAACATTTGTATCTTTCATGCCAAACTGTTTCTCCAATGATATGCAATTCATACAACACACAAGTTGACTCAGTTTATTTGCATGTCAAAATGCAAATTGCTTCTGAGTGCTGTTTCATTTGGTCTGTCCCATTTGGTAAATGACAGGAAAAAAAATATATAGGGCTACTAATGTAGTTTGAAAAAAGTGCCTTCAAATTTAACTAACTTTAAATTAGTGGTGGGTTATTGTACAGAAATGATAGAATGCTGAAGTGGTAGAGGACAAAGGAAAGACCAGAAAATGTGTGTGTTCATAGAAGAAGTTATGTCATATGTCAAGGTCTTGCAGCTGAGAGAGAACACTGATCATTCAACCTCAAATTCCTACTAGATGAGAGACAAGGAATTATAGTATTACACTTTATTCTTGATCTCCTGTAATTCAAAATGGGTGATAATTTTGGATTGTCTATGGCAAGCTACCTCTCTGTGCCAGTTACTATATCTGTAGAAAGGAGGTAGTAGAACACCTAAGCAATTCACAAAAATACTTCGAAATAAATCTTCAAAAAGACAGGTTTTCTATTACTTTCTATTACAGATGACTTGAAATTATGGCATTTTTCTCCAATGACTGATTTTAATTAAAAGCAAATAATCACTCATTAAGGAAACTATTTTTTTTCTTACTAAATCTGTCATTTCTTCACTTACCTATATACCTATATATATATACCTATATATATATATATATCTTTCATAACTGAAGTATTTGTGCATACTACCAGAAGCTAGACCAGATAACTTCCAGATATCTCTTTTAAGTAACATTACTAACCTGAGAAGATGAATTGCCTGTAATATTCCAAGTCTTACAAATACTGATATAACAGAGACAAGAACCACAACATGCTATGCTGCAATGCAGAACAGTGAAACAAAGTACTTCAAAATTCAGTTAAAGAGTTTAAACTAATTTTCATTTCTTTGCAATGAGCTCCAGCCAAAGTGCTAGAGGCTGCCCACCCCAGAGGTGTGAAAGATTAAACACTGCAGGTACAGGGCTCAAGCAACAGAGAGAACAGAGAAGTAGCTGCAGCTGAAAACTGATCTGCAAAGGGATCACATCTGACAGCTTCACACAATAAAACAAACCTAAAATGAGGAAAAAGCACTGTCCAAAAAAGATTGGCAAGAATTGTCCATCTGCAAGTGGGCCACAAATGCAAGTAACAGATAATAGTTTGTAGAGTCTGATAAAAAGCCAAATAACTTACCCAGGGCACAAGGGCGATGATTGTCCAAATGTCACAAAATAAAAACCTGTTCATTCAGGTTTAGCTTCACATCTGCTAGTGTCCTGCCCTATAGCACCACGATCTATTGTTTAATTCTAGGTTAAAATGAAGTAATCTAAATATGCAGGCTGTTATATAAAAGAGCCAGGGGATGAAATTACACCAGTTTCTAATAAGGCCCTTTGAAACCCTAAACTAGCAAGTTAGCAGCCAAATTGTTCTTCTTCTACTAAAACAGACTGAACAGAAAGAGATGACTAAAAGAGACAAAATAAAAACCCAAACCTGTAATTCTCAAAATCCTAAGTGTGTCTGCGATACCGAATAGACCAGAGGACTATTTAGGTCCTAAAAAATTATCATTTTATTTACTATCTCTAAGACCAGTCTTGAAAAATTTTTGTCTCCCTATTGCTAGACTCTCCATAAATACACGATCTGTAAAATTTCCTTCTCTTCCATTTCAAAACAACAGAACTTTTAACATAGCTTCATCAGTCCATGTGAGACCATGTCAGTGGTTTTAAGTATTCTTTCACTTGGCAAGTAGCAGCCTGCACCCAGTGACAGACCTCACACCAGAACATGAAAAAGACCATTTGGTTATTTTCTTTTATCTTCACAGTACATGTCTTACTATTTTTTGCTTTTTCACTCCGAATACTATTTACTGAGCCTTCCCATAAATGAAAATAAAATCTCATGCATGGACATAAAAATATATTCTGCATCTGAATTGGAAAGAAAAAGAGAGTTGTGAGCTTTTTTGGACACACACCCACCCTAGAAAAGTACAGCAGCATGACAGGCATCATTCCAGACTGCTCCATGGCAGCTTCAAGGATCCACTGGACTCAGCTGCACTCGATGGATCCCAGCTCACCTCTGCATCAGCTAGTAAATTGCATCATTTTCCTGCTGGTCTTCATAATGGAGCTATTCACCTATTCAGTTGTGAGTAAGGACAGGAAAGCCAAAGCATTATAAACTCCACTATGATTCTGACTCCTTTTCTCTCTGAATGATCTTGATTAAGTCTTGATTCCCCCACCTCTACCAGCTAGGAGAAGGCAAAGGAGAGGAGGCATGAGAAGTTTCCCAGTACAGAAGCTCTATAGCACAACAATTAGGCAAGTACACTGACTTCTGGGCAGAAATAGGAAAAACAAATAAATTACTGGCATAATGTAATAAATTGTGTGTGTATATATATATTGCATCTAATCAAGCTGGCATCTCAGAAAACAGCAGCTGCTCAGTTCAGTCAAACACAACTCTTCAGAGGCTCTGAGAGCAGGGGAGCACAGATTTCTGAAGCAGTGTGTGGTCATGCAGTCATTGCTCTGAGACAAAAAAGGGAATAATCTCTTTCTCATATGGAAACAGGGCTGCTGTAGAATCCCTCATAGGTATGATAATACAAATTTCACTTAACTGATACACTTTCAGGATAGGAATCACAGAACCAATCACTTCTTATTGCTGTATTTTTTTGAGTTAAAATAATAATAGTGATCTCAAACTTATGGGGAAGACTGTCAGAATAAAAGCTACACTACAATGTATCATGCTTCAGGAGGATGATCTACTCTCAAAAGTTAGAATTATTTCCTTTCTTTAAATAAAAACTTGAAAATTAACCTTGTTCACTGTACCAAGGAATTATGTCTGGCTTCTTTTCCCAAGGATAAAATATTCTTCAACAGAATGCCCAGGGAAATTAGCCCAGTAAAAGAATCTTTCTCTTCAGAAAACTCACCTGTCCATCAAACACACCATGCAAAAGCAAACACATTCTAAGCCATCTCAGCTGCAGAGAAAGGCAGTCTTTAATGTAACTATTCAAAGCCATGGTATCAGCACAGGTTTGAGCACAGATCTTGCACTCATGCATATTCACCCAATCTAATACACATGCAACAGAGGCTAAATCTTTATGCTCCATGAATTTTCAAAATCTAAATGTTATGCATTTAGCTCTCAAAAGAAATGTTGAGGCTGGAATGAAGGACTTATGCTCCCTGAACATGTCAAGAATTAGAAATCCTGCCTGATGGGCAGAAACTGCCCAGAGCTAACCAGTATAAAATGCATTAACCAGTATCAAACACCACACAAAGCTACACTTCAAGCATGTACACCTGATAACTTCTCAGAGTTTGAACAACCAAAGGCTCCTGCTTCCTGGGATCTCTAGCCCACAGACATGACCTGTGGCTTTTAAGGAACTAAGACAGAGATGCTATTTTCTTTTTTGAAACTTGGCTGACAAAGGAATTTAATCATGATGTAACAGTCCTTTTCCCAGGACAGTGCCCAAGCTCTTAGTGAGATTTTGGTCTCAGTGCCCACCTGGATAAATGGAGTGATGAAATGGCTCTCCCACCCATTACCTTCAAGTTCTGACACCACCACAAAGACAGCAAATCCTACCTTCATACGCAACACAGCACAGATTTCACCCCAGTTTGCAATCTACAGACCATTTTCACATGTAGCATAAAGCTATGTAGAAATTACGATATATACTACAGAGATTATATTATGATAGTAAAATTGCTCTTCTCAAATATGCATTTATCAGGCATCCAGGGTTGCAAAAACATTTTAACTACTACGGAATGATGTTTTTGCAGTAAGCTAAACTGGATCATCTACTTTCTATTAATAACCACACCATGAATACTCTACAGAAAAATTGTTTCACAGGCTGCAAGAGATGAACTTCTGCCTAATCTTTTATGACCTTTATAAAACTTTATTAAATTATGAAGCCATGTACTTTTACAGGCTCTGAAGTTTTGCTTGGGAACACTTTAAATACATAAATATGTGCAGCTGTCCCAAGTAGTGCCACCATGGGGACTTAAGACACTGTTAAGACTTTCCAGTCCCGTACCATTTAAAATCGGTAATAAAATTCTAGTCCAAGATAAAGTCTCAGATAGGAGCTACCCAGCCAGGAGCAAAGTACTCCTTATTAAAGAAAATTACTGACATTTTGGAAATACATGCTATTCTTCCCATTTCCTTGCACTTGTGTTACCCATAAAAGTCTCTAAATATATATATATATTCAAACTAGTTTATTGCATGGATAACCTCCTTCAGCATGTCAGAAATAGAAATAGTAAATCCCTTTGTTAAACTTTAGTACACTAAGTCCAAGCTGAGAATCATAGGGATCATGGTACTGGTAAAATGGGTCCATATTGTGACCAGTAAGAAACAGCAGAAAACTGAGATGCTAAAAAGCCCAATACAGGGGATGCAAGCCCAGACAGCTTTGAATTTGCTCAGAGCCTGCTATCTCCTCAGAACTGCAGTCTGCTGGTGAGGAGGTCTGGAGATGATATTTTTTAAGACAAGGAAAAAAGAAAAAGAAATGTCCACCCCATTTTTCCCAGAAACGTCCTCAGTGACAAAAAGAATCTCCCTCTGACATGGAACAGGGGGATAGACTACCAATTCTCACAATCTCCTTGAAATGTAAGAGAATCCTGAAAAAATTAATGTGTATCATCTGCCACGGTCTGACAATTTGAAATATTTTGTTTCTGGTTGTGGTGACCCTTGATTTGGAAGAACTGACCACTATGGATATACATTTTAATGCAATTATTTGAACAAGGCATACCACTGTGCACGTTTCTAACATTTTATTCTTCCGATGTAGCTTATTATATCCCTCCAACAATTGTAGTTCCATAAAATCTTATATAACAAAGATCTTGTTCCTTTCAACAGGGAAAAGGATTTAAACCACTCATTTATTGTACAAACTAAAAGGTTTAAATCTAGGAGCTCGGAAGATTTCCTTAGATCTTTCTATCATTTTAAAATCCAAAGTAAAATCCTTTCACACAACTTGGTTGAAGAAAGTTCCATTTATTCCATTCAATTTAACAACATTTGTACTTACTGACTGTTCACTTACATCCTGAGAGTCTTCCATTGAAGTTATTCACCTTTCTTTTCCTCAATGAGAAGAAATTATCTTCCTTCCAATTTACAGCTCAGTAGTCTAAATTAAAAAAGGAGATTAAAAAAATGACATGTTAGTCTATGGTCCTCACTTCTAAGGCAAATCTGCAATAAACAAACACCTTAACTGAGGTTGTGATTCCACTAAAACCGGAATCAAAGTTGCATATGAAGACTAATTTCATGTGAAGTGCTTCAACTCCTTCAGTATTATTTTGGGAACTATCTAAAATACATCAACGGAAACAGGAACTTTTCTCTGACTCCTTCAAGAGAAAAAATAGCTCTGAAAACACACCAATAAAGATGCTAAAATGTTGAATACAGGCAGCTGTTTAAGTAGTCAACAAATAATAACCCTTGAGAGAACATCTTAGAAAGACAGTTATAGAACAGAACTGCTTAATACACATTTAATGATAACCTCTTAGCCATTAAGTGTCAGGCAGAAAAATAGGTTATTATGCAATTATCAGCATGAAGTCCCCTCTCTAAGGTTCATTAAATTTCTTTAGGATTAAATTAAACATACAAAGTGGTTTATAACAAGCAGTTCCCTACAAAGTGTTAAATGACAGACATTATCCTAATTATCTGCTGTGTCTATGCCCTGTCTTATAGGGTGAATCATTCTCATAAAATATGGAGATCTTCAATAGAAAAATTCTATTTTCCAGGAGTTCTGCTAATGATCATGGTAACCCTAACTATAAAGCCATGTGATTATATTACAGTCTCCATTCTCAGAAAGTATCCGTTTTGGAGTTATGCAAATTTGCACAATTTAGAACAACAAAAAAAAGTGACAAGGATATTTCATATATGTAATGATAATATTATTAATCGAAGCTGATGTTACATTAAAAAAATCAATATGTAAACACATGATAAGGAACCCAAACATCATGGATTTGCTTATCAATATTACCTAGACTTGTCTATCAAGAAGGCACCACAAGGAATTATCTGGGACTATGCTCAGTAACATAAACATACTATGGACCTGTTTTACATTCTGACCAGCAAGCACTAATATACACAGCCAAGGGTATAAAACATGTACAGCTGTACTGGCACTTGCAGAATATTTGAAAGGAACCAGAGCCATGGAAACTAAGTGGAGCAAGCCATGGCACCCACATACTCTCACCCACTGCCCTACACTGCCCTGTGAATACCTCCTCTCTTAATCTCAAGTGCCACTTCCTTGCCATACCTCCAAAACATAACTCCCAAAAATTCATTTTATTTTGCATTAGATACTTTCTGGAACACACACAAATGCACAGTCCCAGTCTACAAAACTTTCAAGTTTCACCTGGATTTTTCCTGCCACCAAATCACACCCTCCTGTCTTTCTTCCCTCTTGCCTAAATTTCAAAATTATTTTCATTCACATTTCATTTTTATTTTTGCCATTAATTTTTTTTTTCCAAGACGTTACATAAGCAAAAGACAAATCACAAAAAAATCACATTGCATGTATTTCACCATGTCATAAAGCTGAAAAGAATTCCTGTTTCTCAAAATGGTTTTAATTTCCTCTCAATTTCAGAGGGATCCAAGACATTGATGTCTTTCCCCACAAAAGTGTAATAACTTCCAGTGATTTTTAGGTCAATGTGGAGCACACACTCCTGTATTTGTAAATATCCTCTTCAGTCTTTGTTCAATGAAGAGGGGAATTGAAGGGCTTCTTTAAAACACCCACTATAGGCAAATTTCAGAAAGGAGAACAATGGATATTTTAAGAGAAATACAGCTCTACATGGCATTAACTACAGCCGTCCTAATCAAAGGGGGCAACTGCAAACACGGATTTTTATAACTGATATTAAAATATTCCATTAATAACTTAAACATAAAATCTCCTTTGATTTAATTGAAAGCTTGTAGTGAGTTCATGTTATTGCACTGGTAAGACTGCCTGCAGAAAAAAAATGGTTAAAATACAAAATTTCTAACAAATTATTTGACTAGTTTCTAAGTATGCTGACTGAGAAGTCAGTACCGGGCTTACATTCAAACAGTAAATGCTCTAATTCTGTCTGTCACTGAAGGCGGCAGATACTTCACTTTCTGTATAAAACTCAACTATAACTCAACTACAGAGCTATCCCAGAACAGACATCTGTGTTTCTTTCCCTACTGATGGATGCTTAATCAAAGCACACTGAGATCAACAAACAGATGGATGTCGCATTTTTTTAAAAAAACAGTGTATCAAAATTTTAAATACATCCTGATGATACAAATCCAACAGGAGTTTTACTACTAAGAACTGCCAATGATTCAGCCACGGTATGCGTTGTGTCCCTAAATTCTTGTGGGTGTATTCACTGGAACACATCATTAAATATGCCACTTGTAAATATGTAAATATGCCAACTTCTACAAAAGACAAACTTTCATGAATTTTCAAAGTTACTTTACTGAATTGCAAGACAAAAACAAGCTTTTTGAAATCTTTGCAGAAATACACAATATGTTAAATATATCGTTTGCACAAACAAACTAATTTATATGTTTCCAGGGCACTGCTGTTCATCTTCACAGTGCCTCAAAATTTAGAAGTTCTTACTGGAAATGGAGCTTTTAAAAATAAAATTCAGAAATAATATTTTATCAGTATAATTCTACCTATCAACAGCTAAATCCTGCTGCATTCTGAGCCCAGTGAAAGTGGCTGATTATAACCAACTGCTAACACAAAAATTTTTATAATGGCAGTTATGCCAATTGCACTTAGACCAAATCCTTTAGGGTTTAGTTTTATAAATTTGTAAAAGGGGAGAAAAACCATTAGAGAAGTCAGTGATTTAAATAAGACCAACATTACTCCCTAATAAAGATATAAAATTAAAGGATAATAGTAACCTCGTGCTGTTTTATGAGGCAATAATCCAGTTACCAATTCAACCTTGTAGTTTATTCCATCAAGAAAACCAGATTAAAAACAGAGGGAGGGAGGGCACTCTTATCCCTATACCATTGCAAGTGTTTCTAACTGGTTTTAAATATTTTAAAAACTGTTGTTAAAAGTCTTAAACTCTCAGACAAGCCAGAATGAAGAAAAATGCCTGTTTCTCCTCTTTATCCACTCCTTGCAGATGTGGCTTTAAAACTGATGAAGTGTTTTATGCCCCCAGATAAAAATTTTACCTTTCGAAGAAATGTTTTAATTAGGAGGATGCCTGACTTTCCTCATCAACAAATGCATTTAAATCTAATTTTTTATTTATTTGTTTTTATCTGGGGGAATAAAACACTTCATCAAATTTAAACTGCAACTTCCAGGACCTGACCATGAGGAGAAACATGTGTTTCCTTCCAGAGATACACACATAAGTTAAAGAAAATAAACTACTTGAGGATCTGCTGCACACTGCTTTATAAATGACTGAAAGTGCAATGCAATTTCATTTTCTATGGGAATGTCTACTATGATCCTGTGCTGCAACTTCCACAAGCTCAAGACAGAATGTGAAGCTTGGGGACCCACAGTTAAAAACCAGCCTTAAAGCACTTGACATTTCCCAAGAGTATCTCAGAGGCTGCTTCAGGCCCTCCAGTTGGCCAGACAGGGATATGGATCACCAAGATGAATCCATCACCTGGAAGAGGAGTTTGGCCATCAGACAAACAATCTCCCCCATTTCACTTCAAGTCCTTTCTTCAGCCACTAGGAACTGGTCTTCTGAAATGAAATTCAGGGGCAGTGTTATCCTCAGTTTCTACCACATTTTTTTTTTCACATTATAATTGTCTTGGGCACATTTTTCACATTCTTTTTATTCTGTTTTATCTAAAGAATACCTATATCTACCAAGTTTGTATCACGTGATGCCCTGGCAATATAGTCCAGAAATTTCATAATCCCAAACAAATATACTACATTGTTTTACACATTTTGGAACATGTTGGTAATAAGCCTAGCAGAAGGATGCTGCTGTCGTTTACACAATTCATTCACCTGCAAAGAAGAACTCATTTCTGTCACCAAAACGTTAAGAGAGTAGTGGTCACAGATAGAGCAATTTCTCATTTTCTAGTGCTCTACACTTCAGAAACCTGTAGTAGTACTAGTAGTTACTGCTGAGAGCTGCCACTGAATAAATGCAGGACATGAACCACTGAGTAAGGACAGGCTCCAGGGCTCAAACTTTCTCAGTCTCTCAGGCAAGCTTCACTTTGGGTTTGCACCACTCCTACAGAACATCAGAATTCTGAGCTTTAGAATTAGTCCAAGAAACTAGTGCCTATGCACTGAAATCTCATTGAGGTAGATTATTTCATGCATGAAATCCACTTCTTTGAAGGAACGGGGGAAAGGGTATGGCCAGTAACAAACAGGCACTGCCTAATATTCAGTGATTTCCTACCTAAGAAAACATCCTTCTGGTTGTCTGCATGCCTATCACAGGAAGTCTCATGTGAAAAAGATAAAATATAACCTAAATTAAAAGGAAACCAAATGCTGATTTATTAGAACTTCAACTTTGTCTGCCAAACAAAGCCATCCAGACAGTATGACCTTGTCAGGGACATGTAGTCTTTCCTGAGGAAAATTGGCAGGTGAACAGAAATATATTCAGAATTTCTAAATTATTTTAATTCTCAAATTTTTTCTTCTCTCATTCCAGAAGTAATTTTGCATGTGTCTTTAGGTTTAGCTGAGGCCCTTTCCTTAACTGATGTCTACTATCTGATATCAATATGAGTGAACTGAGCCTCCTGAAAAACTCCTACTTCATTATAGAAACAAATCTTGTTCCACAGACTAGAGATTTAATGGGAATATAGTCTTTCCTTCCTCTTCTCCTAATATTTTCCCCTTCCTTGGGCCCTCCTCTGTAGAACATTAAATATGGCTGCCTTTGGATCAGTTTGATTTCAGTCTACTTTTAGCTTGCTGAAGATGAGAATTTTACCCTCAGAGATGTTTTAGTGTGTTCTAGAACACCTTGTAGCACATCCAGTTCCCACTGCTACATCAGTGACCTCCAAAAAACTGAGCTCCTTGCTCACCCAGAGCCCTTGGTATGTGGTGGAGAGAACACCAAGCCATATCGTCATGTACCTCCAATTTTAGCTCCAGACATTTCCAGCAAACGAAATAGTCTTCCCTGCGTTTTGTGTTCTGCTGAGCACCTGCCTACATCAATTTGCATCTGTAGATGCACTGCTCAAACAGAGAAGATAGATTACTCCTTATTTTGAATAGTCTTGATTATGCCAGGATTTCACAGAACAACTCGTGCAACTTAACACAGACAAATATCCTATTTTAGCCACACACACTGCTGCAAACAGGGAAGGAATACAGGAGGAATTTCCAGGATGAGCTGAAAAGCAAATGGACCCACTCAGCTGCTTTCTCTACAAATAGCCCTCATTTTCACAGTAAATACTTGGGTGACAGTGTGCTGCTAACTTGGAGGCAGCTGTGCAGGGCACCCTTTAGTGTCCTCATCCCAGCACATATCCAGTATGGATGTGCATAAGAACAGGCATATGTCCAAACTGGGTATATGGTACCTATTCTAATGTATACATAAACTGTGCTTCTCAAATTAATAAGCTTCAAGGAGCAATGTCAGACATTACTAGATTTAGAGTACCAGATTTTTGCAATTCCTGTAGGAGGAGAAATACTGTTTGTTCCTACTAATATGACATTTATTTTCAGATCTTGGATTAGGATGCAGGTTAAGACAGGCATGGGATCTTCAACATCTACCACACATTTACAGTTCTGAGCTCATCTGGTTTCCTTCTACCTCTCCTGAAAAAAACCACATCTGTAACTGGAACGTAATTTGTTATTTCCATTTTCCTTTCAGAGCCCATGAATTCATGTCATACAGTAATCAAAAAAGACACAATTCATGCCATCAAATCGCAATATGCTGAAAACTCCTCACAATTCAAATCACATCAGTGACTTTCATAAAAGTCACTATACATTTGTTAGATGCCATCTTGCAAATTCTTCAATGAATATTTGTATAATTGTCAGTTTAGTGTAATTTGCTTCCTTGAACTGAAGTTAGTAAAGGGTGGCACTGCTTGTATAGCATTTGTGGACATCTTATTCAAGAAAAATTGAGATGCTATTGCCACTCTGCAGCAGGTACTTCCCAATTAGAAACGAATCACACCACCACCAAACCATTTGGTACCAGTCAAAAGCAGGCACCAAGACAAAAAAAAAGCAGAGCAACACAGACCATGATGTTCCTGCATCACTTAGGTATGTAAACTAAGTAAGAAACAGAAAGGGTCTATGACAGATCTGCCTACTGATACTGCCATCATGCCACAAAAAGATGAGGGAAAACAGAAAGATTTTCTGGCAAACAGAAAACAACTGCAAGCACTGGACCTCATTTACTTTAGTTTTGTAACAGAACATGTTGGTGGCAGCATTTATCTTTTGCAGCTGTGGGTACCAACTTCACAGCTACCCAAATATGACTAAAACTGACCCCCACTCTTCCTATCCCTCCCATACCTGTGCAACAAATAAGGACGAAGTTTGAGAACTTCAGAATACAGAATTATAAACTCAGCAGTACCTCCCTTATCCTAGCAATGCACAGCACACTGTGAAATTGCTGACTGAGACCAGAGCTACAAATCCAGTGATACTTGGAGGCTTCCCAAATGTGAGAGACCTCTTCACTCATGCTTAGATAAGGCATGCAGCCACACAGACTTCATCTATCTCATTCCAGATTAATCAATTAAAGAATTTCCCAGATAGGAGTGAATAAAACAAATGCTGACGCTGTTTCTGGCCTCAATTTATAAACAAATCTAATCTAGAATCCCAATGTGTTCCCCTAAAAATAAAGATAAAAGAATGGTAGTTCCCAGGGAAAAGAAACAAAACTCAAACAAGTAATGCAGAGATGCCACAGATACAAGCATATTCTTTTAAATTTTGTTAATTAAAATTTTTGTTTTATTTTCCTACTAGCTGGCCATTTCAATGTTTTAAACAACTAGATTTTTTTAGGGAGAAAGACTTTGGTTTTTACTACACAGTGTATTTTGCTTAACTTCTGAGAAAATTTTCTTCTCTTTTTTTGTAGAAAATGACTGAAATCAAAGAAAACATTTCAATTCTTTACAAACATGCCATTGAAAACAGAAAGAAAAAGACTATACTTGGTTAGCCAGAATATTTAAAGTCACACTGCCCACTTGAAAATATTATTTCTTACTCCCTCTATCTAAAAACATGTCAAGTTTGCCTTTTACATACAAAAAACCCTCAAAAACCTTGTGACACAAAAATAATCATAGAAAAAAAATAAAGGTTGTTTCTAAAACAGAAACATTTTAGAATTTAGAACCTAAAAATTAGCATATCCACAAGGTAAAAGCAAACAGCAGTTTCACAAGGCTGAAAAAAGGATCCAAGCACATGGTATTATTAAAGTTGTGACAGCAGAGTATCTAGTCATCCTATCTGCTTTACAAATCACGTCACAGTATGAGGATGCAATGAGAGTTACCACAGATGTTCAAATATTTGCTAGGCTTACTAAAAACATCCTGGTGAAGGAGGAAGTTTGCAGCATGCCCATGCATTTAGGTGTGAGAGTCATTGCTCAGCAGCTGCTATTCCTGTTACAGCCAAGTGTCTCACATGAAATTCTTGAATGGAACATTTTGAAATGTCAGAAAGAAATACAAAGTAAACTCAACGAAAAGAAACCTTCGTACTTTGGTACCGGTTTGGTAGAAGAAATGAAATTTTTTTCTTAAATTAAGTTGACAGTATCCCCTAAATACTGCATTTGAGAAACTGTTATTTTTTCATTTAGTGAACAACGGGAAACAAAAAGTATGAATGCAGAATTGTCCCAGAATACAGAACTCTGTCAGGTGCCAGCATGCAGCTCAGGTGCTTTCTGACAGAACAGAATGACAATTATTACTCACCAAAACTAACACTGCTGCATCCCAGCCATCAAGTCAAACTGAAATCATCAGAACACAATGACTGAAAGTAGAAAATTTTCTATGTATGACCTTTGACCAGCACTAAGAAAACCCCATGCCAGATGTCCTGTGTAATCTACATTTTTATGCTGCTGATCCTCTCATGATCTGTCTGCCCTCGTTTCAGCTCCTGGCCCATCAGCAGTCCCCATAGGCAACTGAAATGTTGTGACATCCATGAAACAGCTTGCAATCCTACAGGCAAATCTCTTTTACTATGAGCCAGCAGTAAGTGTGCCACACAAAGTAATTTTAACTACAACAATGCATCCTTTACCACATTTCCTTTTCCTCATTTAGATATTTATTAGCTGTGATTAAACTATGTTACATTCTCCTTTGGTCAACCAAAATTTGTTAATACTCTGGAAGAAACATTTTCCAATGTTTAATTACTCCTCTGGTCTTAAATCTGAAACCTCCAATTTTTTAAAGCTTCCTTTCTAAAGCTAAGAGGGGGTACAACTTCGCAGTAGTAGCTGCATCCAGATTACCTACACAGCTTATGTAACGCCTCTTACTCTGCTGAATACTTAAAGTTCTGCTCCGTTTTTGGCTACAATATTGTCATTAGTATTTGCTATGGACTCCATTTGGTTGGGTTTTTTTCTTTAAATAAACTGCTGGCTTGTAGTGAAGTACATACTGTTTGCTTGCTCTCAGTTTGCTCAATGAGCCAGACTACTCTCATCAATCTGCTCCCCTCATTATTTACTCATCCCTGGGTCTTTGTAGTAGCAGTACTTCAGGCATTACTGTCTAACAACAGAAATATAAGGAAGTTGGTAAGAAGAAAAGTATCTTTTATTAGGTCAGCAATTGTTCTAATCAAGGCATTACTTCTTGTAGAACTTAGTAATCTTAGTGTCACTGGTAAAATAACAAATAGGTTTTGATTTGATGATTGCCTCCTGAAAAACCCTTTGTAATAGTATGCTTTTTAATAACTCATTAACAAGTAACGAATATTTGTGAAATCTATGTTTTAGTTTGCTGTTTAATCCATTTCATTTGTGCCAAGCTGATTTTGTATCCTTCAACTTTATTAATCAAAAAGTCATGTCAACTCAAGACAGACTTACAGAACTTTATTACATCACTATACTTATCTTTGGAAATCATACTTGTACTCACATCAAAAATAATATCACTGGTTTGGCTTGCTTGAGTGTTCATAAACCCGTGATGTGGTATAGCATGCATATTTCAGTGTTATATGGGAACAACATAAAAAAGGCATTTGGAATGTGATAGCCTGTAAGTTAATACTTTGTGACAGTGGAGACTAATAAAAAATAGTTGCCATAAATTAAGCACTTGTCTACAGTGACAGCTATGTAATGGCCACTTCTGAGAAATTATTGCACTTCTTTCCCCAGGAATGGTGATAAAAGAATGCAGCCTATCACGAGCGCTGCAGCCCTTGGCAGTGACATCCTACTTCTAGTGGAGTTATGCTCCGCCTGTTCCCTGCAAGCCCAGCTTTTGGACAGTAGTGCAAAGATCTGGAAAAGTTCTGTCATCTGGTATCATGTCTGAACTCCTGCCTCCCTTCAAGAAAATCATAGCTGTCCCCTCCCAAGGCCCCAGTACTTTCCCTATTGTCATAATTTGCACATTTCTGCAAATTATTTGCAGCTACTTTGATTTTAGTCAAAAATCCCTGCATCAACACAATCTTTTGATTAAACATCAAGGGCTCATTTTTGTAGACAATGTTTTCATTCTGAAAAATTCCACCTCTCCCGCAGACTCGACCCTGCACTTCAGTTAGTAGAGGTGGCAAATTAGGTAACGGAGACTGTGGTTCTGCAGCTATTTCTGCAGCACCACTGCCAGGCTCAGCAGCACGGGTGCTGCCACTCATTCCGACCTTTGCCTCACCGCCAGCACAGCTGTTTGTGAACCACAGCAAGAACGGATCCAACCCAAACGACTGGCTAGCACAGGCGGGGTAAGGGGCTGCTTTAAAAGCACTGCCACCAAACATAAACCACAGCTTCACGCTTTTCTGTCCCCTGCCGCAGGAAACAGATGGAAGTAGGACTTCAGATAGGGCTAGCCATACGAGGTTACTGCTATTGATGCTTATATGAACCAATACCCCTAGATAATGATGCAAAACCAGAGCAAAATGCTGGATCTCTTCCTACAGACCTTACAATCAAACTATTTCAGACTTAGTCCTGATTCGACAGCATCTCGCAAGCTGCTGTTCCAATCCCAGACTTCCTTCAAAAAGCTGGGCAGTTTCACAACTATCAGGGAGGAAAGTCTTCTATTTCATTTGGTTTATGCCAAAAATTTGACTGCTTATCTAGCCCTTGATAAATCAGACTACCATTTAGTCAGCAAATTGGAAAACAAACGGAATCATAGCTAATTAGATACTAGAAATTACTAAGAAACCCATCATCTGGCCATTTCAGCTGAACGACCTCATGTTGCAGGTAACTCCTGGACATACTGCTGCACAGTGAGCTCAGGATTCAGATGGTGCTTTGAACATAAAAATTAACTGGAATTAACTGGAAAAAACCCAAAACTTTAACATTATATTAGATCCTTCTACCATGCCAGATTAGAATCAACACAAAAATAGGCGGCTGAGTGGAAAAGTACTTTGATCTTCCCATATGGAAAACCTACCACAGTCTAAATCTTGCCTTGAGGTAACAAGAAACGTTATTTTCAAGACATTCTCCCAGAATACAATCACTGCATTTGTAAAAAACTCTATATTATTCAGCCCTGTAAGTTCTCATCTTCCCAGTTCCATGCACAGAAGTGCTAGGTTCTGAGTTGCATTGCTAGAACTTGGCAAAAGAAATGTGCATAATCTCCCTGAGCTCTGCCTGGTTTTGTGAGACCATGTCTAGGCTGGGACACTTGGGAGAGCTGGAAGAAAGACCTCACATACAGTATGATGTCAGGATGCACAAACTGAAGTGCACAGAGCTTGGTTTAGCTGCTCTCTCTTGGGAGTAAGGTAAACTTCATTTTCCGTGATGTTCTGGGAATATACTACAGTGAATAAAAAGAAACATCCAGATGAGATTTAATAGGGACTTCACTTTCATTGAATAGGCTTGGCATTCATGAAATGCCCCTCAATAAGCACAACCTAATTATTCATGTCTTTGAGCAACGAAGTTACCTTAACAGAATTGAAAGAATACAGACAATTAGCAATATTTCCAACGGCATCATTTTCAAAAATAACAGTTACCATCAACGGCATTTCTGTGGTCATTTATGAAACACTATTAAAAAAAAATGTTTGAACTTAGTAGTATGAAAATGCCTTGAAATGGAAGAAAAAAAAATAGTTTGGACATCTATATTTTTTTCCCCCAAGTATTGCAGGATCACTTCTCTGTGCATGTGATCTCACATATACAATGTATATTGCAATACCCCACCAAAAAAGTAGGCTGAACTAAGAATAGAGGACTAGACACTCATCTGGCATAATGTGAGACCACTCCAGTAATTTCAGCATTCCTACTCCAATTTGCAACAGCTAAGTATCTGGCACAAAACATCAAGTTAAGTTTCCAATTACCTCATGCACCAGCATTGATTTCAATAGTTATATACACACAGTCACAGAGGAGAATTATTTGAAAAATTGCAAACTCAGCTCTGTGTTTCTTTTACTTTTATGGTGTAAATCAGACCCTTCATGGTATTTTAATGTAGGTTTTTGTGGTTTAATTATATATATGTCAAGAGTAGACTAGCTACTCGCTGAGCGACCCAATTTTAAAAAAGAGGCAGCAGTAATTTTTTACACTGCTGAGAATGTGAACTTATACGGTGTCACATCACGATAGTATTTAATTTTAATGTTGCAAAAAAATCTAGCGCATACTAACTTAATCACGTAAGTAATAAGTTAACACCTATACAAAAATCAGTCTTTGTTGAGAATATTTTTCAGGTTGCCTTGGGAGGTTGTTTCTGTAATTTTCTGCTCCAAAGTAGTCAAATTGTATAGCTCTGCACAACCCTAGTGCGAAGAGAGTTTTCAGTCAGCCCAGGCAGACTGAGCTCTTCAGAGATAACATTTAAGTTACATCCAACTGAACTGCCTTCCACTGTCTTTCTACAGACAGCTGCTTCATGAAAAGTCACTGTAGTAGTATTTAGTTTAGTAGTATTTAGTAGTATTTAGACATAGATCTCCAAATTCATTTATGCACAGAAATCCTCCAAACTACTTCTTTTCAAATCCATGGTAATTGCAGCCTAACTCAAACTTTAGTGTCTAGTACCCAAGCCTAACAGCCTGAAACCAAAAAAAAGTCTCACTGGCTTATGGAGTGAGAATCTCTGAAGATAATCACTAGTCATTATAATCTTCCCTTGGAGAAATAAGGAAATTTTTAACAAATTGAAAATAAAATGCTTAAACTTAAGTATTCCTCAGACAGCCATTAGCATTTGACATGTTGCTCAAGAGCCTGAGAGCTAACCTATACAATTCTGTGACTGAGACTGCCCAGTGATACCTTTCAATACAGGATAATCAATCATCAAAGTAATTTTCACTGTGTAACGTTAAAGCAAAAAGGCAGACATCTATTCAACACATTTCTCAGGCTTAGAGATGAAAGAAGAAAATGCTTTAAAATAGCTTTTGCCTTTAAGGTTCTATCCCAAAAGCAATCCTTCTGGCAGGATTGCAAACTACAATGTAGAGTAAAAATGTGAGTTTTACTGCCTTTTCAAATAGATTTTTTTATTTGACATATAAGCACACTTCTTATCTGAGCTTTTCCACTGCAAAGTGCCTCCAAGTTCCTTTAACCACTTCTGATTTAATGACAGATTTAATAACACTGCAACACAGAAGTGTAGAATTGGCAAAAAATTATTTCATAAAAGTCTGATTTCTGTACAGCAACATCTAAAATGTCACCTAATACATACAAGTAAATCAAACATTTTTAATGTATATGCTAAAGCCTGAGGCTTTGATAGGTAAAACATCTACTGACTTTAAAAGACCATAATTTATTTTTAATAGCCATTTTTATTTAATTTTTCAAAGAGTAGCAGTTTATGCCTTCAGTAGAACCATGCCCTGAAATCTCAGAGGTGATAAAAGGGCCATGCCAAAGCTGAAAGGTTTCGAATATCAAACTATACTATTATGTCAGGGTCAGCAAGATCAATTAGCACTTTTCAATGACAGAAAAAGGTTAAGTTGGACACACATTTACACAATATTTAAATCCAAAAAAGAAAAATATCACTTATTAGGTGTACTTATAAACCTCTTGATCAATGACTGAATACCAACACTCTTCTTCCAGCTGCATACCACAAATGCCAGGATTTTTAAACACAAAATGTTAAGAAGATTACAAATATATTAGATAGCAGAAATACTATTGGATTCCCAAGCATGAAGAAAAAAGCAAAGACATCTGAGTGTTGCTTCTACCAGGCTTGTTTTAGCGGTGAACTTCCAAAAAGCTTTAAAAATACTCAATCAACTTGACATATGTCTGTCAGTCTGATGCCCCTGTGTTTGCATTTTCCCTGCAAACCCTGACAGTATCAAAAATGAAAACTAGTGAGCAAATAAACCTATGCTTATGCTCAAATAAAAAACAAACCTAACCCACCCCTCAATTTAAAAACACAGATCTATAAATTAACTCATCCAAAATGTGAAAAAAAGCAAATGTACATCTTTGGCAACTAATGGCCAGAAAACATGCACACTAGGAAGCGAGGAAACTTACGTTTCAGTTCTCAGTATCACAAGAATACTCACTGGAAATACAGGTATGTTGCAAGTTAATTCGACACCTGCTAATTCAAGCGTTGCCGTCGTAAACATAGCTTGAGCAAAGTAGCTGGTTATGATATCAAATAAAGAAAGCATAAAATCACAATAAAAATCTAGGAGATTAAGAAAACCTAAGGGAAAAGTACACTGTGTTGAAATCAGTGATTTAGATTGGTATTGCACTGTGTAAAAGCAATTCAAGATTACTTTTCCTCAACGATATATTTCAAAATGTCTCTTTTTTAAGCCCATTTCTTCAAGGAGTGATTTGAAATATTTACTACCAGACAGTACCTAATTTTAGGTTTTAAGTGCTTTAACAGCTCTATGAAATATGATCAGCAGCTGCAATATAGAAGTATGCTGAATAAACGCTCCTTATAAAAAGGGAGACCTGCTTTATCCTGAGTTCATAAAATCCCTACTTTCAAGAAAGAAAAAGATAACACAGAAAACGAATATCTGTGTCCTAGAGCATTTAACAGAAATCCCAGGAATTTCTTTTTTCTTTCTGCAGTAACTTTTGTATTCAAGAGAGTAAAATGCTGTTTAAATTTTAACACTGGAGGGTTGCACACAACATCGTCCAATACCACCAGACCATCGAGGAAACAGACAGGTACCTTTCCCTCACCAAATGCCAATGTTTAACATTAATTATATAGGACTTACATAAAGTTTAAAAAGTTGCATAAAGTTTAAAGAGCTGAACTTTAACACTTGCATCAGATGCTAAAAATACGCCACATGATGCTATCTATAGCTGTATTTCTACAGTTGCCCTTGTTTGAAACATTTTAACTGGGAACTGCAATTAACTGAGAACTCATCAGTGCCCTATTCAATACATTAATTGTTTAGGATTTATTTATTCCCTTGACATCATCCATACAGAATAAATCTATACTGCAAAGTGTTGTGAGGTCATTAATAAATACAAATGCAGCAAGAGTAACCTTCAACTAAATTTATTATCAGTACCACCATATACATGTAACAATTAATAACTGCATACAAATTATATGAACAAGATACACAGAAGTTTCGTCAACATACTCCACTTTCATTTCTATTAAATTTGGTTGAAGAACATTTGGAAACATAACCACCACAATTAAAAAAAAAAAAAAAAATCTGTTTCAGATATAGCGCAGCTTATGTTAGATGTCAAACAGAGAAAGAATCACCGGGAAGAGAGAGAAACGTCAGTCTGTATTTCCACTTTACTCACAGTATGATATATATTGCAAATATGCAAGCATTTGTTATTCGGCAGCATTTTCAGAATTACTAGGGGAAGAGTCAAACCCACAGCAATTCTGCAAAACTTTTCTTTTGAGTGTTAAGGAAATGAAACAAAGATACGGCCTGGGATTTACTGGAAAGTGCATACTTCTAACATCAAACTCCGAGGTCAGACCAGAAAATCTATTTGCCAAGCAGAAAATATGGATTCTTTGTATAACTCCCTCTAAATCTAAACTGCTGATTAGTTTATCTCAGGTACGCTTTCCAGTCTCCGCAAATGAAACACGTTAAAACAAAACTCAGAAAACTATAAATACTGGTTCCTTACTGTTCTAGCATGACTTCATACTTAAACTGGAACCGTCCAAGTCGCTCCCTTGTCTGGTACAGCAGAGTCCCGGGATTTTAGTAAACATCAGCTATTTCCCACCGCCACTCGCTATCCCTCCGTGCGCCCGGCTGCAAGCCCTGCCTCGGGTACGGAGCCGCAGCACCGCGCCTGCTTGGCTCCGAGCAGCAGTTTCATAAATGTAAATGAAACTTTAGATGCCAACTACCGATTGGCAGCGGCGGTGCCGTGGGATCCCGCTGTCCCTTCCCGGCGGAAGGCGCCGCGGGGCTGCTCCCCGGACAGCCCGTGTCCGCCCGGGCACGGCGCGGAGCCCCCGCGGCTCGGGGAGAACCGCCGTGTGAAACGCAGCTGGCGGTTCTCCGCGGGCATCTGACTTGGGAAGTGTCTGTAATGACAGCAGCAGAAGGAGATTAATGGCTGAGAGCCCACCGGTTTCGAACGCGGAGAATCCTGTTACCTCCTCGCGGATCAAGTACGCGCACACACCCGCGCACACACACACAAGGCTTACCCACGTGGAAACGCTTTCTAACCAAAACACAAGTCCCCGCGTCGCCGGTGGAAAAGGCGGCGGGACCCCCGCGCCGGGGCTTCCCCGTGCCCCGTCCGCCGGCGCAACGGGGACCGCGGCGGGGGCGGGGGCGCGATGGGACGACCTGAAAATGCAACGTTTTGTCTTCAAACCACAAGAAAAACAAGCTGGGGCGGGGGAGGGGAAGGGCAAGAGACATCCCTCAGGGAGAGGAAACGGAGAGGAAGAAAAACAACGGGCAACTCCGTCCCCGCTTCCTCCGAACACCGGGAAAAGTGGCGGCCGGAGCGCCCGCGGCGGCTGCCGGCCAGAAGGCAGCGAAGGCAGCCTGCCCCGGGCAGGCGGGCAGCGGAGCCCCCCGAGCGCTGCCGGCGCCGGGGCAGCGCGGGGCCGAGGGCAGGCGGCGGAACCCACCGTGCCCCCGCGTCCCGGCCGGGCTGCCTCGCTGGAGGAGCGGAGTTTGGGGAAGGGACTGCCATCCCTGCGTGTTTTCCTGCCGCTCTGTCCGGAGGGTCCCCGCGGCCACAAACGTTGTTCCCTCCCAGCCTCCGGTCAAGTCGCCGCTGTCTCCCCGCTGCAGAGCCCTGTGGCCCAGCCCCGGCGGGCCGGCAGCCCCCGGCCGGCCGCTCGCGGGGCGCAGCCCGGGCTCCCCGTTTCCGCCGCACCGGGAGTGGGCGGGAGGCGCAAGCGGGGAACAATGCGACGGCAGCCGTCGCGGCTTGCTCCCGTCCTGGGGCTTACCCCAGCAGCCCCGGTAACACCCAGCCGAAGAGCGGTGAGGGCAGAACGGCAGGGAATATCACTTGGACAGAGGCAGAAAGTCCGGCTGGGCGTGGAAAAAATCACCCCGTCCGCACAGAAAACCAGCTTTGTTTTTTGCAGTTAAACTCGCGTGGGGCCGGGTAAAAGCTCGTCTGTACCCCGCAGTGGACGGCTCGGCAACTCTCTCCTATCACATTTGTTTTACAGCAGCTTTGTTGTTGTTGCTGTCATCGAACCGACACGAAAACAGTGCTAAATAAATGCTAAATCCAAGCAGACGCACACACCCCCTCCACGGACACATGCACATGCAGCAGGGAACCCGTTTCCTCCACCTCCGAGCAGAAGGGGTGGGAGGGAGACGCCGGGACGGGGAAGTCAGAGACGCTCACCTTCTCGCTGACGGCTTATGCCTCTACCTTTATTTTAGGGCCGCTCCTTATTTATTTATTCTCGTGCCTTCTCCGAGCCGAGGCTCCCCTTTTGCACTGCTCCTCTGGCAAAAACAGAACATCCCCCTACAAGCCGTCCCCCCCACCCCTTTCTTCACACACAAATAAAGCGCAGCTCGGAGCAAAACGGGAGGGGAAATTCGGGGCGGGGGGGTAGATGGAGGAGGAGGAGGCTGGTACGGGAGAAGCCAAACACTCCTCGCACTTCAGTGAGTGCAACTAGTTGCCTCTCACGCACAGGAACGTAAAAAGTTTCCCTGGCAAGGGACGGGACTTCCCTAAGAAAAGGTAACCCCCTCCCGCCCTCCCGCCCAAAAAGGCCGTCCCGGGAGCGCGGAGGTGAGGGGCGAGGAGCCGGGAGCCAGCGCAGCCCCGGGGCGCCGCTCCGCACTTGTGCCGGGACTGCCGCTCCCTGTGCCGGCCCCTCTCGGCACGGCGGACCCGCTGCCCACCCGCTCAGCCCGCCGGCACTGCCCTGCTCCGCCCCGGCCTCGGGGCACCGCGGCTGACCCGCCACCGGGCTGCTCCAAAGCGTCCCTCCCGCCGTCCTCGGCCTCGCAGCCCTCGGCCCGGACCTTCTGCCTTCGCTACTCGCTGGCATTTGCAGTTGGTAGTGATGGGAGCAAAGGAGGGGGCTCTGAAGGGTAGGGGTTCATTAATGCCAGTCTACTCATTTACGGGTAGTGAAGTCCGCACTTCACTTTTTCCCTTTGTTTATTTCTAGAAAAAAACCAACACTGTCCAACATTCAAACAATCCTGAGTTTGAATGATGAAGTATGTCAGACAGGACTGGTTGGCATACCCTTCTGTAGGATTCATTTGTCTCCTTTCTCTCAAGCTGGTCAGTGTGGATGAAGGCAAAGTCCTTTCCTGCTCTGAAACACTATTTTCTGCAAGAAATTCAGCAGCTGCATTTGGTCCTCTTTGCTCCTTTTTATGGGGAAGCAGAAGAAAATCCCTAACTGCTTAGTCACATTTCATACTCTTACCCATCACCTTGTATTATCTTCTGACTATAGTTTCACTGAGTGGATTGAGTGGCTCTTGTTCAACCAACTGCATCACCCTCTTTCTGTCAAGTTAACTTCACTCTCCAGAGGGTCTAAGTAAAAGATTTAAAAGAGGAGGCAAAAGTTAGGCCCTCTATTTGGAGAGAAATGTGAGAGAAAAGTCTTGGGCTTCAGAAGTTATGAACATTAGAAGCTTTTGAGGTCAGCAAGTCACATGAAATAAGAAGAGAAAAAAGTATGGATTTGTGAAAATTCTTTTCTACCTGCCTTTTCTTTTCTCTTCTCACTTTTCATTTGGTGATACTATTTAAAGCTATTTAACTTTACTCAAGCCTTTGAATTTTGTAATTTGCATTCAATGAATTGTACTAACGTGGTCATCTTTCTCCTAAATAATTTCAGATTTCAGATGACAAAACCTTCATGAAAACAAGTCTATAAAAACCCTATGTTTGCTGTCTTGGGAGACTCGCCACTCAGAAAGAGAGCAGTCTTGGAAAACTCTTTTGACCTACACAAATACAGCTAGAAAAACTTCTAAACTAAAAAAAGCCTCCTAAAGCCAGCCTTCAAATTGACATAGTGTAGGATGAGCCAGAAATAGGAAATTAATTTTGAAAATAAGTGTTTAGAGAGTAATTGGAAGGGTAGAAAACACAGATTTGTAGGAATGATCATGATTGACAAGCCTGCCACAGACTAAGTTGTGACTAATGCCAGCACCCATCTTGCTAACAGGCTCCTTCTGTGGGGAACATGCTAACATCTCCTTCCTTTCGAGGGGAATTTGGTGAGTGGCAGCACGGTGGTCTAGTGTGAGGTACTCGAACATGGTAATAAGGGTTTTGTGTATCCTGGTTTGCTTCCACTTCAATGAAGCCAATTCCTGTTGTGGGGAACAGTCCTGTAGTAACATTGGTTGTTTTAATAGATATAACATTTTAAAGCAAGCTCTTAACCATTTCTTGTGCTCTCTCTTAAAATGTACAGCTGACTTGAAATATTATCTATATCTTTGTTCAGTGTAGCTTGCTTCAAATTGAGGAGGTGTGGGAGGCCTGCACTGCTGGTACATGGCAAGGTCCCAAGGCAAATCTCCCAGTAAGGAGCCTGGTCTTGATGCCATTGAACCATTCTGCTGTTTTGCTGTTGATTTTGGTGAGGTTGGCAGGATCATGCTGAAACTGAGCATCACATGTACTGAAGGGAGTGCTGCAGAAGCTGATCTGATAATCAGACAATTTTTTGCAAAGATTGTAAGCAAAGTTTTTCATGGGCAGTAATTAAATGGCAATTTTGGTTAAATCAGTGTCTTTAGGCTGAGGTAAATTCCTGTGAGCTCAGTGATTTCACAAGGCGGTAAATCCAAAATGTACTACGAGGCATTGATTCACAAATAACACTTTGTGACCATGGAGAAGGTCATGCTACAAATAGTCCTAACAGAGCCCAAGGAAGGGCTGCAGGATCCACTCTTACACCAGAATAGAAGAATAATGCCTTATCCATTTAAAGCAACATGGGAATGTAAGTAGGCAGGATGTAATTATCTAGACTGGTATTTGGCTGGGCACTCCTACACTGGCGAAGACTGCCATAGGGTGTTTAATGCCGACAAGTGCTCAGTATCCCTGGTTTTACCGCTTAATTAAAGACAGTACTTGTGATCATATTCTTTCTGCTGGTTCAATACTGCATCAGCAGAAGAATGCCACCCTGCACAAATACCGTTTCATAGAGTAACCTGGAATTTCCTTGGAAGTTTTCCATGCAAATACTACAGACCCAACCCTACTTCCCTTGTGTAATGTAGACATTGCAGCCATAAGTAGTGTGACTCTGGAGAATCATGTTTGCATATGTTACTAAAAACAATATGGGGTTTGAAATATTAATAAATAATTTTAAAATTAAACCATTATTTTGCCTTGAATCTTAGTGACAACAAGTTTGTGTTGCTATTTAAGCAAAGGGATTGTGGTAAAGTTATTCTGAGAAAAACTAATGACAGAGAGCCACTATTTTGGCAATGGATCATTATTATTATTCATGTAAGTGCCTACCATGTCCTGCATCCAGATTAGGTACATGTTGCAAATTTTGTTTTGCAAAAGCAAGGCTTTGAAATACGGTTTCTTTCAGGTTCAAGTATGAAATCCAAAAGCATGTTAATTAGGCAAAGAGTGTTGATCTATATACTTAAGGTTATTACTGGTGCTTCATGGCTTTATAGTCATAAAAAGAAAGAATGAATGGGGGTTCTTTTGACCTGGTTATCAGATTTCAGGTTTAAAAAGAAGGTGACCCACCCTTTTCAGTAATTCGACATGCAGGGTTCAGCTGTGGGTTCAAAAACAGGTTACAACTGGCTAGTCATTGTGATCTTGAAATGCCAACTGTGCCTTTAAGTATGTTATATAACCCTTTTTTGGTTTCAGTTATCAAGTATGCCATCATTTCAGTGTTACTTAGATTTCCATATATTTTTTAATCTGAACAAATCTGACCTCAATCATAAGGTTCCATGGCTCCAAATAGCTGAGCTTTTCTAATATTTTATTTTGAGTGCCTACGTTCAATACTTCATCACAGAGATATGTGCTGCAGACAGTGCCAAATACGGTGCCAGGGATGTCCTCAATTATCTTCAGTGCTTACCAGGAGAGGGCTCTGTTCTGCATACCGTGCACAGACAGGTCCCACTGAAATTAGTGCAAGTTTTGTCTCTAGAGTTTGCTTCAAACGAAGCTGGCAAAGTGCAAAGGAAAATCTGCATTGTTTCAGCTGCTTGTGCAGGTGGAATGAGGTGTGCTTGATAATCTTAACTTGTATCATGCCATTTCACCAGGATCATTTTTTTTTTTCTTTCCTGGGAGAGACCCACTCTGCTTCCTGCAATATACCTTTCCATGTTTCATGGAAGTTTCACAAAGTTTCATTTAAGTAATCTAGGAGCTGACCCAGGAAAAATGTTGGGCCATATGTTTTTGTTTGATGATCCATGTGTTCCCAGATCATTGTGGGATACAAAACCTGTATCTGCACTGATCAGGGCTAGCACATAGATCTGTTAGCTTACTTCTTGTCATAGTTTTGTTCTCACCAGTTAGCATTCTCCTAAAAAATGCTCTGATCCAGTTCAGATTGTGATATGGGTCAAGGACCCTTCCTGGTTCTTTGTCTAGTCCAGGCATCCATCCTATGCTGGAGAATGAGAGAGGTAATAATGAGAATTTTGGCCTTACAGAAACACTGCTCTGGCAGATGGCCTTAGGTCTGAAGAGTAATCTTCAGAAAATCGCCTTGAGCAGATGTAACCTGAAAGTCACTCTCAGATGTGTTCCAGAGACAACATTGGGTCAGGTTCTTGGGGAGGCAGGAGAAATGTCAGGGCTGGCATTACCTCACCTCTAGAGCCTCTGGCACTGGGGAAGGACTGAGGGTGTGCCCCACATCCATCCATGTTTATTCTGGCAATACAAACTTGTTTCAGATTTCATTTCATTACAAATAAAATAAAGAGCAATCCTTGGATGATTTATAAAAATGTGAACATTTTAAGCTGTACCATTAAATGTTTATGCTGATGCTTAGTGTAATTCCTTTGAATTTGCTTTTTAAATCAGTTTTATGTTAGGTGTACTTTCCCCGCTTCTGATTACTTCTAGGAATTTCATAATATTTTAAAACTTTTCTGTGGTTATTTTTATCCGTTTACAAGATTCTTCAATGGAATAACTCTGAGATGGCCACTATAATGTCACTAAGAATCTATTTAAAGCAGCTTCAACATCTGCGCAACCGAAAACTCGGCATTTTGAAAATGAATTTTGATTACATATATAGAAGGCATAAACCAGAGACTTCATTTTACTGTCATTGATCAGAAATGGTCTGGCTAAGTCAGTATTTGTATGTGTTAGTCAACTTTCAGGCATGTTGAGGTTTCCAGTGAAACCAATAGCAAAGCATTCATCAGTGTCCTTGTCAGCAGGATAGAGCTTGTTATGCAATAAACTCAAATACAGATTCATACCAAGATCTTTTTATTACACTGTAACATCATGTTGTTGCTGTATTGCATCATAATATAGGAACATATAGTCAGCAAGGAATGATTAGCCATAAGTTTTTTAGCATGTTTTATAGAAGTAAAAATGTCATTGCCAAATGGCGCTACAAATGACATTATATATTACCGTTAAACTAAAAATAACTCTGTTACTTCCAGAAGCGTGATTGAATTCAATTCTCCTAGTAACATAGAATTAAATGAAGCTCAGGCAATTTCACTCATTTATTTGCAGGTGGAGTGCAATAGAGAAAGGAAACAGAGAAAAACTATAAAATGAAAAGCAGCGATTCAAAAAAATTATGTCAAATAGTATTTTCAGAAAACCTGTTTCACTTCAAAGTACAAGTTCCTTTCTCCTGTTAAAATGTTCTGTTCAAAGACTTCAGACATTTCCAAACGTGTAAGTTACAGCTCCAGAATAATCTATAAGCATTTATGGATTTAAACTGCTGGTTTATTTGCAGCACTGTCAGAATGGTAGTAGGCAGAAAGCCAGGCAGAGCATTTAGGGGCAATGACCCTTCTTTATAGCAAGTATTGCAGTGTTGTCCTGCATTGAGATACTCCTGACCAGGCTCTGGGGGTTGGTTTCTGGAGGACCTCATCCTGAATTTCAGAGATATAAATTAGAAATAAAGTGTTTAAGTTATTTTAAGGGCATTTAAACAGCAGTTGTAGAGGTCTGTTTTGTACATGTCTGTTAGTTAATCCTGAGGTTTTACTTCTTATTAAATCCTTCTTTATGCATTGAAACCTTAAGATATCCAGCAAGAGGAGAGTTTGTTTTGTCCTGGCTGTGAGGTAATAAATGTACTCTGAATGAATCAACAAAGTTCATGGTTTCTGCATTCTTCCAATGAGTCTAGTCTGTTTATGTAATATATTAGTAGTTATTAATGTAGTTATTGTATTTAAATTTGGTTACTTATTAACATTTCTCATTATTTATACATTCTGCTGGGAGGTTCTTACTGCACTTAGTGAATGCAGAGGGAGGCACGGTCCCTGCCCCAGGGATCTCACCATCCAGCCCCATGTAAACCACACAAAAGAAGTTACTAATGCAATTTCCTGTGGCATAGTAATCCACTGATTGAAGTTGATGTAAAGAAGCACTTCAGTTCAAGTATTAACTGGAATATGCCTTGATGGGTTTTGTGGGGGCATTTTTGCTTTAACTGCTGGGCTGCACAGATGACAAAACAGTCCTTCAGCAGAGAAGTGGCTAATTGTTCAATGTATTTTCTGAAACCACCAGCTCCTAATCATAAGCAAGATAAGAAGGTACTTATGTGAAACTACATAAGGCCGTAATAACTTTGTTATAACTAACATAACAATGTTCATACATGAACAACTACCTGAGCAGCACTTGGCCAATTTTCCCAAATTACACAAATAGAGATTATGTGCCTTCTCAGTTTTTTTGGGGTAGAAGAACTTCTCAGACAGGTGGCTGTGCGTGGTCGAGTGCTACTGATGCAATGGTACATGCACATCTTTCTCAGATTGTTTTTAGGGTAACAGCTGTTCTGGGATGGGAAAAGGATGCTTTTAACAACAGTCTCCAAAGCAGTCCTGAGTAGTTTGAAACAGGAGACAGAGGTTCATCAAGGTAAATGTGCTCACTCGAACCTTTATCCTTCCTCACCCTTCCCATTATATTCTTCTTTTCCTAGTAACAAATGTTTAGCATTTTTTAAAGAAATTAAAACCAAATGGTGTAGGTTTTGCCTTAGCTCATAAGTTGTTCTGAGACCTACAAGTGGCTACTTCAGCCCTATTTTTAGAACATCTTTGCTACTACAGTGAGAAAGAGGGAGTGCAGAAAGAGGACACTAGGGAAGTGGACCTCAGATGAGAACAAAGCAGTTAGTGTAAATCTCCACTCCTTGCCCTATAGCATACCACTTCATTAAAAGGCATACAAAGTTCTCTTCCTCACCTTTTCCATTAGCTGCCTACACTTGGGACTGACTCTGAATGTGACTGCCTTATTAGCATTTGAATGGCCTGTACTCCTGTGTAAATGTGACTAAAGATTGAACTTCATTGTAAAAAAATCTAACAAAAAACCCCAAAGCATATCCTAAAAGGCCTGTGTTTCATTTTCACTGCCACATATCCTGTTCTGGGAAAACTTTTCTGTACTTCTGACTTCATAAAAGCATATATGCATCCTGAGATTTTTTTAAATGCACATTTTCATTATTCACACTTTTGAAGTTCTGAGAGGGACCAGCTTAAAGGACCTCAATTCTCAGCAAAGTTTTTTTCTGGAAACAATTATTTTTGTTGAGAACTATTGATGAGGTGATTACCTAAGAATTCAGTAGGAAATTGAAGAGGAGGCAATTTCTGAGTTTTGAAAGATCATCAATAACTAGTAAAAACAAGTCAGGTTTCTCCATGGATTGTTTATATAGCAGTAGTTGTTGATAAATGAACTTCAGATTGGATATTAGAGGTACATGGTGTGCAAAGTGTAATAACAGTTTTACTGCTCAGAGCTTGTGAAAGCTGAATAATTTGTTGGCAATTTACTCGACCTTAGCAGACAAATAGTAAAATCCTTACAGCATTCCTTCTCATCATGCATCCTATTAATAATTTTTTCTATATTTATCAATTTTGCCTAAGTTCTGTTTTTGAAAACAGGCAACTTTTAAAATAATTGCACTGTATTATGAATGGAATTTAATATTACTGACTTGGGGATGGGAATTAATAAATAAATACTTTCATATCCTAGGTAAAATAACCCACAGCTGCGATGCTCAGATGTATGTTATCATGGCTTTGCTCTGAGAGTGTAGGAGTTAAGACATCACATTGCCATAGTTGGCAGCAAGAGGAGATGCTTTTTTAGTTGTGTAAACATGCAGTTAGTTATGCAAAGTCATAGATGAATTGACTTTGATGAATTGGTAAGGAGGGTGACCAGTGCTGGAGCCCTTTCTTTATCCACCAGGTTCCAGATGATGGGACAGAGTTGTTTTCTCTCATTCCTTCCTGGAACCTTCACTTCTGAAGATAAATGGTAACAGAATCTATATCAGAGCACTTGGAGAAAATCAGGAATGTTCTTGTATCAGATTTGCTTTCACCTGTTCGAAAGTTTAAAAAAGTCTTGTTGTGATGAAAGACTTTCTGGATTAATATGTTAAGTGAGATAGTAAGCTTGCTCAAGTATCCAGGATCCTTCTTACTTGTCCTGTTTGGTATAATGCATACAGCTCTAAGTTAAAGATAATGGGAAACAGGATTTCTAGAAGTGAGCAGTAATGCTGAAGTAATTAATACTTTTTTAAGGAAGAATTTATAACAAAAAGGGGTTTATTTCAGCAATTATTCTCAAGTAGAACAATCTGGAAAAGCAAAGCAATATCGGCCTGACATAACTGCTAGTTCTCTATAGAGGAGGAGGGTTTCTTTCATCAGAAAGAAAAGGATGTTCTCAGTCTCTGTAGGTATAGTCATTAATATTTGGACGAAAATTAGAGTAAGGAAAAGTGGTCTCTATAATTTTAATTCTGAGAAGTACTTGGCAATTTACATTCTTGCAGATTTTAACGCTGGAGAAACATGCCTAAAGGAAAACATTAAAAGAGATCTTTGGTGGGGCAGAGCTCTTGCTTTGCATTCTGCTGAGGTTCTGTAGTATTTTCAGCCTGTATTATTATCTGCAAGAAATGCCCATGGAAGAAGGAATTAGAGTCTTATAGCAGCTGAGTTTGGTGAAATTTATAATGCTGACATAACCAAGTGTTGATGTTGGCCCGTACTTAATGCCCTTGTAATTGCCTTCTCTTTGAAGTGACTCAGTATGCATCACGTTTGTATTGCAAATATCACACTTGTAGTTTGTACACAGATGCTTGAGAGATTTATAGACCTTATTATATTTAATTCTCTAAATTATATTTGTGTTTCAGTTAAATTAGAACTTTATGTCAGCTAAACTAGATTGTTAGATAGCTTAGTAATATTTCACATTTAGCAGAATTTCCTTTCAGATTAAGGCACCATTCTTTGTGCCCTAATTTAGTCTCTTGAGTACAGCCAGTTCATTTTCTGTCTTCTTTTATCTGATTTTTTTTCAGTTTAATTTTTGGCATCTTCCACTCACATTGTAACATAATTCATTAGTATTGTCAGAATGTAAGTGCTGCATTTAATTAAAGGAATACTTAACAGTTTTTAGCTATTTCCCTGACAACTATACATCAGTAATATAAAGTGTACCCCTTGTACTCTTCATAAGTATTTCTATCATGATTTTATGGAAAACAAGGAAATAAGACAAGAATGATTATTTTCAGGAAACTACAAAATCTGATTTTGCAGACCTTGCAGAGGTCCAGACCTTTGGTTACCCAGGTGCTGTATGTCATAAGGTTGTAAACAAATCCTCTGTTTACAGAAGAGGCAGGTGGTGAAGGCTGTCAACAAGACTTCTTACACCTCCATGGGAATCCTAAGTTAGTAATTCCCCTAGTTCTTGGGCAAGTGGTAAATAGCAAGTGCATGAGAAAAATGTCAAAAGTCAAGCAAAGAGGAAAAAGAAAGCCACGGATATGTAAAAAATAAATCTTTCAGATATCAACAGGTTTAGTGGCTATTTCATTCTACATGTTTATTATAGTTACACTAAAATTATTAAAAGAGGGAGGTAAATTTGCAGCATCAAAAGTCTTAGTTTGAAAAACCTTCCATCAGCTGTAGTACTGGCTTCATGACCTCAGGAAGGTGACAAATCTGCTGACAGTGTGGGTCTGGAAACCAGAAATTGGCTGCTGCCCTTCAGGTCCCATTTCACATTCCCTGTAGTAGCTGGAATGGGGAAACCTGTGGGAAGAATATACTGCTGTCACTCAGCAGTGGTCTTTCTGGCTGATTGAAGAGAAGCACTGATGAGCTCTGAAAAGAACCCTGTCAGCCCTCATCAAATAGAACAATGTTATATATTATATGAGTCCCAAGGAAAAGCTTTTAAAGGAAGAAAGAAAAATCAAAGGTGGGCAAGTAAAGTCCCCACAGGATTAATGAGATGGTCCTGCAAAGGCAGGTAAATGCTACACAGGGTGCTGTTTGTCCATAGCTTCCATACAAAAGTTTCCATATGTGTCACAGAGATTTATACAACTGAAATTAACACTGCTGTGGGATAGTAATAGAGAATTCCAGATTAAGTCTTGCTTTGGGAAATACGTGTCAGTCTCTTGGGTGATGCTCTTGTTATATTGGGTGTTAAATGGCCATCTAATGAATGAGCTTCTCTTCAGAAGTTCAGATTTAAGGGTGCAGGAAAACAAACAGAATAATTAAAGTGAAACAATTCCTCAGTACCAGTAGAAGCAGAAACCATGCCTCCTGCCAAACCATATTGGCCCTATGGTATCATGCACTCTAAACATGGGAAGTATAATAAGAAGCAATTTTCATTCCCAAATTATTAAGCTTTCTATTTTTTCCCTGATTTTCAGAGTTACAGAAGAAATCATATCCCTGTTCTTCCAAAGTGTAAAATTAAATTCTGTTTTGCATTACCTATTGAAGTGGCATGGCCCTCTAGGGTTAATTCCTGGTACAATTACCATTAACTATTAGCATGAATAGACTGCACAAGACTGTACCTACTGTTGAAGAAAACAAGGACTGTTTGTGATATTAGCATTTCAGCTCTGTTAAAATAAAGAAACTATCATCATGTTAGTGAGCAAAATGAATAGGCAGAGTCATGTACCTTTTTGCTACAAGTAGGCTTGTAAATATGTGTCAACTGATTTTAAAAAAAATCACAAGGCTAAAAAAGTAGTAATTTACATAGATGAACAAGCCAGCACTACATGGCTCAAGCCACATGCTGCAGCATACTTCAGTATTAACAGAGTGGAATTGTTCCTACTATAGAAGTCCATTTGGGCTGAAAGCATTTCACTAAAGAAAACATCACAAATCACGAAAGGCCTCTTCCTTATTCTTCTCATATACCTCCTTTGAAGTACCTATAATTTTTTATTGAGAACAAAGACCAATGACACAACTCATTAAATATGAACCTATCCTTATCTAAGGGATTAAAAACTTGATAAAAGCTCATGAAGCATCGTAAAACTTAGGGCACTTGTCTCCATCTTCCATTTCTGCTTTAGTGATGGAGGAATGAGGGTAGAGGATTGAAGGAAATAGTGGGAATAAAAGAATTCTGCCCTGGGTTCATTTATGACTAGGGTTTGTATGTTTGCTAGTTTTCAAAGTAGTACCAACTTGTCCAAGAACCTCAAATGGTCAAGACAGCTTGTGTCACAGAGTCACAGAAACATAGAATGTGCTGAGTTCAAAGAGACTCATCAGGATCATTGAGTCCGACTCCTGGCTCTGCACAGGACAACCCAAGAGTCACACCATGTGCCTGAGAATCTTGTCCAAACACTTCTCGAACTAGTAAGATGGGCTTGGTGCTGTATAGTCAATAATGAACAATAGACTTAAAGTGTTGGTCAAATCTGGCACCTCAGCCTATCTGACAAAGTACCTACTTGCCTTACTTAGCTGGAAGGTTGTCTTCAGCATAATCTAAACTGGAATTACTGTGAAATAACTTTTCCACACAGCTTGTCTAAGTAGCTGCTTCTACTGAAAATGTCACCAGGAGTCTTTAGTTACAATCTTTAGGACCTACCTCCCCATTATTATTGCTGGTACCATATTATTTTGTTTCAATACGGATGTTTCTGATTAAAAACAAATCTTATGAACCAGTGCTCTGAGTTCTTAAAGTCTACACTGCACTGAGAAAGGCTATATTTGATTTCTATGTGTAGGATAAATATGTTCAGTACATTCTCTAACATTCTTATTGAAGCTGAGCATTTTCCTCATTAGAATTGCCTTCAACAGACTGAAAACCATTTTAAAACCAGCAGCTGCTAATTTTTGATATGGAAAAAAACTCTTGAAAACAAACAATTCTAATTCTTGGTTTGATCTAATTTTTTGTCTGGTAAAATAATAATTTGTAATTTTATGAACACCAAAGGTTCAAGCTGTTTTTCCTCCATTAAATTCTTTATTTTGTTTTTATGAAATATAGAAAAGTTGTTTTACTACTAAGACTGTTAAGCCTTTTGTTTTATTTCTATTTCCATCACCACAACACCTCTATTTTTCCCTTCAGCACAAAAAGCTGTCTAATTTACATCGATACATCGATTACATCGAAAAGTACAACTGAAAAGGATTTTTATAATTTCTTGTGCTTAACCTTCTTTATTTACTTTCAAAGTCAGAGATTTTAAAAAGTACAACTAGTAAAGTCACCATGAATTGTTCAAATATGAATAAACCCCATTTTTCTCACATTTCATTTATATGTGGAATGTGTGGCCATCTCTAAACAACTGAGAGTTCAAAAGTGTTGCTTTTCACTATTGAGGGAGTAAAGAATTGTAAATGTATACAAGCTTGAAGTCTGAAAAGAACCCCTGGAAGCCGAAAGAGCTTACACTAGCCAAATTCATCTATTTGACAGCCTCTGGTAATGTTTTTTATACATATAAACTCGCTGTTAACTTCACATTTTGCCATTATTTCTCAGAAAAACAGATGAAACACCAAGGCTTGTGCAAGGCAAGGAGGTGATCCAAGACAACCAGCACAGCCTTACTAATGGAAAAATCATGCCCACCAACAGGGGCTGGCGTTGGAGCTAGATGGTCTTTAAGGTCCCTTCCAACACATGCCATTCTAGGATCGTGATACTAAAGACAAAGGATTTGTTCAATAAGGAAAAATGATGGAGGCAGGCTCTCTAAAGTAATAGTATAGAAGAATTTATACTGTGGCTCTAGAAGTGCTTTGGTATTAAACTGTATCTCAGTCACTTGATGTAGAAGAGAGTGGTTGTTTTATTAGATCGAGTATGAACATCAACAAAAAGTGCATGGGATTAAATGATGGGACTATCCTAAGATATTTTCTAAGATATTTTTCTTCACCTGTTAAGCAATTGGGTAAAAATGCTGCATAAGCAGTGCCTTCAGTGTTCAGTAGTCCTGAAATTTGACCACTTTTATCTCATATGGCAGAGGTCCGCACGTGAGAACCTGACATTATGCTTTCTGTCCCTGGTGGTAGCCACTACCATCAGGCCCCAAGATTCAGGAGGGGTATTTTTAATAGAGGTTTCAGCAAAACCAGGAGATCTGAAAAGGTCTGATACCCTTTCTGTAGTGAGGTACAGAGCTACTTCCTGACAACAGTAATGAGCTGGCTAGTCATCTTTCACCAGCTATTCAGAGAGGAGGGCACTCAGGGCTTAGAAAGAACAGAAGAGTATACGATTGGAAGATGAGGAAGCGCTGATCAGCCTGATACTCTACCAAAACTCAGGCCAGACAATTCAATAGCACGAGCTACATTTGCTCTTGCTCTGTAAACAGACCTCTGAGTTTAAGTGGATCTCCTCAGACCATCTTACAGAAGCAAAACAGAATCTGGCACAGGAGAGAATTTATTTTAAATCTCCACTTTATTGCTAAATTCTTTTCTTCTTGAAGTGTGTTAGCACCATAGGACTACATTTACATTAAAAGAAACTTTATGCCATGATGGAACTGTGTAAACAGACTTCAAAGGCAGATCCTTAATGTTGAAAATGGTCACCACGGGATGGATTGCTCTTCTCTCTTTCTAATAAACAAGTCTAAAACCACATTGGGTTTTGAAAGGAGATAGATTTCACATTGTAAAAAAAACCTCTGAAATTACAAAGACAAGTGCTAGAGAAGATGTTTGGCAAATTCACTAGCATGTACTTGCAGAAGGATAATAGGATGTCCTAGCACAAAAGTGAATCTGAGAAACATTTCACAGAACACTTATTCTTTAAGTTTTTTCTAATACTGATGAAACTTGAATTAATGGAAATACTAATGCTTTAAACAGTGGGTTTTTCCTCACTGCATATGATCCGTAATACTTATAAATTAAACAGCCAAAGCAAGAATCACTTATGAGCAATCATCTAAGAAAAGGAATTAATGTAGCATAGAGCTCTGAAAAAAGAAATCCCACTGGAAACATAGGATAGGAAGTCCTGGACCATGTGATAAAAACCAAAGGCAGAATTACCATTGACTTCTGCTGGATCAGTATTTCACTCAGCATGAACTTAGAGTAAGCAAAACTAAATTATGTGTATGCTTGCTAGGGCAAGATACTGTAATTCACACTTGTGAAAGTGCCATGCCATTGATGCATTGGCATATGTACAGGACAAATTCCATTTGTATTTCAGTTACATAGATCCCTCCATAAATTACATGAATAGTGAAATTGAAGGCAAGTACAACTAAAGATAGAACTGAATCAAAACATCTGCATGAATAATATCTGTAGTCTAGGTCTTTTTTTATGTAGGACACAAACAGGTTATACTCACAGTGATCTTAGCATACATTCTCTGCTCTCCAAAGAGGTGCAGAACTGCTGTACACATGGCATTTGCATAATGCTGAACCCTCCTTTGTTTGTGTGTATAATCTCAGTAGTAAGAGACAACTCAAAGCCCATCATTATAGTGGTCTATCTTAAATATATCTCCATGGCAGGAGAAGTGTAGGCAGACCACTTAGAAGACCAGTGCTCAGAAAAGAGGATGAAACTTCTCAGTTTGTCATCCCAAAGGAGATCTCTTTGAGGAAGATCTCCCTAACAAAAAGGAACTCCAGCAGACTTGGAAGGGTACATTAACTTCACAAATATAAGGTGCACCTTAAATCCTAAAATTTGATCCAAAACCGGCAGTGCGACTTATAATCCGGTGTGCCTTATATATGAACCTTGAGTATTGAAGGGATCTCAAAACAATTTCTGTTTCACATTACACAGCAACAAACATGAAGCTTGCAATCAAATGACTGCAAGCAGGCATGCACCCGTGTTGGGGTTGGGGGGGTTTTACTTTTTCCCTCTGTTGAGAAATTTTTCCCATTATCATGCTAACAAAGCTGGCAGGGTGGCTCCCTTAGCTCTTAATTGCTCAAGACAAAAGGGATGCGTGGGTGATGTCTCGATGGTTCAGTCGCTGGGGGGGTTTGAAGGGTTGGGGTGGATGGTTGTGGGTTCCTTTTTTTTCCTTCTGGGGGTCACTCTTGCACTCGCTGGCCCGAACGCAGAGGAGAGAGGTTTTTTCTCTGCGGTCAGATCTGCCCTGCACCCTGGCACTGCTACCACCTCCTGCTTCTGAGAACAGTGCTGAGCACTGGGACATAAACAGTGAGCGGAGTCTTCCTTCACCCTTCTCCCATCTGGGACATGGCCCTGCCACCTCCACCTCCCTGCTCCTGTTAAGGCTGTGAGGGGCCCACCCCCTCTCACCGGGACTGTGCGGAGAAGAAGAGTGTCTGTGACTGGAAAAGAGACTAAGACTGAGTTTTGTTCTATTTTGTTGCTGGTTTTTGTTTTTTTTTTTTCATAGCTGATGTTGTTCTTGTTTGTCTTGTAGATATATCAGTAAAGAACTGTTATTCCTAAACCCACACCTTTGCCTGAGCCCCCCTTAATTTCTGAATTATGGTAAACTGGGAGAGAGGGAATTTCCACTCTCCATTTTAGGAAAAATCTCCTGTCTTTTTCTGGCAGTACCTGCCCTCTAAACCAGGACAACACATCCCTTGGGTCCATCTCTCCCAATTTTATGCTAAAAGTTGCGGAAGTTGCACACGGATCTTCGTTGCAAAAAAAAGTGTGCCTTATAATCCGATGTGCCTTATATATATGGGGAAAGTTTGGCAATTTATCTTCAACTGACACTGCGCCTTATAATCCAGTGCACCTTATAGTCGTGAAATTACTGTACTTAAGATAGTCCAAAGAAGTGACTAGATTTGTAAGAAGAACAAGTAGTAAAAGTGGATAACAGCTTAGCCTAAGATCTCCACTGGGGCAACTGTCAGTTCTGCCATTCTTATTCAAGGAAAAACTATTTTCACAGGGCTGGAAAAAATACAAGGGTATAAGAAGCCTTAGGCATAAATAAAGTATTGTAACATGGAGATATCATAGCATTCATTAGCATCAAAACTACAAAAATATAGCATCATTTTCTGTGTTGCACAGAAATCCACCATCATTATAAAAATCCACTCCATATATAAAATGGGGTTAGAACATACTGCTGTATAAATAAACCTATTAATGGAACATGTCTGCTACAAGTTTATATATTATGACCAATAGGCAAGTGAAGAAGAATAGAACTAATAAAAATGTGCCAGTTTACCTCTTTTCTCCTCCTTCTTTTGCCAGATTTTACTTCCACTTTATCTTCTTGCAGGTCTGTACTGCAAATATTTTCTGTGTGAGTAGTTGCAAATTGTCAGGATTTGCAGGCTAAGAAGTTTTGGATAAGAACTGTTGGCAGGCATAGGCTTGGCTTTGGATGTCATGAGCTACATCATGCAGTCTTTTGTCTTAGTATATATATTAAGCTCTGAGGCTTCCTCTTTTTTCCACAGATCTGCCTATCATGCTCTCTAACATTTGCTTCTCAAGTGTAAATACATGATGTAAGCACACGCTGAGTTAGCCTGTGTTTTTATGGAGCAAAAATCAGAAAGAGGGGGTTTTAAAAACAAAATCACCATGAAGTACTTGCCATCTATTAGAGAGACACACATGGTGAACATTCCACTGTATTCCAGTATGAGTGTTACATCTTGAAAACAATCACACTAATAGGAAACCCTGTTAAAATATTTTCCCACCACACAACCCTCCAGCCGGAGACTGTTTCAGACAGTGGTTTCACTTTTTAGTAATGATATTCTTAGCAGTCCCATTGTTCTAAACTAGTCCCACAGATATCTAATTTTTAGTAGGATAACACACACTATTATAACATATCAGAATTTTTAACCAGAAAATTTCCCTCCAACTTTACAGACTTAAGGGCCATATGTGGTTTCTTGCATATTTCTGACTACTGTATTCTAGAACTAAACAAACCTTGTCACACCAGCCCAATCCATGACAGATTTCCACTGCCTGGGGATGTTTATGGACAAGAAATAAGCAGTCTGTTTCAGCTCATCAGAAAGTGAGCCCAATGAACAGGCTTAAAGCCTCATCTGTTTACTAGTATTTTATTATTTGTTAAACTGTCTCATGGTCAGTGCCATTCTCACCACTGTACTTAGCTAATGGCCTGTCAACATTTCCATTAGAAGCTCTTTTTGAGAAGTCAGTGGCTTAGCTAAAAATTTACAATAGTGGTGCTGACCTAGAATACTAGTTCCCAGATGTGGTTTGGATATTTTTATTAGAATTTTAATATGAATGCATGCATATGATTGCTAGTGAGGAATGTTAATGGTCTTATTTAAACCAGACAGTCATTGCACAAGTTTCAGCTCCCTATGATTTAGCTGGTGCACCTTGAGCTTCAGAGGCAACCTGCATTATTTCAGTTTCCACATTCTTTGAAACAGTGAAGTGCCTTAAATCAAAAAGCCAGGGTTCTGTTATCTGTTTGAAACTGGGCCCAAGTGTGCTCACAAGGTCCATGAATACTGCAATGGGCCTGTTGAGACGGCGCTGCCAAATTCACAGCCATTGGGGACTTCCTGATGTTTGTTAGTCCTATTCCAGTGTCATGCGGTGTGCAATATGAGCTGCTTCTTGCTGAGTGCAAACTCCAAAGTGGCGTCATGAGCCCTCTGGGGAACACAGACATCATCCTTTTTATTAAGGACCTGGCTGGGACCCATCACACATTCTGCCCACTTCTTATTTAAGAAGAAATACCTATGTGCTCTTTCCTTGCCTCTTCCTTTAAAAATTAAGAATTGTCATCACTTCTGAATATTTTCCTCTAACTACCAAAACCAGAGCCTGTCAGGAAACTTTTATAGGCTTAGAAATATTTAGGAAAATAAAGAACTGCAGCCACAGTGGTCCAGTCTGACTGAAGGGCTGTACAGGCCTATAACAGCACATTCATCACAAAGCAGAGGAAGCTCATGCTAACAGGACCCTTTGACGTCCCTTCCCCAGGTTAATCTGAATTTACTGAATTTTAAGTATGAACAAATGGTTTTGAAACTACTGGTTTTCATGAAGCTGCTGGAAAAGCAGCTGTCTTAGGGATACCATGATTTTCTCCCCAGGCATTCCCCTGACACAATCCAAGCATGAGCTACATAGATCCAGTGAAAGTCAACATGGCCCATGAAGGGTCTAGAAAACATGTGTATGAGGAGAGCTGAGCGAGCTGGATTTCTTTAGGCTCAAGAAGAGGAAGCTCAGGGGGGACTTCATCACTTTCTACAACTCCCTGAATGGAGTTTGCAGTGAGGTAGGGGCCAGTCTTTCCTGCTGTGCCTGCAGCTAGAGGAGCAGAGGGAATGCCCTTAGACAGGGGAGGTTCAGATTAGATATTAGAAAAGACATTTTCACTGTTACGGTGGTCAGGCACTGGAATAGGTTGCCCAGTTGGAGGTGCTTTAGTGGTGTGTGGTTTGGTGGTTTAGGGGTTACAGTGGCAGTACTGGGCTGACAGTTGGACTGGATGATCTTAAAGGTCTCTTTCAACCTGGGTGATTCTGTGAGTCTATGTTTTTGGTTATTCTCAATGTATGGCTTTTGCTGATGTCAGAATTGCAAAATGAGTAGTTAATTTTGTTCCTCATTCAACTAGAAAAAACATGGCTCAGTAAAAGAGTGTTCCTATAAAGGTGCGGTGATACCTCAAACCTTTTTCTTTAGAAAACAGTGGAGTTAGTAAGGCCACTGCTTAATTTTATGATGTTTGAGCCCTGATGCTGGTTCCAAGTTCAAAGAGGTGACAAAAACTTAGGCAGGAGTAAGGTGGCATCAGGTGATGTTAGAAACGAGATCCACATGGGGATTTTCCAGGTACTCATGAAAAAAAGGAGATCCCATGATGGTGTTTTGAAATTTACCTTTATCAAGACCTCTTTAAGTACGGGGTCTCATCTAGGCAGTCTGTCTCTACTATTGGCACAGCCTTTAATCTTCGCCATGGCCCTATTTGCCAAGTGCAAATAGAAATCATAGCTGAAAGCCAGACAGGGATGTCAGAAACATGGGTCTTGAAGCTGGAGGGAGTCTCTCATGTTGCTCTGTGACTACATGATATATAGCTGCTTCAAAAAGTAGAAGCTGTTAAACAGCCCAACATTAAAAAAGTCTGTATTGGAAGGAAATAGAGGACATGAAAGAAAAAGAGGGTCAGTTTAAAAGGCTAACTGAATAAATATAAATATCATGTTTATAGAATAAAATAATTCCAGAGTCAGACCTTCAGCTTCAGCTCTCAGAAAATGAGAGAAGTTGAAGTTCTACATTATGCCAGGCTTGTTTGGACACCTTTGCTGTTTGGGGCAGCCACAGAGGAGCAGTTGCATTCTTACCCTGAAAAGCAGGGGGTGGCCACATGCTCTATGTGAGACTGTTGTGCAATACTCCAACAGCAAGCATTGGGAGCCCATCCGAGTTATGGGCCCACATTTTGTCATCCTGGTTCACAGGCTAAAAATAAACATGTAACTGAGCCCTCTTCACAGAACAAACTAGATGCCTTCTGGTGCCAGCTTGAAGTTAGGAATACATTTCTCATTTTCTTTGCAAATATTCAAGAGTACTTGATCAATTTCAGTTAGCAAGTCCAACCATTTATTTCTTTACTAATAAATGGATAATGGAGCTGAATAATGATTTCACAGGCTCTTTTGCAATACTTTTCTAATATTTATCTTTGCTTATTCATAACATTAATTCCTATTTAGTTGTGGCTTTTCAAATCTTAGAGCTTTTTTGCTGTCCTAGACTTCATGCAAGGTATTTTCTGCAAGAGCCTTGGACTTTGGCACAATCTAAACTAGTTGGAAACAGATGTCCTTCCAGGAGCACATCAGAAAATCTGATTGGTTTTAAGGATTTGTGGAGACTGCTGGTGGTGTGCTTCATGTTGTTGATGTTCAGTGATGTTTGGTGATGTTCGGAGTAAAGAGAACTAGATACCTACTGCATGTGGTAGGAAAAAGAATTAAGAAAAATTAATGTCTCAAATTTAAATGCATTGAAGTTGAAACTCATGTATTTTTATATGTAAGGGATGTTTGTCATTGGAACAAACTCCCTGAGGAAAGAAAACCTTCACCATCTCTTTGTATCTTTCAAAGAAAGTCTTGGTGCTAAAATGAAAAGCATTATTTTGCTCGTGAATTATGGCTATATGTAATCATATAATCTATGTCCTTTTGGGATTATCAACCATCATGTTCCCTTTTAGATTTAGGGTCAATAAATCTTTCACATTTGTGATAAAATGGATGATAATAATAAAAAAATAATTTGATGTTTTAGTGAATGGTTCAATTTCTGTGAGGACAAAAAATTTAATACTACTGAGAGGTTTTGTTTTGTTGTGTTTCATTTTATTTGAGGCACCACTTTATCTTATTAAGCTTGTTCAAGTAAAATAAATAGGGTGCCTTTTTAATGTTTTTGTTAGTTACTCAGGTAGCATTTGTCCACAACTTTCTGAGTAGGGTGAGCATAGTTTAGACTGAAATGACTGTGAATTACCAGGTATAGGATATACCAAGCAGCCTCTTTCTACACAGGAGGGAAGGCTTTGCATCTTTGTACCACAAGGATTTTGGACATGCAGTGCAACCACAGTGAAGTACTGGTGGGAGTTGAAATGTGAAGTTCTGAGCCCAAACAGAATTCTGAACAATCAGAGAATGTTCTAATGAAGACTTTCATGGCAGATCGGAAGACCAATACCTTTCAGAGGACAAGGCACATATAAAATAGGTAGAAAATGGAGTGTTCTTCTTCCTTTACAAAAAGACTGGGAGCCTTGTTTCAGGATATGTAGGAATTCAGTCATGAGCTTTGAGCAGAATCCACTCCATGCCTTAACAACAACCCTGTTAACCAATATTACTGCTGCTCTTTTTGTGATTGCAAACAATTATAGCAGGTCTGGAAGGAAAAGTAAGGGAAAACAAACAATCAAGTTTATCAGTCTGTTTTATTTTATCTATTTCAGTGTAATTGCTACTACAATGTACATACTCTGAGCAGTATATAAAATGTTTTAATGACCAGGACAGAGAGTTACTAGCTACAGGACAATTAGTGGTTACCTCCTAAGTTGCCTGTTACACATTTACATCTGGAGGGAAATTGTACTCTAAAGGCCAAGCCTGCAAAGGGCTCCTTGGCAGCTCACGGTGGTGCTCTGCCTAATCTCAAGCATCCTAGAGCCGAAGCATAAAAAAGAAACTTTGGCCTTGTAATTCTTTCCATGGCAGTGCCCACCCGCCTCAGGGCCTGGAGGAATTCCCAGCAGGTGGCACGATGAACAGGGACCATGGGGTGTCATAGGTGTCAGGACTTTCTAGGGCACAGATGCTTTGCCCTGGCTGCAGGGCAGCAGGATTGATGGTGTCCCCTCCTGGAGCGAGGTGCCTGGAAAAGGTATCTTCTCTTCTTTCTATTTTTGACAACCAAGGATTAGCTGTTTAATCCTTCCTGAAGACTTCGTAGAAGGAGGTGAAGGAAACTCCTTATGTTTCAGGAATCTCCCAGGCTGGAAATATATGTGGGAAAGCACAAGGAACAGGATGTTAGCCCTCAGAGCTGTGCTTGTGGGCTTATTTTTTACATCTGTCGTTGTTACTGGCGAGGTGCTCCCAAAGGCTTTGCACAGTCACGTTCAGAGGCTGCGTGCAGCAGAATCTGCAGGCCTGACAAAACACATGTGCAGAGATCCACAATGTGTGATATTTAGCATGCCAGAAGCTTCTCAGATATTTTGGAATGTGTATTAATCTTTGTGCAGTGCAATAGTTTGAGGGTGAAATAAAAATACAACAGAGTGAAGTGACAGTCCTGATGGAACATTTACACTGAGTGGACAGCCGTGAAGAGAAAGAGAAGAGGACAAGAACCCAGAATCTGATGCTGAAATATCTCTGTGAAACTTCACTATCTTGCTCCTTAATCAAGTACACACTGTAAAACTTGTATGTGAAATAAAGTGGAATATCTAAAGAAGTATTTCAATAAATACAGTCTTTGAGCTGATGACTATCATGCATTCCTTCTTTATCATTAGTCAGCCAGTGGCTTCAGTATTTCCTGCTCTGGGTCCAATATTTTCTTTTTCATCCTCAAGAAAATGCTACAACACACAGTCTAGAGGCTACACTGGGAGAGAAAAACAGATATTTTAATATACTGGCCTAAATAAAGGACATATTTGAGTACAATCAGACATATCGATAAAGGAAACCCTGGTTTCCAGTATTACTTCTAGTGAGGGCTTCATTTGAAAGCCTGGAGTTGTTTTAAGAGGAGAGAATTCATATTCTAGGGCAGACGGTATCCTTGTGTATGGAATAAGCAGATAAATGATAGAACCAAAGCTGTATAAATATTGTAACCACTACCAATCTCTTTGGTGGTCATGGTTTTGCTGGGCTTGAATATTTAAAGGTATTAAAAAACTGGCTACAAGAGCAAATCTCATTTGAGAACCCGGTGAGGCTACGACTAATTTGCAAATCCCATTGAGCTTCATGAATGAGAAAATTAGCAACCTGCTAAAAAACCTCCTGTAAGAAAGGGTTTCTGGGAATATCCAACAGCAGATTTTAGTCTCTTTAGAAATTTTAAAATAAAGCAGTTAAATAGGATTGGGCAGAAACTGAGAAGGAAATTATAAAATCTCTCTGACAGATAAGTTCTTCATGGCTGTAGCTCTGAGGTGAATCTATGACATTACCTATGTCTTTCTCATATCTATGCTTAGACCTGAAAGCTGGGCATGTTTAGATCTGAGTTTTCCACTGAATAAAATTGGTAAGTTCCAAGCTCTCTGCCCATTCCAAATAAAATGAGGAGAGTTTTGAATGCATTAATTCTGTTTAGTAAATATTTAAGCAGGCTTACTAGTTCTGGGTATTGAAAAATCTGGATTCAAACAAAATCCAGTTCAAACAAAGTTTCTTTAGAAACCCTGACAAGTAATGGGATCTTTTCAAATGTGCATGATATTAAGGTGTAGGAAAACCTGTTTGAATATGGTACAAATAGGAAAGCAGACCTACATTTTGTATCCTAAAGGTTAGCTCTTTCTCAAGGGAAAACAAAAGGATGCTATGAAAGCAGGTAGAATTGGTATTGCTGTGCTGCAGGAACCTAGAAAAGACTTCTCATGATCCCAGTGATGAAAGAAATGCCCCTGGATCAGACAAGAAGGTAGGCACTGCTTTCCTCTCTTCCTTGAGCTTTGGGGCAGCCAAACTGTATGTTTTCACAGGCAGAGAATTGCACAGAACTGCCTGTCTTCACTTCCTTAGCTAGGTGTTGTCTCAGGCTGGGAACACATACACTAGGAAGCTCCTTGAGCTGCTTCCTTACTTACATTGAGGCTCTGCAGTATCCTAAATCAGCCAAAACCTGCAAGGTACAAGCTGGCCTTGAGTGTTGTATTTCGAATAACGCACAGCAGTATTCTTTCAGAAGGGACATCCTCCCTCCTGTAATTGTGTCATTCCTTCTGCTATTAATGGGAGCTGCTAAAGAGGGAGGATAAATCTCAGTAACACTGACTACAGTGTGACGCATGTCCTTACTTAAGCAGTTAGGCAAATGCAATCTGCTTTTTCTCTCTTCACGGGCCACAGAGCAGTTGAGGGGCATTGTTATTTCCCAGGGCAATCAGAAGTAAATCCAAAGGTCCAACAAATACTTTCTCTTCACTCCATACTTGTCTCGCTACCCAACTCCAGTGAATTTTTAGTTCAATGTCTCTAAAAAACCAAAACGGTACCACTGCCATTATTGCTATTACAAGCTACCAGTGATGTGAAGTCAAAATGCAAGCCATACTGGAAGTTGTAAGCATCATGGATTTTCACATGTCATAAAAGAACACAATTATTTTTAAATTTCAAGAACAAATGAGAATTTTTCAAAACTTTGTATTTTTTATCCCACAGGAAAATATTCAAGGGCATAGAAACTCTCAACTGGAACACCAGTTCAGTACAATATTTTGGGAATCTCTCAGGTGCAAAACTTGATTTCCTAATAAAAACTAGAGAGAAACTGAGGGATATGATGAAAAGAGAGTGATGGCAACCGCAGAATAGTAAAAAACCAACTTAATTAGGGACAGAGAAAGTCGTTGCCTAAAGAGTCAGCTCAAGTTAGTCTTGCTTTTACAAAAACATGGACGGTTCCACCTGGATAAACCTGTAATTGTCTCTTTTATGCATCTTAAGCATCCAAAACTGCAATGGCAAGTCACTTTTAATTGGCCTTTCCTTTACATGATGTTATGAATAGAGCTTCAGAGAATCTTGAATTAATGACAGGAATGCTTATGAAAACTTTACAAGTTTCACAGTACAAGAAACATGTTTCCTGCCCAACTCTATAACAGGTGTTTAATTTGAAAAAAAAAAGCACAAAGTAAGCCTTATCAGAAATCAGGATGGTCATAATTATGATTGTCAGGATCCTCAAAATTAATTACAATTTCAAGCTGTGACAGAGCCTAAAATAGCAAGAGCTGCTGGTGATCCAAAAATCACTCACAGCATGTCCAAGCTAGGATTTGGCAGAGAGCATATGCAACTTAAAAAAAGAACATAACCCTTTAGGCCCATGCAAGCAATTAAGCTTTTTGTGGAAATGTCAGGCCATAAGCATGAAAAGACCTTCCAATTGTTTATGCACAACTTTCCTCCAATTAGTGAGAACTGATTTTAATTTTTGCCGCTTCATTTTTCAAACAGGACCAGATGGGCTTAAGTTTGGAGGGCAGCTGTTCTGCTCAAAACAAAATAAAGAAAAAAAAGGAGATGGTTCTTGCCAAGTCAGACTCCATGATTCTTACAGTGAGGGGGTACAAGTAAATGCCAATCAGCTTAGCAGCATTGAGAGATACGTAAGGAACTTAGCCTGAGAGCTCTGCTGACGACGTAAAACAAGAAGACATTTCCAGAAGTGTCTGTCAAACAAAGTATAAAAATAATCAGAGGCTGTTGGCACAAGTTACTGTGACTCTAGCTGATGTTCAAGTGGATGAAATTTAACAGCACTTTGATAACTTTAATTTCATTGTTGCAGTGCTTCTTGCTAATGTTCCAAATGCAGTGATCAGTGAGGTAAAAATAAATGATATGATCATGTTTTATCAGAGCTACCTTAAAAAACTAATGGGAAGGATTTTTGTTTCATCACACCAGCTGTTAAATCACTGCTGTCATATTAACCTGTGCTTTCTCTGCCACTCTCCACAGCTCTGTCTTTCGTGTGAAAGACAGTGACTTATTCCTCCTCTGTCTCCATCCAGTTTTCCTACACCTCTGTGCCTAAAACAACACACTTTAAGTCTTGAGAGTGATGACCCCAACACTGAATAACTATGAAATAGGTCAGTAGAATGCAAAGCAAATGTCACCTACTGAGAAGGCAAAACCACACATGTTGCTCCTGGAATCTTACCTTGGCTTGAATTCTCCAGAAGAATGCTAAGCCAATCTCCTTACTTTCTAGGCTTCAATATGTAAATTGAGATCAGTATTTATCCAAGCACTGGAGAATGGGAGGGTGCACCAAATAGTAGTTGTTTAAAATCCTTGGGTAAGAGACTACCTATATGAATGCTATGACATTTGACAATCCATTTATAAGAGGAAATATATAACACAATGTCTTTCAAACGTCTTTATGCAGTTCTGCTAAAAAAGAGCCAAAATGTAGAATCCTGTTTAGATTTTTTGGTGACTATCACCAAATGTTATTGTGTTGTTCTGAGCCCTTTCTAAAATTTAGATGAGCTATCTTGTTCACTTTGGCTGTGTTTTCCCTTATATCTATGGTCTGTCTTACCTGTTCAAATTAGAAGCTCTTCGCAGCAAGGACTATTGCAATGTGTCTGTGGTACCTAATGAGTTAATCGTATTTTGGCCTTGTTGGCTCTGCCTTAGCACATAGTGCTAAAAATTAATCAATTTAGTGCTTAGATTTACAACTGCAGTTTGATGGAAAGTTAGAGTCCAGGAGGCAAGTGATATCCTCTTACTCTGGCAGAGCCTGCAGAAAAGTGTTCCTCTTAGTAGGTCAAAGCAAGAAAAAAAACGTTGGGGAATGCATGTGATGTCAGTGCTCCTGCAATATAAAGCTGAGACAGAAGCATACATCTCCAAGAAACAAGTAATAAATGAGCACTAGGAATATCAAATAGATCCCCTTGGTTCTGTGTCTTGATTGCAATCTTTTGAACATAGCCTCTAAGTGTTACCTTTCTCTTCAGCTCCCACTGAATTTTGTTCCTTGTTCTGATTACTTCTATCACCTGTTGTATCTTTATTTTTATATATGAGAAAGCTGAATGTTAAAAGCAATCCAGGACACATATACCAATATTTTGCTGATGACACAAAAAGAGGGAAATACTGAGTTTTTATTCATATCACTAGTAAAATTGCAAAAAGATGGTTCATCAGGATTTTCCTTGTAAAATGGCAGCTGGGGATGTGTTATGCTTCAAGGCATCTTGTGAGACTGGAGTGTCAGTGTTTAATCCTCTGAGAACTAACCACAACAATATTCAGCACTCATATTTGCACAGAGGTTTGAGCACTCACGTTTGATCTCAGAGGTTATTAATTTGCCCTAAAAATCCAAAGAAATACAAGTTCATAACAGCAATGAGAAACTGACCAGATGAAGAAGTAAACTAGTTGCTGTCTTGAATGAAAGAATCGATAGCAGGGCTGTGTTTGAAATACCACAGTCAATGCAATAGCAGAGTTAAAGCATGACTTGTTCTTGTGGCAGATGGATATAGACAGAGTGCTGTCTAGGGAGTGTCTTCATTCATGCTTACACTTAATGTATAGGAGGCAGCACAAGCTGGGATCCATTTCGCCAACTTCATCACAAGGAGTTTGGATCTGCACTGGAAAACATGTCTCACCAAATTCTTAGGAAGGTGTTAGAGCACTGGCTGTGGAGCATCTTTGCTCTGCCTGGTAAGGGTCAAATCTGGGGAAGAAAGAGAGTATTCAGCCTGCCTTCCTCCTTGTCTTGTCTGCAGAGCCTTCAAAGGAAGGGTGCACAAAGCCCATTTCACACATATTGCTGAGAAGCAACTGGATGGCAATGACTTCCACTCCTTAACACCAGTCCAGTCTGAGTCTGACCCGGCAAGCCCAAATCAGAAATCTCTGTATCTCATTACCAAAACTCTGAACCATCCAACTCATTTGACTTCTCATTGTATAGACTATAAATATCTTGATTCCAGACATTGCCAGGTGGTGCAACAGGGCGAAGGCTGCCACAGAGGAGCACGTGCTCTAATCAAAGCCTGTATGTGAAAGTTTCCTTTCAACTTGTATGTCCAGTGGTGTACGTTGAAGGTCACCTGCCAGAGGTGGTATTTTGCTGTCTTTTTAATGGATGTTAGCTGCTTTTTGACTAGGGAACTGTGTTTCTCTCAAGCTTCAGAGGGAAAATACGGTACACCATCCCCAGGATTAGGAAAGCCAGGGGGCTAAGCAATAGCATACAAATGCCAAGGAGCTGACTTTGATGTAGTGGTTAGGACTCCACAGGAATTCCAAGGCCAAATCCCATGGATCCTGCTGCTGGCATGCAGAGGAAGATTTCCCTCTGGCTTCCTTGCTGCTCTCAGCCTCTTTTGCAGAGGCAGCACGGGCAGCAAGGTTGTGGGGCTGCCTTTGGCTCCTGGCCAGCACCTGCCTGCTGAGCCCTGGGCAGGAGGTGACCGAAGAATAAAGCTTGCTAGAGCTGTACCCAGCAGAACTAAAATATTCCTCACCGTGAGCCTTCACTCTCAGGAGAGCAGTGATGTCACTGCTTAGTGCATTTATTATCTTCCCACCAGCAGCCTCCACCTTCAGTATGTCCTCCTTTTATCTACTTTGCCCTGCTTATTACCTTGTCTGTAGTTATGGCTAAGGCAATGGATGTTGGTGAGGGTATGTCTCCTAAAGCCATCTTTCCTGTTTGCAAAGCCTGCAGTCTTTCCAATGCACACTTCTTTGCAATTTCCTTCATAGCAAGTCTACATCAAATTTGCCACCATGGGGTTTGATATCCTGTGCTCTCAGCGTGCAACAGAATGGCTTAGGACTTCGCTTTCTTTGTTGGAATCAAGAAGAATTGCATTTTGTTCTGTATTATATTTGTGCAGCAATGGAAACAAATGTTTTTGTAGTGATTTGGATCATTTACACAAACGCATCATTCCTATGGAAGCTACCTAGGTGCCCAGCAAAGACACAGGGATTCAGGAACCCAGATCATAATGGCTAAATTATAGCAATGGTCGACAGTTGTGTCTGCTTTCTGTTCCAGTAATAAGGTACCTAGCGAACATTGCTAAGGGTATAAAACGAGAAAAAAATAATACAAGCAAATAATACAGACACACTTAAAATATTGCAGTATTAGAGGAGCAAGTCCTGCTTAGGAAGGCTTCTAACAATTATCAACAATTCTTTAGAAAAGAGCCGCAGTTTACATGTGCAGTCAGTTGCTTTCTAATTGCTACAGCAGGCTACCACTGGGAAGAACAAAGGAAATATTTAGCACATCGTAAATTCTTCTGCAGCCCTGCCGAGTGGCTGGAGTTCAGATTACAAGTTTATAACCAACATTTGAGAGCAATTTCTCCTCTGCTTTGAGAGAGTGGGTGGGGAAGCTGTTCGACACTTTCTTCAAATGCCTGAAGTAATGTGTGTCTGAAAGAAACTTGGGTTCAAAATTCTCTTCCACTTGTCTTTTGATTCAGGCTTGTAATGTACTGTTACATACTTAAATGCTAAAAAAACGCCTTTGATAAAAAAATTAATGTGCCATTGTTGTTCCTGTTGCTATAACTATTATCTTCAACTTTATTGTGGGTTTGTTAGAAATTGCTGTTGTGTGATTTGCTAGAATATTGCTGATCAGTATTTGTTCCCATCAGTGCTTAGGTTCTTGGAAATTATGCAGGGGGTTGTGTGCTGGTAACTGGAGAGGAGGTATTAGCCTCTTCGACTCGGTACTTAATCATGTCCATGTCTTGTGAATGAGGTGTTGAAGCTCTGACAATTGTAAAGATTTCATGATCTAGCAGAAAATAAGCTGGTGCCGTGGCCCAGACACATCCCACCCCTCCTCCCCCCTTCAATTTGAATGCTAGGTGAATTCAGATGTTCCTTAAGTTTCTCCTAGCTTCACAGGGATAGAATATTCTCCACTTAATGTTAGTAATGAGAAATATCGTCTACTCAGCAGCTGCCAGTAGTGTAGAAGAGGTGTAAGCAAGGGAATCTCTTGTGTTACTCAGTTTGGAGCAATTTCAGTGTTAACCCACTTCAGTTTTCTGAACTTATCTTTAAAGAAAAAAATTGTCTTAGAACTTAAGTCATGATAGATGTTTGTCTACATGATCTGCTTTTATACGCTTGCAATTTTTTTGGTGGAGTTTGTCAATACTTCAGTATGTCAGCCAGCATTACAACCCCTGCCTATTTGCTTCCCCACTCCACAGTTGAATTAAAAATGCAGCACACTTGGAGCTGAAAAATTCAGACTCCCACATGCTGTAGCCAGATTAGAAAATTTAAAAATGAGGGATTAAGTGTAGCTCTCAAAAATAGCTTTTCAGTGTTCTGCCCTTTGCTTCATGTAGTATATCTACATGTAATGTTTTTTTTTTTACATTGCTGGCCCAACATTCATGTAATCTATCTCAACAACTTCATAGTGATACATCAGAGACACTGTCAGGATCTCACTGAAAGAGAAAAATACACTTGTCCATCAGAAGTCCTCCACCAACCTCCGAGTATATAACTCTAAAATAATACTGTATTTATGAAGCTTACTCTGAGCCACAAGTTTCTGGGGATATATTCCTATGTGAATGAGAGTGGTGGACAGTCTGATCACACTCAATTCTATAGAAGATATAGAAGCCACCGGTTTAGTATGATCTGGCACTATTACCATTACTCCATAACAATTAAAAATAGTGGCAAGAGACACAGCAAGTTTGTGTCATTAGAGGGAAAATCCAAGTGCTTGGCCATTGTGGGGAATTGAAGCAGCAATACAATGGAATGGCTAAGGTGCTCTGTAGAAGTCTGTTTCTATTTATGTCTTTCTATCATCAGCTTTGCACTCTCCACCCCCACACACATTATTCCTCTTCCACTGAATAAATGGAATATTTCACCCATGAATAACAATCTTCTTTCACCAACCTAAAAGTGCCACACAATGCCTTCACACCTGCAGCATTTACAAACTGAAGGTCCTGTGGTCACGAAAGGAACTTAATAAGCACTTCACAGCTGAGATGGCTGTAGGTTAGAAACAAAATGTTTGGCTGAAACGTGAATTTTATCATTGCAAACCATGTCATTTTGCCAGCCTTTTGCTCCTACAGCCCATGGTCACAACAAAACTATTTCCGTGACAGTAAAGCTATCTAGAGGGCATATTGTAAATGCATTTACTTTTATAGTTTGTTGCCAGTTTGGTAATCCCTGTTTAAAAGAAATTACGGAAGTGATTTTTAAAGGTTAAAGAAATATGCAGACTACAGGACTGGACATGGAGGGGCTGCCCCCACCTTCTCTGTTAAATGAAATGACAGATGGGTGAGACCTTATATCATGAATATAAAAAGGTACTTCAACAACTGATGTTATTGCCAGTCTTTTTTCCATTCATGCTTCATCTGAAATTTTTCTCTCCTTTCCTGTCTCTCCTCACTATTTACTTGTTTTGAAGCACTTAAGTCTCCAGTGGGACACCCAAGCCTGCAAACACTTAATGTATGGGGAATAATGGAGTTTTACTATGTGTTAACATCATGGTATCTACTTGCCTGAGTAAGACAAGAAAATTCAGACTGTGCAGATCTGTTTTTGCTGGTCTTGTCAATCCTACCATTTTCAACTGAATTTAATGAAAAGTGAAGTGTGAGTCTCATGCAAAAACAAGAAAACATTGTTTCTTTTCATTCTTTTCAAGGAGTGACACAGGACAGCAGCAGAGTCACTCAAAGGCTCAGATCTTTTTGTTTCATTTTCTCAGATGACCCCAAATTTCTTCTTAGCCTATTCCAGCCTTTGTAAGCTGTGGCCACATTTAGCAAAATTGTGAGGTGTATGGGTGCGGGGCAGGGAGCCTTAGAGAGGAAAAGATGGGTCTGGCTTAAGAGATGTCAAACACTCTTGAGGGCTGTGTGTCTGTGTTGAACATCATCTCCTATTACAAGTAGGTATTGGGGCCCCACAGATTAAAGCTTAATAGGGAAAAATGTGCAAATAACATGGGTGGCTCTGCAAGTGTGTGAATGTATGCAGGGGCACACAAAATGGAGAATACGTACAATAAGAAATTCATAGAATATATATCCTTAGCTGTTTGGATTTATATCCAGAGCCACACAATGTTTAAGTCTGTGTAAAATATACATTTGCATTTAGAAAACTAGTGTGTACTTGTGTTTTCTAGCACACTGTGCTAGCTAACTATTGTAGGCACCAGCAGCCCTTGAGCCCTCATCCCTGAGGAGATGTGGTTCAAAGCCAGTAACAGGCATAAACCAGTCAATTTATGCAAAGAGATGAAGCCCAGCCCTGTGAGAGTGGCAGAAGACTTGTGCAGGAAGGGAGTTCACCCTCCTTTGGGCTCTAGCAGAGCTTGTGAAGGTACATCTGCTGACGAGAGTCTGGGAAAGTCTTGCAGTTGGTTGGTGGGTCAGATAATTTCATGTCACAAGGGACTTTTTGAAGCATTGGCTCTCAAGTGATCATGTAGCTTTCAGAAGCTTGAAGTCACCACTGTCTGCATGTCAGCTCACTTTTGCTGTTGCCATTGCTCCAAAACAAAGCTCGTATTAAATGCTTTGAGTCTTGGCATAACACAGATCCCCCAAACCACATTTATCCCATGACCAGTGATGAGTGTGCAGTTCTATTGTTAGAAGCAAACCACTTCAAAACACCAAGACATATGTTTTACACATATTTTAACCCTTTTCTTTGTGAACAGCAAAAAATATATATTAAAAACTTATTTTCTTAAAGTTTTTAAGATCTTCATAGTGAGATCTTGGTTAGTTTTTGTCTTAGACATGAGTATCTTTTAGACAAGTATGTTTTGACATCAGTTCTTTTCCTTGCCAGGCTTAGAAGTTCTGGGTGCAGTGTGCTCCCTGAATTAATTATGATGTCACTAACACCTAACACCAGGCATTTTTCTGCCCTGATTTAGGTGTTAATGACATCATCATCTGCTGCAGTGGAAACAAACACCTAAAATTTAAGCCTGGGTATGTAAATCGAGGAGTAGCTGGTTTTTTAAATACTTTGCTTTAAAATGTAGTATTTAGTCTAGACACAGATTCTGTTAATGATTTGGGATCACAAATGTTCCATGTACAGGAGAATTGCTGCTAACCTTTAAGAGGAAAAAAAAAATATTTGAGGTTATAAAATGTTTTTACATACCTGAAAACAAGAACTGCTTTTCAAATAAATAGGAGTATAGTTAACTGACTCATAGGCAGAGTAATCTGATCTGCTTTATTAAAGTTTATCAAGGAAATATGAATCAAAATCACCTGAAAATCTTTAAAATTTGAACTGTGACCTCAGAAAAAAATGGAGTTATGGCAAGAGAAAAAGCATGAAGAAAGAATAATTGGGTTCTATGTGATAAAAGTTGTATTCCTAAAATACTCCGGTGAAGTTTAACCTAATCTTCCACCTTGATCTGGGTGAACATAGTAGCATTGGAAACATTTTAAACTGATTTTAAAAATCACATTAACAATGATGCAACTTGTCAAATTTGTGCACAAAATTAAAGCTTTTTGTTTGGCCTAATTTTTAGCAGATTTTTTTACAAAAACACCTGAGTCATTTTCAGTTCTTCTGCCTGCTAGGCACCATTCAGTACCCACTGATCCCTAATAAAACCAAAACAACTAGATGATGCCAGTTAAAGGCCAGACCATCTCTGCAGCACTTGTTGACAAAGGGACAAGTAGCCTCCATCAGAATCAGGACTCTAGAATGGAAAAGCAGCTGGTTTAATGAGGGAAAGCAAAAATGTAGAACCCAAACATTTCTCGTTCTCAGATGACCTAAATAGGACTATGGTTAAGTGCAAAAATCTGGGCTTTCATTTCATGTGACCAGGCTATTCTGTCTACTCTCATCACAGATTTCTGAAAGAGCTTTTAGGGAGATTAAAGGCAATTCCATAATTTACAGAACACAGAGTGAATTAGATGCTGTCCTCACATGGATGCTGCTTTTTCCTATCTCGTGGTTCCTCTGCTGAGTCTGCTAACTTATCCAAGAAGAGTTTAATGTGATATACATACACAAGCCTCTCTCAGGATGGAAGCCAGCAACCTGATGTATAAAGAATCAGGAAGTGGTAAATGGGAATCAAAATCCTCTGAGATAAAGCCAGGAAGTGAATCTTGGTCACACATCTCTGGTCAGAGCTCAGACCACAGCCTTGCAGCATTAAGGGAGTGTAGGAGTGGTTGGAATCCTCCCCCAGCTATTCTAAAGAATTTAAGAAAGCGCTACTATGTTTTATGGGTTACTGTTCCTTGTGTTTTAGGGGTGACTTTGTGCGATGTATTTTAATGAGCCCCTCAAGGAATTTAGCAGAGAGTTCCTGGATGCCAGGCAGGCTGAAGTGTGAAGGTGGAAGTGAGCAGCACAGATTTGTTTACTAAAAATGAGACATTTTCAGCATTTAGACAGAACAGTTTTCAAGTTGCTGAAGCATCTTTCAACTTACCAGCTAAGATGCCTTAAGGACTCACTCAGGGAGTTTTCAGTATCCCAGTCCTGTATGCAGCTCTCTGCATTTTTGCCTAGATCTGTTTAAGTCTCTGTTCAAACCCTTATGTGGGTAAGCACAGAATGAGAAAACACCACTGGTTGAATACAAACCTCTTTTTGATTGTGCTTATTTACCTTGGTGCAAAGTGACACCTACTGTCTCTCTACATTTCTATTATTATCTGGAATTTATTTGTGATGGGTTTATCTTTGTCTAACAGTAGAGCATAAAATTGTGCAGAAGTGTCTTGAAAATAAAAACATAAAGACAAGACCATCTCAGAAATATCTGTGTAGATTAGCCATTAGTATTACTATTGTTCTTGGATATCCTCACAGCAACTGCATGCCTTAAAGGTTCTGGAAATTGATTGATTGTTCCCAAACTACTACATAGTTTCAGTTGATTAACCACATATATTTTTTTGCCAGTATGTCTGGCTACCTTTTAGAAGTTACTGCACTGCTGGCCATATTACAGAAACAGATTTTTTAGGGATTGGAATCAGATTTGGCAGTAAAGGGTTCAGTTGCAAATTCATAGGTGATCTTAAAATTTCATTTGACATAAAAGAAAACTCTTTGCAATGGGAAAATAAGACCTGGATTCTATTCAAAATGACATCTCCACTTGCAATTTTTTTTTTTTTTTGCAAGCTTTAACATAAGCTCTCCTAGGGACAGTGCACACTGAAATGTTTGGTATTTTTTCTGATCATTTGAGATCATCTTCTTAGGAACAATGTAACATCCTGTCTTTTGAAAAGCAGAAAAATATCTGTTCAAAACAGCTCCTCATTAAAAGGTCTTTTGTCCTTTTCTTTGGCTTCTTCAGTTTTTAACGAGTTGTTTATGTATCTCAGCGTTTTGAAAAGACATATGTATTTTATGTAATCTTCCATGTAAGCTTTTTTTCATTTCACTTATAAACTACTTTACCATATTTTAAGATGCAGTTATGCTTTCATGGAAAAATCATGAAAAAAAAATAAAATGTGAGCAGTCCTTTGTTGCCCACCCTGAACTTCTAGATAAAATGTGTATAAATTGCAGTAGGTAATAAAATCCCAACTTATAAATAAGCCACGATTTTATTGTAGAAATAGCAATTAAAACTGTGTTGTTCTGTTTCATTTTTACTCTAAGACTGTAATATATGAGTTTCATTTGGGCAACAGTTAAATAGTTGACAGCACACTCTCTGTTTTGCTCCAAGGGCAGCTCTGTGTGTGAAGCAGGAGAGCTCAGACTGCTTAGATATCTAATGATGAACAGCCTCCGTGTAGGGAAGGGCTTCCAGAGCCTACCAGGAATGGCTCTAACCCAGGCATCACAAACCTGTAAGGAGCAATGAAAGACAGAGATGCCAGAACTGACAACCTTGTAAGAGATTAAATAATTTAGGCCAGATGCCAGGATGTATATCATGGATTTCTTTCTGAAGCTTGACTGAAACGGTGTCCCATTTTTTCATTGTTGTAAGCCTTTCCTCAGTTTACCATCATGCTTTTAACTCATAGCTTCTGACGTGGTTTGGGCACGGAGCCTTAACTGCATTTTGAGCCTTAGAATGCAAGCAAACAAAAGACAAAACAATTGGTTTGGTGGTTTAAACAGATGTGAAAATTTGTGCCTTGTCTGTTGATTTGGGGTACCCATAAATTTGACAGCTGTTTGACCTGTGGCAGAGATCCCAAATGTGACTTGAAAATCACCAGTGTTGCTTGGCATTTCTTCTCTGAAACAAGCATTCCATACCAGGTTTGTTGTTTTGACTTGAAATGAAAGTGGTATCCATAAATAGCCTAAGTATATGCTTAAAAAACTCAATGTATACCTACTCCTGGTTGGGAAAAATCAAAGTCTGGTGTCTGTAAAGCTCCCAAAACAAAACACAAAGCAAACCAAGGAATACAAACTTGTTGTTTGTATTCTCCGTGGTGGCTGTGGTTAGAAGTTGTGAATTGTTTCCAATTTTGCTGACTCTTCCTCTGTTTAAATCCTGCTCTAGTTTGCTTTTTTTTTTTTTTTCTTTTTCAGTTGGAAGTATTCAAATCTCTTAGACATAACTGACAGGCTTCTGTTTGTGTTGGGCTCAAGTACTGTTTATTACATTTAATCATCATCATCCTCTAGGTGGGGAAGGGAAGGGAAGGGAAGGGAAGGGAAGGGAAGGGAAGGGAAGGGAAGGGAAGGGAAGGGAAGGGAAGGGAAGGGAAGGGAAGGGAAGGGAAGGGAAGGGAAGGGAAGGGAAGGGAAGGGAAGGGAAGGGAAGGGAAGGGAAGGGAAGGGAAGGGACAGTTTGGATTATCTAATTAGGGGCTTGATTTATCCTAGTGTTATTTTAATTTAATTTAAACTGATATAATTTGCTGGAAACTCTTCACAATTACCCCACTGTGATTTCAATACAGTCATATGAAAGGGCTGAATTTTGTAAAGTATTCCACAATATCCAGTACACGAAAGCAGAACTAATCTGAAAACAAATAAATAAGGAAGTCTACAGTTAATATCTATTTATAGAAGCATTCTTCTTTATTTAGCAAAATTGTTTTCAGTTAGAATAACTCTGCTCTGCTTATGCTTTTTGGAAGTAATCCCATGTTTTCAAACCATCACCTAGACATAAGGAAGCTGTTGAGAAAAAGAGCCAGGCAATGGACTATACTATAGAGAGATAAATTCTAAAATCACCACCACGTTATAAAAATATCTAATGAAAACATCACATAGTATGCAGTCCAAATATCTCTTTGATTCTCTGGCAAATGTATTAAAAGATATATTGGTATGCTATAAAACGCTACATGAAATACCTTGTACAGTTCTATCCTTTAAACATATAAATATATTTTATAGTTCAAAGCATGCTGACTGCATATGACATTTCACATATGTACTATTAAATTAGCAAAGTGCTATTGTTATAATGTGTACTTACTACATTATTTTTGTTGACTAGGAGATGCAGAGATTAAATTCTGCTTTTGACTCTTCAGTTTTTCCATGGTCACCAATATATTAGTATAGCTTAAGAAGAATCTTATCTCTGTGTGTTGGAGATAATGAAAAGTATCTATGAAATTTCAAGTAATGGTTTTTTGATTATTTCTGCCATAATTGTGAGAAATGGACACATTTAATAAAAGCAGCTCTGCAGAAAAGCAGTTTGCAGTTTCATGATGAAATTTTCAGTTTTATTCCCTCTAGTTTGAAGTTATTTAAAAAAGAAAAATGTCTTTTTAATACTAAAATATGACTTCTATTCAATAAAGTTTTCCCCAGGGGTAATCTTGAATGTTCACTATGGAACTGGGGGAGGGAACCCCTCCTGGAGGAAAGTGGGCAAGCTTTCCTAGCGCAGATTGGAACTCTGGAATATAGCAAGGCCACACATTGTGTTCACATCCCTTGATTGACACTAATTTCATAGGGCTGTGATAGAGAAGAAAAGCAGAAATACAGCTTCTTTTACTGGTCATATCTTCACAGACATGAGATGGCAGCAAGTTTCTCAGTTTCTAATCTTAATCTGATTGTCCAAATGTGATCCTACTCTTGTCCTCTAACCACAGAGTCATGTCAGTGATGCATGGTGCCTGCCACAGCCTTCAGCTTGTAATGAGAGGATAAAACTGAACTGGAAAGGGTAATCATCTTTCTATTTGTTCATCCATCACTATGGAAATATCTGAACTATTTTGGCTTCCTTACAATAAAATATTAATTGATTCCTTACTCATTTAATATCTTAATGACGGAGTCAAAATTTGGGATTGAGGTTTCTTTTCATGGTGGTGGGGTTGTTGCCTATGGAGATCTGAGGAACAAGGCTGAAAAAGTGTCAAACCACAACTTCCAGAAGATCTGGGGACAAAATTAGGAGGGACATTGCAATAACAATGAGAATTATGCTGCAAAACAGTGAATCCATTATTCTTTTTAAATGCAGAAGATTCAGGAAAATCCTTAGAGACCACTAGAGCTGCAGAATTGTCTCAGGATATGTTATTGACTGCTATACTTGGTCATATGCTAATCAGACTACATATTTTAAAGCCCACTTACAGTTTAATTTATGACAAATTGCACTACTTGTATGGTAATTTAAGGTGTCACAGACAGTTTGGATGTATTCCAAAAAGCAGGCAATGTTTTCTTCTTTCTCTAAGAATCAAGCAATGCACTTTTCTTTCCTTGATGAAAGATCCTGGCTCAGCAGACTGGGCTGCCTTGCAAAATATATATATGTCTGAAATATAAGAAGCTTGCACTGACAAAGAAAAAGCCAAAAATAAAATAAAGGCAGCTAGCTTGATGACAAGCTGGCATGTTCAAATTTGAGGCTCAAATTCAATGTGAATCACAACCATGTGAATCTCACTCTGTTTCAGAATTGAAGCAGAACTCAAATCCTGCTAGCAGAACTATGCTGCCTCGATTTACACATATGTGGAGACCTGCTCCAGTCAAAGGGGTCACTTGCTCATGTGCAGAGCTACATGTGGACTGGATTATCTAGGTAATGCCATGGAAAAGCTTTTTGATTCTTTCCCCTCTTCTGATGACTTACCATTGTGACACTTTTCCTTCTTTTGGAAAGGCTACCAACAGGAAGGAGTGTTGGATACCGTGAAAAACAAAATAAAAGCTGGATACATTTTTAAGCAAGCAAGTTCTTTAAAAATGCATAATTGTTTCTAAAGATGTGAGAGAAAGTTGTCAGTAGAAACAGTTCATCCATAGTTTCCATGTCTGACTGCACTGGGAGATGGGGGGAGTGAACACAAGGAGAGGGAGAGGTAGAAACAGATTGTAATAATAAAGCCACACAATAGTATTACACATAGAATTTAACTTTAAATAAAGATTGCCCAAATTCCTACCTGCAAATGCTTAGCCTGGTGTTTGTTACACTTCCAAGTGTGAAAGAAAAGCCGCAAACATTTATCATGATTGTCAGTAAGGGCCCCTTCCACACCCCTCCCATGCTCTCCACTCCTTTCTCTGCATTTCAGAGCTGTCAACATGCGTGCTTGCTCAGGTCTCTGCTTTTAGCCATTAGTGTGTCATAGGATTGTTTTACATGGGCTGCCTGAGAAGAAACTGCTTGATTTGAGTGGGGAGGGCTTTTAGGAGCTGGGGACTGTCCGAGCCCTGGCAGCACTCACGACATCCTCCCTGAGCCCATACCCACTGGATTGACACACCGAGCCCTTCATGTGCAGCAAGCTCCACTAAGCACTGCCACCCTAGGGAATGCCACACTCCAGCAGACAGGAGTCTACTGGAATCGTCCTAAGCTGCTGCAGTTCCTCTGCACTGAATTCAAAGATCCCTTTTTCTCCTAACTGAGAAATGTGAGCAAGGTCTTTTGCCTCTTAGCAATTTTTTTATTCCATTATTTTATTCCATGATTATTCCATATTCATGACTTCTCACTACAGTCTTTGCTCTTTTTTTCTTGGGATTCTGTCCCTTCTTGCTGTCTTATTTTATCCCTCTTACAGGTTGTTAAGGTTTGTTCAGTGACCATTCTTACGTTTTCCAACATTTTATCATATACTTCAATATATAGTACAGTTCTCTCAGAGTTCATCAGCAGGGGGAGTGCTTTAGGAGTAAAATTATTAATCCTCGTTATTTTTACCCCAAATTCCAGGCATTTATGCAAAGAAAGAGCCTTTTGGGCAACTGAAAATGATGAAGTAGTGAAGGTAGTTTTTTATATCATGTGAACATAGTAGTGAGACTAATTCTGGAGGGAAAGGGGAAGCATGTGGAAAGGATTTTAGGAGCATGCAGGGATGATGAGGACTCATTTGAATCCTGTCTTATTGAATAGAAATGTAGAAGAAATCCAGCAGTGATGGTGTATTCTCCATTATTTCTGGGTAGCAAGTTTTGCCAGTTCCCTTTCTCTCTCCTAAATGGCAGCCATGAGGAGCTGTGTTGTGTCCAGGGGTCCCACACTCTGGCTCCCAGTCATGCTGTGCCAGCTGGCACTCCCTGTGGTGCCAGCATCCCTTCAGGACCACCCTGTCCCATCCTGCTGTACATGCCCTAACGGGGAGCCCTGCAGCCATGTAACCCCAGCCAAAATCAGGTCTCCAGCGCCATGAAGCCCAAACCAGCACTTGGTGAGTGAAGGAGCTTCTGCCAGCAGCACTATGTGCTGAGGGAATACAGTGTTGCCATAAAATCTCCTGCATAAATCCCACAAATCTTTAGGGGACCTTCTAGTCTTTCCTGAAACATTGCACTGATGTGCCACTATTATGGCATCTCCTACTTGTGTATTTCAGTGTCCAGCTCCATCCAGTTCAATGAAAATGCAATGTGGGTGTTACTTTGAGACTGAATTCTTTGTAGCACCTGTGAATGTAAGAAGAAGGTAATTAATCCTTAACCTGGTCAGGAATTTTGTGACTGAGCTAGGAGAGGAAGCCTGTGGTTAGGATTATAAAGGGCTAATGACATGACAGTCTTCAGTCCCTGCCAAACTGAACTCCACTCCCAGCTAGGCATGAAGTGATTTATTTTAACCACAAGGAATCTCTGTCTCCAATCAAATTTTAATTATGACTAGATGATTTCATTTTCAGTCCCTGTTCTTCTGTTTGCCAGTTCTGGTATTCAATTTATGCTGTTCACTGACATTGACTTTGTTTGGCAATTGCACAAATGAAAAGTGCACCTTCATCCTCCTGTGTGCTTTGTGTCATCACTGCACAATAGCAGGCACTGTCCACATTTTGAAGAATGTCTAATACAAAAATTGGCTTTAAGAGTGGACAGTATTTCAGTGACTGAAATGGATATCTCCTACATGCACAAAGACAACTAAATGAGCTATCCTAGTGTTAAGTCATTTTTTGTAGCTGTCAGTGACTTATCTGTTTAGGATTCAGGCAGTCAACCCTGACCTTTGTTGAGGCTTCCTTTTAATGTCTGACCTTGGATTTCTCTATGATTGGTGCTTTTATATTTGATAGTCACTGCATTTTCTTTTAATAACTGTGTACACATTCTTCCACATATGCAAATATGTTCCTAAATTACTAATTGTTATAGTTTATTTTCCACCTCTGCTCAGCTTTCAGTAATATTTTAAAGTTACTCTAGGGTGTTTAGTATTTTCAATAGCCCCTTAAACTATGCAGATAAGCATGAAACATCTATATGTCACCTCCAGCCCTGACTCTGACTTGTATTGTGGTCTCATCAGGAAAGCAAACTGCTAGTTACGGTTATAGGTTACATTCTTTATTATTCAAGGAGGACTCATAGATATCTATGCATTTATACTTCTTCACTGCTAGTGTTACATAATAGGGGAAGTTTTACTGTCATTTTCCTTCCGTGCTGGGAATTTGTAGGTGTCATCTCCTGTCATATGACCTCAGTGAAGAAAGAAAATTCAAAATGTCAGAGTCAACACAAACTCATAAAGAAATATACTACAGAACTGCCAACTCACCAGTGAAGTTTGGTTCATAATAAATGGAATAATTTTATACAGATCTGTCTATTGCAAAACATTCCCAGGTGCTGTAAAATGGTGTCACTTCTGATTCTGAGTTCTAGTTCTGAGCTTATGAAGAAGAGTTTTACCATTTTGCACACAGATTTGTGGAAGGTGGCTACTGGGGCTTCTCCCTGGTTCCTATTTACATAGATAAATCATGTGTTTTTCTGGGACTCTGATCCTTAATTCCTGCTAGAGACTACTTGTATTGAGCAGGATTAAATGTGCAAGAACTTAAGGTATGAGAAGTTTGATAATCAGTAATTTAAGTGGGATGGGTGAAATAATATTTTGTGTCTTGCTTCAGCTTCCTTCGCTCTAAACAGAATCCAAGTCTATATCTGGATGTTCATATTGCTTTTCAAAGGAAATGCAGAGTGAGACAGACACAAGTCTCTTCTCTACGTAATTTCTAACCTTCTGTAATGTTGAGTCCCAGAGAGACTGCTGTGTCAACACACATTGATACTGGTATGGGATAAAGATGTACACATTTAGAAACATTTTGGAAATCATTCCTCTTGACTCCCTGTTCCTTATTTTCTTTCTAGAGTCATTTTATCATGTTTGCATTTTGCTCCTAATGCAATATTTCCTCTTCTCCGTATTTTCCACAATGTCCCATACTGCTCTGGGAGATCACAAAACAAAGAGAAATTGGTAAAGGAAGGCCTGAATTTTTCATGTAACTTTCAAAAGCATTTCAGTCCTTTGTTTCAATGCTGCTGAAATCTCAGGATTAAATTAAAAGTAAATTTAAAAAAGAAAAAGGAAAAATAAATTGTCCCAAGAGGACAAAACCTCCTTCCCTTTTCACAGGGGAGCTAATACAAGGTGGCCAGCCATAGTGATACCACACTTCTGTAATTATCTGTATGGAGGCTAAATAAAAGTACAGAAGTGATTTTGAAATTGGGTATACCCCTAGTGAAATTGTGTGAGCATGAAATCAGAGAATTAACTGAAAATATTCAGAAGCCAATTTTAACCTAGAATGCATAAGGAGGCCAGCTCTGATGCAGCTAGTCTAGCAAAGCTGGGAGTCAGCAGTCATGTCTGGAGAGCCTGGGAGCACAGGCTGGAGTGTGGGTCTGTGTCACAGAGTTGCCTTTGCCCAAGCAAGCCTGTTGATTTTCATTGCCCTGCAGGAATATTGAATATTATCGCTTTAAACATGGCTTTAGGGTTAATAAGTACTCTTCACGGTGGTGGTGAGGGCCCCCCAGGGCCTAACAAAGATGACTCTTTGTTTGAAAAGAATCTCATAAAGGTAGATTGGTCATTCTGCTCACATAGACAGATGTGCGCCGTCCGAGCGCTGCCTACCCCCTGCAGCCAGAGCAGGCACTGAGGAGCCCAATAGCACGAATGTCACTAATCATGGGGGTGTCACTGCAGGTCACACTGATGCAGGCTGAGCCAGGCAGCCCCACATGGCAGGCTCAGAGCACAGAGCTGCTCTGCACAGTGGAGGCAGAAAGCTGTCCCTGAAACACTCCATGCATTTTAGGGCAGCTGTGAGGGAACCTCCATAGACCCCAAGGATGACACCCTTTACCTCTATTTATTTTGTCTCCCTTTCTTGAAATGTTCAAATTAGCTGCTCTATTCAGAGGTTTTTTGCTTTCATTTTTAACTTGTGCTGTTTAGAAAAGTGTTAAGTTTTCAAAGCAAAACTTGCCAGGGTTCTGGAAATCAGATGCAATGTACTTAAGGTGTCAAATAGCCCAGAGATCTCTACATAAGTGAAGCACAACTGTGCATTTTTCCCATCTTGCTATAATTCCACTGAGTGTCTATTCTGAGACTCCTTTGTTTTACCTTTCCAGTCTTTGCAGTCAAAAATTTCCCAGTGTCAAAACTGCTGAATCCCTCCATCATCTCTTCCAGCTCTTCACTGCCTAAATCTTCCCCACTGAGATAATTGATTCACCAGCTACAAAAATCCTCTGTTAGCCTTTTGCTTATAAGAATTCAGGTTCATCTTTGTCTGCCTAACAAACCCTGTGCTTCTCATGCCTCTAAGAATACAACTTCCCTCTTAAATCTAATCTACTGAGGAGTATTCTTCCCCTTTCCCAGCTCTTCAATCCAGCTTTGCCCAACACAAAACTAACCCTTTTCTTTGGTCACTATTTGATTAACTTTTGTTTTCAGAGTCCTAAGAAGATTTCTGTAGCCAGCAGTTGTTTCTCTACTATTTTTGCCAGCAGCTCTTAGATTAACTTTCCTCTTCCAGCGATCTTTACAAGCAGTAATTTGTGCAAGGCCAGTGACAAGTAGACTTTGGCTGGTGTTTTAAAAAAATCTCAGAAAATACTTCACTGAAGTAACTCTTTCAGTCATTCTGATTACTTTTGAATGGCTGCTCTTGAGCTGAGGTGTGTACAAGAGAGTCCTTTTATTATTTGCTGTAATATCTTATAAGGAATTTTTACGCGGCTTGGAAAGTGGTGACACTAAATCCTTTTGTAATGCACCAAGGCCCCTGCAAAGAATGATCTACTCATTGTTAGGCAGACATGTGGGTTGAAACTCAACAAAGTATTTGGCTAAAAAAGCTCACTGCTGACACATCTGCTTTATCCATCTGTTGTGGAGGTAAGAACAAGCAGAAGTAATTGTGGGGAAGATGAATTATAAAAAAACCCAACACCTCAAATTATTATTTTAAATTATTTGTGTTGATGTGAATGTAGAAGAAGATTAGCTGACTTTCTGGAATTATAGCACCAAAATGACAGTGATATATGAGATGAAAAATGCTCCCTGCTACCCAGAGACACTCTATTCCTTCTTCTGGTGCAGTGCTGTGTGCAGCAGAGATGCATCCAAGATTTGGCTTTACAAAGCTGAGACAGAAAGTCTTTATTTTTTATTCTGTCACTGCTTGATTCATAGGCAGGCAGTGGAGTATTTTCTCCAACCAAGAGCTCATTTGAAAACAGAGCTATTTTTTTGCATTGCATGTCACTTCAGATGTCTAAAAATATCTCTTTCAAATGTAGTGCTCTTAAACATAAACCATTCTATTTAAAAGCAACAATAAAGAAGTTTTAAATTCACATACTTAGAAAACACTAGAAAGGCAGTGTTAGAAATAGATGCTTTTTCTGACTTAAAGACAAAATACATTTCAAAGACAAACCAGAGTAAATTATTTTGACTTACATTTAGAGCAAAGAAAGGAGAAATATTTGCCATGTGCCATCTTACTTCTGGGAGTCCTCACAGGTTTTGTTCAATTCACACTTTAATAGAGGTTCATTGTATGATGCTGTTGACAAGAACCGCGATTTGTTCCACTAAGAGCTCACATGATGGGGAACATAAAATGTAAAGTGGAGTAGACAAGGATGTCATCTGAAGCTCTTCAGACCCGCAGTCCTTGATATTTCAATTCACTACATTTTGGCAGCTAGGAAATCTGATTAAAGCTCTTGTTGATCAAATCTCCCAGTATCTTTCCCTTAAGAATTTCACCTGTAAGAGAGGCTTTATAAGTCAAGGCTGTAGGAGGCTCATGAAAATTTGCTCTCAAGCATGCTGAAGCCAGGTGGGTTTCCACTGGGTAGAAGGGATGTTAATGGACGATTTTAAGGTTGATCAGGACCTTGACCACTTAACCTCATAGTGCTAGATCACAGGCCATGTCAGCTCCTCTGGACACCTCCAGCTCTTGTGACAGCTCACATTTTCCTATTTAATCTACCAAATAGGTGGCCGTAGGTGGTCCATGAAATAGGTGGGCCAAAAAGAGGAGAAGAAATTGGGAGAAGAAAATCAGTTATTTATGCAAATCCTTAGGCATTTGCGTTGAAAGTTTATTTTGGGACTGTGCTGGTTTTGGCTGGGGTAAAGTTAATTTTCTTCACAGTGGTGAGGGTGGGGCTGTGTTTTGGGCTTGTGCTGAACATAGGGTTGATAATACAGAGATGTTTTTGTTATTGCACGTTTTCAGAATATATAGCTTAGTTTTATGCCATCTAATGTAATTCTGTGAATTGCATATACTCTTCTCACTCAATTGTATATTTTCCTTTTGAAGAATATTTCAATTTTTACTTGTTCTATTAAAACCTACCTTGATTAACATTTTGTTTCATTCAAGTCTTTATTTCAAATATAAGACACTCACTTAACACATTTTTTTCTTACAGAACTCTTTTTGTGACAATTCTGGAGGAGAAAATACTATTTTGACTGTTTCATTTTAATGTTTCATTTGTCTTATTGTGGAAAACTCAATCTGTCAGAACACATTAACACAATTTTCTCTAAGAAACAAAAGACTGTAAAGTAAAAATCTGAACACTCATGCTTTGTCACTTTTTCATTTGACTCTTCTCAGTGGAAGAAATGTTAGAGACAAAGGCAGTATGTTCCATCATATATTTTTTACCATGAGCATAGTAATATTTTACAAGGTATCCCTGAGAGAAATGGGGAAATAGATCACCAGCTCTAGTCCCATGGAGCAAAGTAGTAAAACTTTTCTTTTTAGTGCTGGAAGAATCAACTTTGCTTGTTTGGCTACTTTTAATTCACAGTATGTCTCCTTTTGTTGTACCATCTTGAGAATAGATATATGGGTTTTCTGATTTACTTCTCTTCTGTATTCCTTACTTCATAAATTTTTAGTGTCATTCCTATTAAGAAGTCATATACTTTTAGTCTCTTGTTATGCAAAACTGTTTCCATACCTGTATTTATCTTTGCTTGCCATTTATAACCATTTTCTGTTGTTAAATCATTTTTGAGTGGTATGCACCGCACTGACCATGATTTTTAAAACAATTTTAGAAACTTACTGACTGTGGCAAAGGCAAAAAAATTAATGTGAGTGACAGTTTTCTTCTGTTTTATCTCACAAGCTGGGTAAAAGTGTCATGGATTAAAGGTGTAGTCAAAAGGGTGATGGGAAGAGTGCTACAGCAACATGCTGGGGGCCTGTGTATTTTGGTATTAGCCCCAATGGTATCATAACACCTTCTAAGTGTTTCTTCTGGAGGGATCTTCTTCCTTCTCCTGAACATTAGAGCTCAGTGATAAGAGCTCAGGGCTGTTGCGCCATTAACAGACCAGGGCAGTCCATTTCCATGGCCTGCATGGCTTTGTCACGGAGGCCCAAGAGCTGTCCTACAAGCAAAGTGTAAAAGCCTTGTCGTACAAAAAATAGCCTTTGTCTCTTTGTTTGTTTGTTTGTTTTTATTTGTTCAGACCTGGGACTGTGAGGCTATACATCCAGAGACCCTTCATTAGCAAAATCCAGCCATCTGATCTTGTCTGACAGATCTTCCAAAAGTTGCTAAGCTACTTTTATATGCAAAGAGAATCTGAGGTCTTCTGCTCATAATGTTCCTTTGAACAATGATGCCATTTCAGCTAATGATTGTTCACGAGGCAATTTAAAAAGCAATAATAAGACTAGATGTTTAGATACACTAGAAACCATATTTTATTAATTGTTTGGGGCTCTTTGTGTGAAATGGTTAATAAAATTTGGAGCAATAGAGAGTGACAATATTACACACTAAAAATCATTATTCATCTCAGTCAAAAAAAATCCCCAGGTCATATGTCACCAGCCTATTCAAGTCTTTACCCTTGGAAGAGTATGTTTTTCTCACTCCTTGAGCCTTATCTTCAGGAAATGTCAATTCATTTGCATTTACATAGGCTTTCCTTTCAGTATAATTGCTGGGGAACTGTTTGTCCTGTTGCAATTATTGCCATTCCTACTGGTTTTTGGATTTCGTTAGTCTGGTCACAGAGCTGAGAGTAAAACCGTGGGCTCCATTTCTGTAGTCCTGCAGGCTGTGCAGTTTAACCTGATCAAATGACTGTAGCATAGACATCAGCTTGGTAAGCAACCTTGAAATTATCTCCAATCTCAGGTGCATGGAATATATTTCGGCTCCTCCAGTGAAACAGGCTGTACCCACAGCAGTGCAACCTTATTACCTGCTGGCCACACAGATCTGCATTAGAGCATTGATTCTCTCCGCATTGGGGTTTTGTTCAACATGTATCTCTTGTACAGCTAGAAACAAGAACAATAGCATGTGGTGATCTGGTGATGATCATTATCGTTGTTATTGCCTTTAATCACAGCAAAATTTTTCCATAATCAAATGCAATACGATACAGTATGCATCCCTGGTTACTCTGTGTACATTACAGGGCCATTTTAAGAGTATTCAGATGTGTATAATTTCTATGGTTTTTCTTCCCCCCCACCAAAGTTTAATATCTCAGTAAGTTTTAGAACAGACATGCTTCCCCATTCTGTCCTTTGTCCTGCAAGCATTGTTTGGTAAAGGGTCACATGTCTTCAGACAGCACAGTCTATTCCTGACCCACAGACAGGAGTTTTGACAGCCTCCAAACACTTGTGATTCCTTATTAAAGCACTGTGAATGGCATGTGTGAACAATAATGCAGCCTTTGCCAGTTTTTAGGCAGCTCATCATTACTTTAAATGATGTTCTAAGTGAAGATTTAATTTTTAAAATTGACCTTCATTCTGTGTCATGTATTCAGCCTAATGAATAATTTATAAATAAAAAAAGAGGCGTGATCATATTTATGGTTATGTGGTCTGACCAAAACTATTTGGAACTAATTCAATTTTTTTCCTCTGGCTTTGAATTGCTTTTATTAAGCAAACAAGGATGAGTGCATTCACAGTATATCTATGAGTATACTGTGAATTTCATTGCCTCATTGAAAATAACTGCGGATTTATCGTCAGATTTTATATATGTGAGTTTTAAAAATGCATGTTCTCTAAATGTAGGAAGGAGATTTGGGACAGGGTCAGGAGGAACCATCACAGCTTCTTCCAAACTGCAACATCCTTGGTGAGCTAAGAAACAAGTTGTTTCTGCCCACACCCAGTTCATCTCATAGCAAGGCAACAGCAGAATCAGATCAGACAATGATCTTCTAAATAAAGTCCCCTATGTCTTCTTGTCTACCTGAGATGACTTCTATTTAAAGATGTACAGTAATTTCACGAATATAAGCCGCACCTTTTTCATTGAAGAAT